>JACTAT010000158.1:125466-294965 GCA_014526335.1 Chrysaora quinquecirrha
AGATCAAATATTGTTTGTCAACCATTTGAAATTACACTCTTTTTCTTTTATAAGAACAATTTTATAAGAACACGAGCCTGGATTTTACCCAGATTTTAAGAACAAATTAAGAACAAGCTGAGGCTGGCCCTTTAAAAAGCGCTAAGAATATCAGCTAAATATGTAAGCCAGACAGTCAAACTGAACATAAAAGCAAGCAAACAAAGAAATAGACAAGATTGCTGCATTTTCACACAAACCTAATACCACCCTAGACTTTCATTAAGAAATATAGATATCTAAGTAACCAAGGAATCAAGAACAGATTAAGAACATTTCAGGCTCAAAAAGGGCAAAATCTTGAGAACAGCCAGCCTCGATCAAAACTTCCTGGTTCTTATAAAAGAAAAAGAGTGTAACTTATCAAGCAATGTTTGAACGTTATATCACGTCAGTAATTATTGCTTTTCGAGCCAAATACGTAGCACAAAGTTTCTGAAAAGAAAGTTTCTCAAAAGCATTCTTGCTTTGGTTTATACAAGCAAAAATTATTTTACGAGCATTGTTTTGTGACGTATCCAAACGATGAAACATTTTGCTTGACACACGAATTTCGATGTTTTCGATGCTTTAAAACCATATTCGATGGTTTCGCCAGGGTCTTATCAACCTCGTCGCCAGGGTGAATAGGCCTCTACGTGAAACTCCGCTGTCCATATTCGACCCTGGTATCAGCCTTGTCTATTCGCAATTTGATTGGCTGTTCAAACAATAGAACTTTTAAGTGACGTCACAGTTTCTTCAAAATTTTACACCAAAATAGGCCAAAAACTATTTAAAAAAACATCTATAAAAACCAAAAATGATGCTACATGAGATATTGTATCTTGCCTTATAGTTATCAATGAAATTCTTTGCATTTCCTTGCTAAGAACATGCTTTCCGAATCTACATCTTGTTTTTATGCCTTGGCCGAAATTGCCAGTATTTTGGCAGATTCCGCGGCTGGTACCAGGGCCAAAATCGATTTGACGGTAAAGATTCGAGGAAATTCGATTTGGAGCCTGGGGACGAGGTTGGGGTCTTATCTCAGGGCCTTAGTTCAATGTTTTCATGCAATTTTTTATTCAGATTTCATTTATTTAACCCTTCTTCGTTTGTAGTTACTCAAAAATTAGCAGTTGGGTCTGTTGATAATACCAACAATCAAAACCAGCTGACTGCGTCAACAAGAATGGCTGTTTCGAATTTCCTAAAGAGATTTGATGTGAGTCCTTGATTTCGTAGCTACAACATTTTATTATTTTTCATGATGATGTTAAATTAGTAATAGTGCTAGTGAATTAGCTAGTTAGTTAGTAGCTTGTTAGTAAGTTAATTGGTTGGTTAGTTGGTTAATCAGGTAGTTACCTAGGTAGTTAGCTAGTTAGTTAGTTAGTAAGTTAGCTAGTTGGTCAGCTGGCTTAAAGTTGGTTAGTTTGTTATTAGTGAGTTAGTTAGTTAATTACTTTGTTTCTTGGTTATGTAGTTGGTAAGCTATAGTTAGATAATTAGTTAGTAAGTTTGTTAGCTTGTAGCTGGTTCTATAATTAGTAAGTTAGTTAGTTAGTTAGTTAGTTAGTTAGTTAGTAAGTTAGTTAGCTGATTCGTTAGTAAGTAAGTACGTAAGTAAGTAAGTAAGTAAGTAGTTAGTTAGTTAGTTAGTTAGTTAGTTAGTTAGTTAGTTAGTTAGTTAGTTAATTAGTTAGTTAGTTAGTTAGTTAGTTAGTTAGTTAGTAAGTTAGTCAGCTGGTTAGCTGATTCGTTAGTAAGTAGTAAGTAAGTAAGTAAGTAAGTAAGTTAGTTAGTTAGTTAGTTAGTTAGTTAATTAGTTAGTTAGTTAGTTGGTTGGTTGGTTAGTTTGCTAGTCACTGAGTTAGTTAGTTTATAAGTAAGTTAGCAAGTTAGTTTGTAAATCAGTTAGTTAGTTAGTTAGTTAGTAAGTTAGTTAGCTAGTAAGTTAGTTAGTTAGCTAGTTAGTTGGTTAGCTAGTTCGTTAGTTAGTTAGCTGGTTAGCTGGTTCGTTAATTAATAAGTTAGTTAGTTAGTAAGTTAGTTAGTTTGTTTGTTAGTTAGTTTGCTAGCCACTAAGTTAGTTGGTCACTAAGTAAGTTAGTAAGTTCAGGGCATATTTTAAGGAATTTTCAGTGGTGGGCCAAAATAAGAAAAGGGCCCTGGTTTCTTTTGAATTTCAATTATAATTTGAAAAGCTTTTGTCCAAAACAATAGGACAGCAAGGGGGCCTGCTGGGCCAAATGGCCCACCAGTACATATGTTAAAATATGCCTTGAGTAAGTTAGTTTGTGAATCAGTTAGTTAGTTCGTTTCGTTACTCAGCTATTTTATTTAGATGTAGTTTGTTGATTATTTCGTTATTTATAATTATCCAGCTAGTAGTTAGTTAGTTAACCAGTTAAGTAATTAGTTAATTAATTAGTAGATGGTTGATGATTTATTTATGCAAGTGTAGTGGCATCTGTTACTTATGTTTAAACATTTTATGATTCAAAAACCATTCTGTTTTATTACAATTTATGATATATCTGTATTTTAGATCGTCTATCCCGACGGCCTAAGCGAAGCATCCGATTCGAAAACAAACGAAGCCTTACAAACTTTAAGGAAAGACTTTGAAACCATATGTAAGTGATAGTATTAAATATTAATCTTTTAATTATATATAGAAATCTGAATCTACAAAATCGGAGTTTTTGCTAATATCCTTTATTTCAGAGATCTTAATACTCGTCTTAAATGCCAAAGTTGCGAAATAACAAACAAGGAAGCATTGATTTGAAAATAGGTAATGGACTGTTGTTGCAATTGTAATTCCACGCGGCTCCCCCCTCCCCCCTGTTGGAAATATGCAACTCCCCAGCAAGAGGGAGAAAAAAATTTTGTTTGTTTATGGAATAACATATGGAAAATGAAGCTAAATCGCTAAAGCTTTTAATCACTAATTTGTCGTTAGGTGTACAGGTCTGTTATAAGTATAGCCCCTTCCCAACCTCGTCCCCAGGGGGAATAGGCCTCTACGTGAAACCCGGCTGTCCATATTCGACCCTGGTATCGGCCTTGTCTATTTGCAATTTGATTGGCTGTTCAAACAATAGAAATTTTAAGTGACGTCACAGTTTCTTCAAAATTCACACCAAAATAGGCCGAAAACTATGTGACAAACATGTGAAAGAACCAAGAAATAATGCTACATGAGATATTGTATCCTGCCTTACAGTTATCAATGAAATTCTTCGCATTTCCTTTCTAAGAACATCTGCTTTCGAAATCTACATTTTGTTTTGATGCCTAGGCCAAAATTGCCAGTATTTTGGCAGATTTTGTGGCTGGTACCAGGGCCAAAATCGATTTGACTGTTGAAATTCGAAGAAATTCGATTTGGGACCTGGGGACGAGGTTGGCCCCTTCCTTCAGCAATCATATGATCAGGGACCACTAGGTAGCTACTATTGGTTTATAGGTGAGGGTCCTAATAGGAATAAGAGTATGGTTGTCTTGTTCAAAGTTTTCCTCTACCATAAGCTGCTCCACTGTCTTATTATGTAAGGCTCTATCTCGCCATTGCGTTATACATTATAACTAAATACAGTCTTGTGTCGGTAGTCCGTCATTTTCATTTTTAAAACATCGTTTATGAATTTGCCATCCTCCACAATACAGAACAAAAGTTCCCAGTAATACCAATAACACGATCGTCCATCCTGTGTATAACCGCCTCGCTTTCGTACCACTGCTTTGGTTTACACGGTTCACAGTCTCGTTTCCATACAACCTGGAACTTTTTCGCAAATAATCTTGCTGCCACTGTATTCGACGTGCATAAATGTCCAAATTGTGTTTCTTCCTTTCTGAACCTTCAAAGTAAAGAAAGTGAATATCTAAACTTGAAACTTGAATAGTGCTACTTGAACGATATAATTTCTATAATGGAATACAGGGATTTAAAAGGGAGTTTCCTTTTTCTGTTCTGACGATAATTTTTTAGTGTACTAAATTTTGTGCCACACGTGCCAAACTTGCCTACGTGACAAAGCTTTATACATGGGCACGGTTGCACGTAACAAAATATGGCACATAGGCACTTAGACACGTGCAAAATTTTGGCACGTATGGCACGTAATTTAGCCCACTAAATGTTCCACAATACTCCACACCGTTGTGATAGTAAATCTCCTTTAGTACAAATTTAAGTCTTTCGCAGGCCACAGGGAGGAAAGAACCCCGAACATTGCGAGCAGTTTTTGTCGGCGTTAAACGATAAATATTTAAGGATCGGATCTTTATCTTTAATTTGGTCACGATCTCCGGCGTTTGTCGGGCGCGATTCCCGTGCTTGTACGGGAGAACGCAACGGTCAGACTTTTAGGCACCGTATCTGGCCCTTTCTACGGCCTAGACGCGGCAAATGGCGAATAGTTGTAGATCAATTGGGTCGTAATCAAGAACCTTCACCATGAGACTAAGAACCCTCACATTGCTGAGCAGTTGTACTTGTCAAGTAACGTTTGCAACATGACCAAATAGGTGAAAATTGCTTGGTAAAGCAAATTTCAAATGTTTTGACGAACAATGTTTGAGAGTTAAAAAGTAAATATTGAAATATAGGTGAAATACACGTTTTTTTTTATAAGAAAGTGGTTTATAAGAAAGTAGTGCTCAACATCTTAAAAGTTTAAGAAAGTTCAATACTGGATTCTTGAAACTTAAGAAAGTTCTGTTTGATACTTTCACTCCTAATGCTCAGTGTGTTACTTTCGCTCTTCTGTTCAGTCGCTCTTCTTGCTATTAAACGAGTCTAATGATTATTTTCTTTGAAAAACATGGTATTTGTGCAATGTATACAATGTCTTAAACTGAGCATTCTTAGAAATACTGCATTCCAAAATTTTTGCTAAGAAAGTCACAAGAAAGTTTTGGTACTGAAAACATGAAATATCTAAGAAAGTTTCAATACTGGCCCAAAAAAACTTTCTTATAAAGAAAAACGTGTAGTAAGCACAGGAAATGTAAAAACGTACCTTGTTTAAATTTTCCAATGAACAAATTACACTCTGCAAATTTCAAAGTGAAGCATATAAGAAATATGAGCAGAACTATATTCATGTCCTTCATGCTCGATATAGTGAACCACCATTGTTTACATACTTTTCATTGTGTGAAAATATCGACTTCTAGCGTCCGTGTTCATCTGAACCTCATAAACATCTAACGTGACACGCGGAGGACTTTGCAGGGAACTTCATGTTTTTCTTAATATTAATTTATCGGAATCTTCTGTGAATCTCAAGATTATAGACATCAGATCTTTGTCTCAAATCTCTCTCGCAGATGTTTGGCTACGGTTGAAGACAAACAACAAATAAAATAAATGAAATGACTTGCCAATTCAGAATTCACAAAATTTATGACTTTTCTCAGCTCAATATTAAACGCCAAGTGGCTGTTATGCTCATGTCGCCGGCAGCGATAGATATTCCGTTCTGTTTTCCGTAACGTCAGCAATTAATAAACTTTCGATTTTTCGCACGAATTTTATGATTAATAATCGAACGCCGAGAAAATTCTCACGAACTGCCAGCAAAATTTTCGATTTACTGTTCTGTTTTAGTCAGATCAGGCACCATCTGCTTATAGTTGCTTCTGCCGTAAGACAAAGACCCAGCTATTGCTTAAGTTAAGATTGTTAAATATCCTACCAAAACCTTAATATCTTTAAAAAAAACTCTTGCATTCGTAGTTTAAACGATGCATAATACCGTTTTAAAGCTATTAACTTGAATGACATTTTGTAATTTCATTTCGTTTGAGTTTTTAAGTGACATATGTCAATTTTATCAATAGAAATCGACTCGTTTTGTCAATAGAAATTTTCTCCTTTGTTGAAATCCACCAATCGAATCACTAGAAACTGTGAAAACAAGAGATTAATACATAATAAATGTGCTGCTCAATCTGCTTATCCCCTTTGCATGTAAAATTGTTTAGTTAAGCTTTTAAGCCTCTTTAAAGTGTTTGAGATTGTTTTGGAAACAATAGGCCTAGTCTCCAATTTTCATGGATTAAAATGCAAACATTTAAGCGTTTTTAGCAGAAAGCAGACTGCTTAAAATTTCCCGTAATCTGCAAGGTATCCATCGATTAGAAGTATTTATATTCTGTGTTTATGTATATGCAGAAATTTCGTAACTCGCAAATCTTAGCAACGACTTTCAATAAATTTCCTGCCATGGAATGGAATGTAGTGTGAATTAGCAACTGCTAGAGCCAGTACAAAATGGGAAATTGATATACAAAAGATCCATCGATCAAATTGTTTTCCCAACATTTGAAAGTTGCTTGCCAAGAAAAATGTTTTAGAACCTCGCCAAACGAGCAGACATTGTAGGTCAGAACTTTGAAATTTGCTTCTCAACCAAAATGTTTAAGGCCCTAGCCAAATGATCAAACATTGTTGGTCAAACATTTGATATTTGCTTGTCAAGAGAAATGTTTGACCGTTTTGCCACGTCCAAAAAGATTGATCGTGCAGCATTTTTTGCTTGCGTTAAGCAAAATTGTTTTTGAACTTTTTCAGAAACATCACGCCACATACTTTGCTTACATTTACAAAATGTGATCGTTTGACCGCCTTTCAAACATTGCTTGTCAAACAATTCTTTTTTATTGCCAAACGTAACAACTTGGGTGTTGCTAAACAGTCAACCATTTGTGGCATTTGTGGCGTTTGGCCAAGGCCTTAACTTTCGGCCATATCGCAAAACAATGCTCGTCAATCATTTAAAGCTTGCGTCAAGAAATAATTGTTTTTATCCTTTTGAGAAACATCGCACAACGCCATTCTGCTTTCTCATGCTTGTCAAGCAAAATTTTTGGACGTGACCAAACGTTCAAACATGGCTTGATGAGCAAATTTCAACCTTCCTCCAGACCAAATTGCCTATGCCAATACCTTCCTCACCAAACAATGAAAAACGTGTTTCGGGTGTGGCAAAAGTTTTCCTTTGTTCTAATTAACCTTCCTCTGTTCAATGACACTGTGAGGGTGGCTTTAAAGGCCTGGCTAAACTAGGAGACATGTCGCGCGCGAAATTGATGTTCCCTCGGTGTCTCCCAGTTTAGCCACCTCGGAAACTTTGTAGCGCGCGACAAAATTTGTAGCAAGAGACACGCGAATGTTTCTGGGGACAACAAAAACATTTCTTGTTTCCGCGACATGCAAATGACTCGGGGGACATGTTGCTCGCTTGTCACTTGCATGTTTAGCCACCCTGGGAGACCTGCCGAATGCAGTGTCGTGCGTGACAAGTCTCCTATTTTAGCCGTAGTTCAAAGCTGTGGCTAAACTAGTAGATATGTTGCGTGTTGCATTGTACTCGGCGTGTCTTTCAGGTTGGCTAAACATACGAGTGACAAGCGAGCAACATGTTCCCCGAGTCGTGGAGACAAGTAATGTTTCTGTTGTCTCCTATAGAAACATTTGCGTGTCTCTCGCTACAAATTTTGTCGCGCACTACAAAGTTTCCGAGGTGGCTAAACTGGGAGACATTAGGGACAAACATGCCATGCTCGTTAATGTCGCGCGGGACATGTCTCCCAGTTTAGCCAGGCCTTAACTTGAATTTTGAATTTGTTTCAAATGTTTGACAAACAATGTTTGATATTTGGGCAGGGCTTTCACTTGAAGAAAACAGCGAGAACTTGTCTTTCTGCTAAACTCTTTGAAATTCGATGCTGCAGGAAATTGTTGCAAATGCATTGTTTAAAATTACTCATCCATTTGTTTTGAAAACAATGGAAAACCGCAGATTCTATTGTTCTCAAACTTTCTCTTGCCATCTACAAGAAGTTTGAACTCCCTGGAGACAATACCACGTTTTCTGGATTTGAAATTCTAGAATGCAAAGCTCTTTCATTTGCCTCGATTTTTATATGGTGGTGGACGTTTCTGACAGATTTGCACTCCAATTGGCCTACCTGGTGGCAAGGACTTTCTCTTTTTGGGTAAGCTGAGTATATTTTTTAAAGTGGAGTAACTTTTTCAAATTGTTACTTCTGTTACTTTTTCAAATTGTTAACACTGTTACTTCTTAATAATGGCTTTGTAGCATAATTTTTACACGCTTTTAAAGGAATCTTTTCAGAAAACTATAGACTAGGCAGAGTTTGAAATTTAAGAAACTGCCTTAGACACCGAGTTAAATGCAAAGAAATTCTGCACGTGGCCAGTCCACGCTTGTCGAAGCTCCCGTCCAGACCACACTGCACATGTTTTTGAGAAACCGGGAGATGGAGGGCTGAAAAAGCGGTTGCAAAATAAAAAACAGCTGGGCTATAGCTAAACGAAGATAGAACAAAAATAGGTACAGATGCAGTTTAGCGGCCACCTTAAGAAACACAATAAAATCAATAGCAAACAAATTTCGCTTATTGGTTCGAACGGTTGAGGTATACTTTCAAAACCCTAGAACTAAGCCCAACTCTAACCCTGACCCTAAACCTAGCACCGAGGGGCAATTCACTCCTTGAAAATCTTGTACATCTTTGCTGGAAGTCCTATTGTTTTCTCGGAAATCCCTTGAAAGTCCTTTTGTTTTAATGGAAATCTCGTACGCCTTTTGCAGAGTGAAATGCCCCTGCCTAGCCCTAAAGCCCTAAAAAAGCCCTAACCCTTCGGCCCTGGCCAAACGATCAAACATTGTTTGTCAAACATTCGGAATTTCCTTTTCAAGCAAAATGTTAGACCGTTTGTCCACCTCTCGCAAAATATTAGACCGTTTTAAATTTGCTGTACAACAAATGTTTGACCGTTTTGCCATGTCCAAAAATATTGTTCGTCCAACAAATGTTTGACCATTCTGCCATGTCCAAAAGCATTGCTCCTCCAACATTTTTTGAATGCGTCAAGCAAAAAATGTTTTCGAACTTTTTCAAAAACATCACCCCTGAATTATTTATTTTGGTTGTCAAGCAATGTTTTTGAACGGGGCCAAACGGTCATACATTTGTTGTAAAGCAAATTTAAAATTTTGGACCAACAATGTTTGATCGTTTGGTCAGGGCCTAATCCTAAACCCTTGCCCGAAGCCTTATCCTTGCCCTACATTCTAACTGTACTGCATCGAAGCTTTATTTTTTTCCTGCGAAAGTTGTCCGCTAAACCGCATAATTCTTGGCATATAGGTTTATCATTGCATTTCAGGAGAGCTCCGTCCTCGGCTCCGTCTCCAATCAACGGGCAACGAGAAATGTGGTTCTTCTCTTGTTTACTGCGTTGGTCGGATCGATAAATTGTCAAAAGCCAAACCAAACCAGCTATGAAAACTCGGATTTTTTCGCTCGGAAGCTATAGTGTTTCCAGAAACTTTATTTTGTATCAATAATTCTGTATACATTTGTTATATATAAATATTGCGAAATCTTTGATGTATAATCCTTCCCCTCGGCTTTTGCTATCATCCTGTACCTTGTCTCTCTGCTATTTTGAATTTTTCTATTGGGTTTTTCTGTTGACTTTTCCAGGTATGAAAAGAATGGAAGAGTGCTTTTTGCGTGTTTACCTTAAAAGCCATGATGCTCATGATATCTGTAACTGTAAGTGTCCTTATTAATTAATTACACGCTTTTTTTATAAGGAACCTACCTAAAGGCCTAGTTCTTAAAGTTCCTTATTTTTGGACCTCTTTTGGGGCAATTGTAGTTCAAAAGTTCCTTAATAGTTCCTTAATTTTAACTGCACATACAGTGGTCTTAACAATAAAAGAGAGACACTTGCATGTGAGCAAAGCATGGACTACTCAAGGAAACATTTGATACATGCTTAACGTACAATTTATGTGGATTTCGACTGCAAATGAATGGAACTGGTCTTCTAATTCTTGATTATTTGCAGTGATAAAAGCATTCAACATTGAAAAATTCCTTAATGATTTTCTCTTTAGTAGTATAAGTTCTCTAAATTTTCGGGCCTTCTACATGTAGGTTTCTTATAAAAAAAGGCGTGTACTCTTCCTGCCGTGGTCGTTGCCGCCTCTTCCTTCGAGGTTTCGTTGCAACTATTTTGTTGCTTCTATTCATGTTGCTTATTGAAGAAAAGAGAGTACAGTTTGATAAATAAGAAAAGGTTGGGGGGAGATCAAATGTAATTAGGCGTAATTTGCTAAAGATTTAATTTTTCCTGTGAAGCACGTGAGGGATATCCTGGGAACGTCAATCATGGCCTCTGCAAACCTGGCCCACCGAGTCGACCCACTACCGATCACGACACTACATCATTAAACCTTACAACCCAACAGAAATATCAACAAATAACGAAATATATTTTTACCTTTATTTTTGCGCTACAAATTCTAAGGAGATGAACTTCTTTCAAGTTGAAATGTTGATACTTTGGCCGTACGTTTCTCTGTCAATGGTGGGCTTTTTCAAAACAATTCTTCTCTTGATTCAAAGCTCGGAAAGCTTTTCATAAATTTATTGTTAGTCTATTAACTTCGTTTTCATATGCTTCAAATAATTAAGTATTTTGCTGTCCCAAAACTGTGAAAACTGCAGTGCAAAATACCTTCAATTTTGTTCTGCCTTGTACTTTATTTCTTCGATTCATTCAGATATTTCTCTTACACTTTCTTTCTTCAAGTAGAAATTTACTATCATAAAGGCAATAATCAGTTCAGCTTTCGTCACTCTTGCTGCTCCACTATTTGCGGTGAAATTCATTAATTGCGGTCTGCATATGCAGTTTTTAGTTACTTTGGCTGTTAAAATATAATTTTTGTTAAATAAAACATATGTTTTTAACAGAAAAGATTGTTTTGGCGCACAGACAGCTGGTTTTAATCACGTGATTACCTGTAATTTCAGCCCACTATATATCTTTTCTTGTGGGTTCTTTCAAGGCAATTCTTCCTTAGAACAAAAGCGCTTCTAATAGACTAAGGTCCTTAATAGCTTTTGCAGTTAGATGTGCAAACGCAGTTAAATGTTAAAGTATAAACATGGTCATCATCATCACACAGTGTTTTTACTTTACATCCTTTACCTATATTGATTACTAGATAACAGGTGTCTCTTATGAAACCATTTAACGAGACAATTTGGTTAGTTATGACTACCGCCATTGAATTGCATTGCTGGTCGTTCACTTTATAAAAAAAAGCGGGTAAGTAATCTGTCACCAACAGTAAACTTTTAAATGTTGTTGTTGTGAAACGTGTTGCTGGTCGGCCATAGGGGTACTTCCATTGTTCATTAGAACGAGTTTAAGTTATCGCTATTTAAACCGAGACTCTCACCAAACCGAGAGCGCTCAAACTGGCGCCCGTAATATTGCGGAAAATTTTCTGGATATTCGGCTTATAAAAATTTGTTGCACGTTGAAACAAGACTTGCTTAGCTACTGCAACGTCCAAACCTAGCCCGCGTAACCCATTCTACATTCCTTGTAAAGCAGTTCCGCAGACATACTACACGCATTTTTTCTTTTGACACATGTCCTTCGATATAATGAGAAGCTTATTTTGGTTGGGACCAAGGTTCCCTATATTATTCCTCATTGCATATGAGTGTGCAATAAAATTACACTAAATATCTAATAATGCACCCTGGGTGCCAGACTCTCAAAGATAAAATAGCCTGGCACATAAGATAGTACCAGCTACACCAGTACCACTACCAGTAACAATAGCAATACCGGTAGGGGAACCAGTTCAAGTAGCAGTTTTAATGGCAGTGACAGTTCCAGTGCCAGTAGCGATAGCAGTAGCTACCCCAATACCAGTAGCAATAGCAATAGCGGTAGAAGAACCAGTTCCAGTAGTAGTTTTAATGGCAGTGGCAGTTCCAGTGCCAATAGCGATAGCAGTAGCCACACCAATACCAGTAGCAATAGCAATAGCGGTAGGAGAACCAGTTCCAGTAACAGTACAAATCGGCAGTAGCAGTAGCAATAGCTATGCCAGTGCCAGTAGAAGTGGCAATATCGGTAGCAGTACCAGTTGCATTACTATGCACCAGTTCCAGTAGTATTTTTAACAGCAGTAGGTATACTAAAGTCTACTAGCAATTGTAGCAACCAGTGCAATTTGTGCTTTAATGCAGTGCGAATGAATGATGCAATAGCACTAGGAGTACCAGTGGCAGCAGTAGTTTTAATGGCAGTTGCAGTATCAGCTTCAATGGCAGTTTGAGTGTAGTGAAAGACTGGCAGTACCAGTGTCAGTAGCATTTTCAACAGCAGAAACAGCACCTATCCCAGTAGCAGTTGCTATAACAGTATACCAGTACCTGTAATATCGGCAATATTGGCTGCAGTGCAAGTACCACTTCTAGCATTACCAGTAACAGTAGCAGAAGCATAAATACCATTACCTACAGCAGTAGCAGTATCTCTAACCATGCCAGTTGCAAGATACTTACAATAACCAGCTCTACCACTACCACTTGTAACAGCAACGCCATACAAGTAGCACAAACATGATTACTGGTGCCAGCACCAGTGCCACTGAAGAGAGGCAGTGTAATGTCATAATCTGTTGACATTGGTCGAAGTAGTAGAAGTGGTCATGGAAGAAATAAGCAGATAATTCTAGTCAAATCATATTCCATTTATTCAAAATAAAATCTCGTTATATTTTAACTACAATAAGCAAACGAAGAATGAAAAATTCAAACTAAAAGGAAAAAATCACATCTAGCGACTTAGCTGAAACTGACAAATGAGAAATGACAAATTACGTATTATACATTGATTATCTATCGTTCACTCTATAATATTTCAATAAGTTTAAAAAGATCTAACAGCCATATGGACACCTGAATATTTCGAAACATTTGGAATCTTCCAAATAAGTTAAGCCTATACACCTTTTTGATAAGCATTTGGACTTTTTTCCAGCCCTCATACTTAAAATTTTAGACATTTCAGCCCTCAAAGTCGCTTAAAAATTGCTTAACATTTTTTGTACCTAACAACCACCCCTAACTTCGCGGGTCAAAATCATCAACTGTTAGACCTACAAAACGAATTTTGGAAGACAGTAAGTGGAAAAACGTTAGCTAAAGAACTTCACAGGCAAAACGTAAGAGCAAACAATTTGCTAACACAAGAAAGCGTATAAGCTTGGTTGTTTGACTTCTTAGTTGCTTACAGTAATTCAATTGAGCCCTCAAGTTGCTTAATGCTAAGGTCAGTCCAGCCCTAGTTGCTTATTGAGAGGTTCCTTATTTAAAAAACTGTAGTCTAAAGATAGATTTAGATTATGCCGCTATCTCATCAAAAGATTATATTTAATATATTTGAAAAATAATTACAGACTTGAGTTTACTAATTAATTAATAAAGTGCTTCAGTTTTCACATTAAATACATTTTCAAGCTGGATTTTAAATAAAGTAAAAACCCGCATATAAGAAAGCAACATGACTGCAGTCTGACTTTTTCTTACAATTTCATGATAGAAACAATCAAAATGATCTAATTTTACGTATCTTAAGGCGTGGATGGTTTATCTTATACGAAAATGAAGAAAGTTTTACGTTTATTCAAAAACCGTGACAGATTATCCCAGCCCTTGGACTGGCTACAGCAGTCCCTCCTCCTCGCTGTAGTTGCTGTTGTTGTTGCTCAGGGCAACTCAGGAGCTATGTTATAAGCGACCTATCAATTCTAAGAAACATAACAGAGACTTGTGAAGCGAGTCTACCCAGCCCTTACGATAAGATACTGCTGAACTGCTAAGAAACTAAACAGCCTCATTTCGAAAAATGAGTTTTCTTACTTGCGGATTTTAACTATAGTTTACATCGTGATTCGAAATCGTCTTCTTAACTTCACAGTTTCGTTAAGATTTCTCAGTTTGAGTGCTCAGCACAACGCCAGTAGAGAGGTTAAACGTGTATTGCCAAAACGAGAAAAAGCAACATGCACGGCCGTAATAAGAACGGCAAAAGCTCATTGTCTGGATTGAAGGTTATCACAGATGTTTATCACTGTTTTTATGCCTCTTTTATACACAAAAGATTGAGGGCCTAAAAAGTGAACAAACGAAGATCTCTTAGCCGTTGTCATGGAACGCTTTCCTCCGTTCCAAACTGTCTGAACGCGTACGACATTGAAATAAACATTCAGCATTTTTAAACTTCATTGCTTTTATCAGGAGACCTTTCGTCATCATTCGGTGAATTAATGTTCGCAGATTCGTCAGCATGTTCTAAGATATCTTTAACAATGTTCCCTGATATGTCCCTACTTTTCGATGTAGCTCCTTGCTCTCTTCTTGTATTTGGTGACTTGTTATTGTCATTATTTGATTTTGGGGAACACCGGGAATTAGAAAATGCTAGTTTTATAGATTTAATCGGAGGGTTTTCTTTGTTATCGTCCTCGAGCTTTCTCTTAGCTGCAGATTTTCTCGTATTTGATGTAGTTGATTTTCGTGGTTTTCTCTTTGATTTTTGGTCAACCGTTGAAGGCCTAACACATAATACAATCTTTCGTTTTGACGTATGACTTGCTGAAGCACTTCCAGCTCTGTTTTGCTCTGATAAAACACGTCTCGTCGGCGCTGTTTCAGCAGCTGGACTCACGTTTGCTGTCGAAGGACTAGGCGTTGTTTTCAGCCATTCTTCTAAGATCAGTCTTGAATTCTTAGGCGTTGATAATGTTGGTGTGGATCTTGAAGGAATAGGTGTAGTCATGTTGCTCTTACGTTGTTTTGGAGTTGATAGTGTTGGGCTTGAAAAACTCATAAAAGAATCGCAGGATACTGCATCTAAAAGGAATTGAAAGAATATAAAAACATTGCCACCAGGAGCAACACAGCTAAATTACAAACGAGAAGAACCACGCTAGCCAAGCTGCAGTGGCGGGTAAAAGAAGGCTTTGAATGTGACGTGTAGAAAGAAAGAACAAAGAGGAAAGAAAAGAAAGTAGAAAAGTAGAAAAGAAGTAAAAGAAAGGAGAAATAGAACTGAAGAAGAAACGAACAAGAAGAAAAGGAAGAAAGAAAACGGAAGAAACATAAAAACGAAGAAGAATAGAAAAGATATATTCTAAAGAAAGAAGAAGTGAATAGTAATATCATTTCCAGTCTACCAGCATTACTATCAACCAAATGATAAATACAAGAAGCCAATAAAAACGAGAGCAATACCAGTGCCAATTACATTGGCAATAACGTATAGTGCAAAAGGTAGTATCAGTGCCAGTTGCACTGGCTACTACCTCTTGTACTGCTACAAATTATACCATTGCTTCGTTATACCATAGCCAGTCTACCGGCATTACTATCGAAAAATACAAGAAGCCCATATAAAACAAGAACAAACCATCAATAGATGAACCAGATGGGGATACAGCTGTGTTATATTTCTGGATGTTGTTATTTGTCGTTGAAAAATTGCTCTCTCTAAACAACAGTGCTGCCTTCTTGTTGGTCGGACAAGATGACATTACTCTTTGCATGTGAACTGAGTTCTCCACTTTTCTTGCATCTAAGTAAAAGAGAGATTTCTGTGATTTTGAAGCATTGTTTCAAGAGTGTCAGAAAAATGCGAAGAAACGTTACAGAAATGGATGTTTAAGGATGGTTGTTTGCAATAAGAAAAACCATGTACCTTTCTTTGAACACGAGCCGATTTGATGACTCTCTGTACGTGTCTTAATGTGCTGCATTTCTTGTGATGATCTCCTGATAAAGAATGGAGAGACAGTCAATCCTTGTTATCAAAAGGCCCTGGCCAAACGATTAAACATTGTTGGTCAAACATTTGAAACCAGCACGTCGGCAAAATGTTTTACCGCTTGGCCACGTCAGAGAGGCGGCAGAACGGTTCATCATCTTGCTGAATGACACACAAAAGATAATAAAAATCTGATAGAAAAAAAGGACTCACCAAATCCTAAATGAGTTGTCGTCTGAACAGGTAACAAGCTAACAGAAAACATTCAGAGATTCAGAATTTACCCGTGAAAGAGAAGCAGTCTGGATAGACGATGGGGTTGGAAAATTCTCAAGTGTTTGGTGACACCAAGTCAAAAACTTTTAATACTTTGCAGACAGAGGTGAAAATTCTTTGCGTGCTGGATTTTGTGGGTTTTTTTCTTGCTTGATCTATACATTTTTGCTATGATTTCGTATCCACTACAGTACACAAAAAAACACCACACCAAGCATTATAACCCACCATACTAGTGCTTATCCACAACAGTACGCAAAAAATACCAACACTGTAGTGCGTATAGATTCACTAGCGTGGTATAGGATTATCTTAAAATTTGGGCCATTCGAGATTATGGGTTTCCTATAAAGAGTTTCTTACAAAAAGTCATGTATTGGATACCAGAGAGAAGACATACCTTTGATATATCAGTAGGACACCATGCCACACTAGTTACTTCTCCAACGTGTCCTTTCAGAACCCAAGGAGTTTCTTCTGGTTCATCGACTTTAAACACATAACAATTATCATCACCAGAACCACTCAGGAGAAATCTACAAAAAACGTATGGTTTGGTTTGCAAACATTCAAGATGGCATGTTACCTGCTTGACGTTTTATGACAATAAACATTTAACACAAGCTTGTGCTCCCCTCACCAATTTGGCGGTAAACAAGAAACCATTGTGTCGAGAGAGGGTAGATCCATGGATAAGATACTCACTGAATCATTTAAGGTGTTCTAATGTATTGTCAAGGACTGGACTGTAGGCCAACTGAGAGAACAAAAACTTAGGGCCTGTTTATATGGACAAATCATCCCACCTTCCAGCCCGTCAGCTGAGTAGTGAGGCGAAATTTTCAAGAGTTTACACGTAGAATTCCATCCCACCTTCCAGCCACTTGTCTCATATTTCCGCTTTTGTTTGATTTTCTCAGACAATAGGATTATGTCAGGCGTTTGCGCATAATGAGCAATTTTATCCCACCATCCAGCTTTCATCACACCTTCCAGCGTTTATATGAGAAAATTTCATCCCACCCAGGTGAGACCCCACCTCTCAACGAGTGAGATCTCACCTGACCGGGATGCAACGTTCTCCATATAAACAGAAGATGAAAATCACACAAGTTTGTATTGGAAGATGAGATCTCACCTCTCAGCTACAGGGCTGGAAGGTGGGATGATTTTCCCCATATAAACAGGCCCTTAGAGTAACGAGGACATCGCTGGAAGCTAACGTAGCTGGGTTTAGGCTTGAAAAGATGGCTCTGAATCTTGGATGTCTCACAAGCGCTTATTTAGGAACCAGACTAAGAAGGTCTCTATTCTAATCTAAACTACGAAGGCATTTTCCTTAGGGGGCACTCGGGGTTCATCTGACAAAAACAACTTGCACCCAAAAGTATCGGCTTTTTGGTGCTGAGGAACCCAAATTATCATTATGTGTGATTTCTGAGTTCCCCCCTGCATCAATGTTGCTTCGGAAGGGTTGGCTTGGCTTCTAAGAAAACATCAATTCAAAATTTCCGAACTGTGTAAGTCAGAGTGACTCGAAAGGTAATGAAAGCCATTACCTGTCATCTGGACTCAAAGCGGACTTGATGTAGAATGTTGACGACTGGTGACCATAGAAACTAGCATCAGGCTTAGTTGGTAAGTGAGAGGACTGGAACATATAGATGACGTCATTGATGCAAGTTGCAAATAACCTAGACGATGTGGAGTCGAGAATCAAGGAGCTGTACCCTGAAATAAAAATTGATATAAGTTAAATAGATAATGTAGAGTATTGTATAGACATATATGAAAATGCGACGAACAACGGAAACATCATAGGGCCTAGTCAAAAGCTTTTTTCGTCGGATACTTCTCAGCAATGTAAGGCTACTGTTTTAGACCGTTGGGTTGTTCCCGTAGAGCAATCTTAAACAAAACTCTCTCTCATAGGACAGCATTTACAGGATAATCTAGATTGTGCAAAGAATTACAATGAGGATTAATTGCAAGGATTTCTTTCTAATAATTGACAAGATCCTTTTTTCAGTTTAGCGTTTGGGAACCTGTCCACATAAAACCAAAAGGCCGGATTTATGTAAGCAGTAAAGAGCTCTTTTTAACTTATTCTATTTGTCGTCCAGCTGAATCTTTGAATCTTTGAATCTTTTCAGCGCCCACTTTACTGTTATCAGTAATCACTGTCTACACGACGTGCAGGGTTCTTCCACTCTACGTTCCAGTTTTTTTTTTCAGCTGTATCCCGTAAGCTGATCGGTGTTCAAAACACAATACCAATCCAACTTCACTTTTCTGATTGATGCATTTCGATGTGCATCTGGGTTTATATTCCACCTTTATCACTTGTCTCGGCCTGTTTTTGACGTTTATACAAAGAGGAGTTTTAAATAAATTACACTTTAAGAAACAGCGAAGAATGTCCACGTACCATGTTTTCTTGACGCTGATTGGTCAGGATATGGGATCATATGATAAGCGATAGGCGTATCTTTATAACAACTGTAACTCTTTCTTATGTCCCACATTTTGATTGAGCCATCGCATGCTCCAGAGGATATTATTATATTCTCATCTTGAAACACTACTGCTGTGACACTCTGTTTGGAATCCTGAAATAAAAGAATTTCAATATTATTTTCCACTTTAGGAATAAAAGGGTGTTATTTTCAAGAATATTTCTCTATCCTGTCAAGAACGAACCTAGGCTGTGATCGATAGGCCTATACATAGTCCGGTGGCCAAATGCGAATTTCAAGGATGACCTTGACATCGAGTACATATGGGTTTTATTTTATTTTCTGGTTATATGGTGAAAGAAGACTCGAAAAGCCAAACTTGCCCTTCTAAGTGTTGGGCAAATTTTTTATGATCCGCGGAAGATGCGTCATGTCCAAGGTAAAAATTCATCGAAAAATTTTATAAATTGTCAAAACATGGTATTGTTTGGTCTCATTCGAATGGAAATTGACTCTAGATTCCAAATATAGTATCAATATTAGTCTCCGCATATAAAAATAAAAATATATTGCTCAAGGAATTGGACTTTTATAAACAAAAATCAAAAAGTAAATGTTAAATTAAAATGTTCTTGAAAAATTATCGTTAGTTAGTTAGCATAGCTTGTATGTTAGTGACTTAGCTAGTTAACTTTAGAAGATAGTAAGTTAGTAAGTAAGTCAGTTACCATATTAGTTAGTTAGTTAAATTTAGTTTGTTTGTTAGTTTGTTAGGTAATTTATTTGTTGGTTTGTTAGTTAGTTAAATAGTTAGTTTGTTTTATTAGATAGTCTTATCGCTAGTTAGTTACGTAGTTACTTACTTAGTTGGTTAGTTAGTTAGTCCGTTAGTTATTTAGTTGTTACTTAAGTAGCATAGCTTGTAAGCTAGTCAGTTTGTTAGTTCGCTGCTTAAGAAGATTTTAAGTTAGTTAGTAAGTTAATTTGTTAGTTTGCTAGTTAGTTAGGTTTATAGTTAGTCAGTAAGCTACTTAGTTAGAATACCTTGTAAATAAGTCAGTTTGTTCGTTAGCTACTTTTGAAGATAGTAAGTTAGTTAGTAAGTTACTTTATTAGTTAGCTAGTTAGTTAGGTAACTAGCTAGATAGTTGTTAGTTAGTTAGTTAGTTAATTAGTTGATTAGTTGATTAGTTAATTAGTTAGTTAGTTAGTTAGTTAGCTACTCAGTTAGTAAGTTAGTCAGTTAGTTAGTTATTCAGTTAGTTAGTTATTTAGTTAGTTAGTTAGTTAGTTACTTAAGTAGCATAACTTGTAAGTTAGTCAGTTTGTTAGTTAGCTATTTTAGAATATTGTAAGTCAGTCAGTCATTTAGTTCGTTAGCTATTTTAGAAGATAGTAAGGTGGATAGTAAGTTACTTTGTTAGTAAGCTAGTTAGTTACGCAACTAGCTAGATAGTTGTTAGTTAGTCAGTTAGTTAGTTAGTTAGTTAGTTAGTTAGTTAGATATTTAGTTAGTCAGTTATTTAGTTAGTGAGTTAGTTAGTTTGTTTGTTAGTTAGCTATTTTAGAATTTTGTAAGTCAGTTTTGTTCGTTAGCTACTTTAGAAGATAGTAAGGTGGTTAGTAAGTTACTTTGTTAGGTAGCTAGTTAGTTAAGTAACTAGCTAGATAGTTGTTAGTTAGTTAGTAAGTTAGCTAGTTAGTTAGTTATTTAGTTAGTTAGTTAGTTGGTTAGTTAGCTAGTTAGTTAGTTATTTAGTTAGTTAGTTACTTAAGTAGCATAGCTTGTGAGTTAGTCAGTTTGTTAGTTAGCTATTTTAGAAGATAGTAAGGTGGATAGTAAGTTACTTTGTCAGTTAGCTAGTTAGTTACGTAACTAGCTAGATAGCTGTTAGTTAGTTAGTGAGTTAGCTAGTTAGTTAGTTATTTAGTTAGTTAGTTAGTTAGTTAGCTAGTTAGTTAGTTATTTAGTCAGTTAATTACTTAAGTAGCATAGCTTGTACGTTAGTCAGTTTGTTAGTTAGCTATTTTCGAATATTGTAACTCAGTTCGTCAGTTTGTTCGTTAGCTACTTTAGAAGATAGTAAGTAAGCTAGTAAGTTACTTTGTTAGTTAGCTACTTAGTTAGATAACAAGCTAGATATTTGTTAGCTAGTTAGTGTTAGTTAGTTAGTTAGTTAATAAGTTAGTTAGTAAGTTTGTTATTTAGTTAGTTAGTTAGTTAGTTAGTTAATAAGTTTGTTTGCTAGATTGTTAGTTAGTAGACATAGCTTGCATGTTAGTTAGTTAGTTAGTTAGGTAGTTAGTTAGTTAGTTAGTTAGTTAGTTAGTAAGTTAGTTCGTTAGTTAGTCAGTCAGCTAGCTTGTTAGGTAATTAGTTTGTTTGTTTTTAAGTTAATAAGATTGATTAAGTTAATTAGTTGTATTAGTTAGTTAGCTAGCTAGTTAGTTTCTAAGCTGCATAGTTACTTAGTTAGTTAGTTAGTTAGTTTGTTAGTTAGCTAACTACAATGCCTGCCAGAATTACTTGGAACGCCCATCATATTTGTAGGCTTAACTAAGTAACTTACAAGATACGCTAACTAACTAACTAAATAACTAACAAACTAACTATTTAGTTATCTTACTAACTAAGTTACTAACTAAGTAGTTATCTAACTAATCAACTACTAATTAACTGACTAACTAACTTAGTATCTTCCAAAGTAGCTAACTAACTAACTGACTAACTTACAAGATAAGCTAAGTAACTAACTAACTTACTAACTAACTGACTTATTAAGTAACTAACTAACTAACTAACTAACTAACTAGCTAACTAACTAACTAACTAACTAACTTACTATCTTCCAAGGTAACTAACTTACTAACTGACTAATTAACTAATTAACTTAATAACTAACTTAATAACTAACTTACTATCTCCCAAATTAGCTAACTAACGAACTGAGTAACGTGCAAGCTATGCTAACTAACAAACTGACTAAATATAATAAATATAAATATAACTAAATATTACTAAATATAACTAGTTACCTAACTAATTAACTACCCTTTGTAACTAAGTAACTAACCAACTTAATATCTTCGAAAGTAGCTTACTTATTACCCGACTAACTAAGAAGCTACGCTAGATAACTAACTATCAGACTAACTAACTAAGTAACAAACTCAGTATCTAACTAACTCACAACTAATTAACTATCTAACTAAATAACAAACTAACTAATTACCTAACCAACTCGCTAATTACTAACTTACTTACTATTTTAGTATCTTCCAAGTAGCTAACTTACTAACTTACAAGCTATGCTAACTAACTAACTAAAGATAATTTTTCAAAGAGCATTTTTCTTAGCTTTTCTTTTTTTGATTTTTTTTTATAAAAATCAAATGTCTTGAGCAATATCTTTGATCAATATATACAGAATCTAACCTTATTGCCAAATTCGGAATCTACAGTCAATTTCCATTCGAATGAGACCAAACAATACCATGTTTTGACAATTTATCAAAATTTTTCCATGAAATTTTGCCTTGGACATGACGTATCTTCGGCAGGTCGTAAAAAATTTGCCCAACACTTGGAAGGGCAAGTTTGGCTTTTCGAGTCTTCTATGACTATATAAACAGAAAATAAAATAAAACCCATATGTACTCGATGTCAAGGTCATCTCAACTGGCCACCGGACTATTCATATAACAACGTGTATCCCATATCATAATCTTCCCGTCACGTGCACCAGTGGCAAAGACACAAGTACTGTTGTATTGGACGTTAATTGATTTCAAACTGCATGTATGTCCACGAAATATCCCCAATGTTTCCGCTTTTTCAATGTCCCAAAGTCTTGCTGTTTGGTCGCCAGATGCTGTGAGCTATACAATAAAGAAAATAGCATAGTATAGTATAGTAGTTCTTCTGATATTAGGTTGGTTCCCCGTCCTTTTGCATCAGCTCCAAGTTTTCATCGTTTATTATACCTCTAGTACTACCAGTCAATACTGGAGGAGCGTCGTACTGGTATACAATAGCTTGATTGTTCATGTACTTGTCGAACCGTCTTTCAAATGAGTGCACCGTATTTGCAGATACAACACTGTCAGGCAGCTTATTCCAAACATCCACCACTCGATAGCAAAATGAGAATTTCCTCACATCCAATTTTGGTCTCTTCTTGAACAATTTGTAACTGACGTAATTTATAAACAGTGAGACGACCTGAAACCACCTGAAACCATCTGAAACGACCTGAAACCACCTGAAACAACCTGAAACGAGCCGTCAAATTTGGAATCGAGGCTGAAACGACCTGAGACGACCTGCTATCTTAGCAACGAAGTGTTAAGGTCAAGGGATTTGTATTGTTCTTTACGCATTGTCGCATTCTTTTCTTATCACAATAGGAACACGTGTCAGTATCAAAGCGGCCATCCCTCTGGGAAGGTATTGTTCTTAATCTGTTGAAAAAAATCACTGTTGGAGCTGAAATTGATTGACTTCATATGATTTCCTGATCAAAAGGAGGAGTCTGTTTTCAATAAAGATATTTGGTTGTTGCCGTTCTCCCACAAATTCCCATTTACTGTATAAGCCGAGGGGCATTTCACTCTGCAAAAAGGCGTACGAGATTTTCATTAAAACAAAAGGACTTTCAAGGGATTTCCAAGAAAACAACAGGACTTCCAGTAGAGGTGTACGAGATTTTCAAGGAGTGAATAATGCCCCTCGATATAAGCTTTATGCGTACCTTTTTTAAATAAATAACCAGGGGCTTTCTGAATTTTTTCGCCTTTTCTTTTTGTTTTTATTCTGAATTTTGTGTTTAACGCCAAATTCTTTAGATCAACATTTTGGTTCCGAAACTCCATCATGGAGGCATAGGGGGGGGGAGAGGTTTGAAAACCGTAAAAACATTTTTTTAGCCAAAATAGTTGAAGCGTAGACCTACATGTTAAAACTCTTTTAAACCACACCGAAATCACAAATTGAAAAACCGTACTTTCTGAAGGTAAAACCGTAAAACCCGAGGGGCGATTCATTCTTTGAAAACCTCGTACAACTTTGCTAGAAAACCTATTGTTTTCACAAAAATCTCTTGGAGATCCTTTTGTTTTCATAAAAATCTCGTACACCTTTCTGAGGAGTGAATTGTCCCTCGGTCAAACCGCTCTCGAAGTGTCGAAAAACCCGGAAAACCGCCCATCATCATAACCCCTCATGCCCAATGACCCCTTATGGATCGGATAGACTGTCTTTCGCAGAAAATTAGGTGTCTGATGAAAGGATGGCCGCTTTGATACTGACACGTGTTCCTATTGTGATAAGAAAAGAATGCGACAATGCGTAAAGAACAATACAAATCCCTTGACCTTAACACTTCGTTGCTAAGATAGCAGGTCGTCTCAGGTCGTTTCAGCCTCGATTCCAAATTTGACGGCTCGTTTCAGGTCGTTTCAGGTCGTTTCAGGTGATTTCATCTCGTTTCAGGTCGTTTCAGGTCGTCTCACTGTTTATAAATTACGAAGCAGGTTTTGCAGGTTATAATACTTCACTTACCAACTTTGCTTCTCTTCCAACCCAGGCAATGTCAAAAACAGCATTAGAATGTGCGGACCAACCTGTGGCAAACAAAGACAAAGAAAGTTTAAGAAAACCACTGACCAGACACTTGGCTACACATTGGGGTTTTATGTCCAGGTGAAACCACAGTCGTTGAAGACATTGAAGATGTTTACAACAAGTAAGTTGGTTCTATTTTGTAATTTGCTTTTTCTTTTTCCATAATGCCAAAGTGAAAAGTGAAGCCTTTCTTTAACTGGCTTTCTAATCTTTTCTTTCTGGCATTCATCAAACTATTTCTCGAATAATAACTTTTCTTGAATGGTTACAGGAATTTGTGTTATACCTATCTCAGGGCTCAGAAGTCTTTTGCCAATACACATGACTTGCTATGCTATTAAAATTGAAACAAACACTCACCTTTCACAACTGATCTGTTGTTTGACTTTCTTGAGTCGATCAGTTGGACATTGCCATCTTCATCAGCTACTCCAAGTAAATGCCCATGCAGTAATCCTGTACAAATAATAACTTTGTTGTTAAACTCAACACTCATTGTTTTCTGTCATAAAATAGTATATTAAGATGTTTTCTGAAGCAAATATTTCCTATTGCAGTATGGTTGATATGGTTGTATGTAGGAGTGGTCTAGGGGTTCAGCCAGTGAGTGATCAAGAGGGTTTGAATCTCATTGAGACAACTTTCCACAAGCCTACAGCACACTTTGCTACCCATTCCTCATGGGTACCCAGGGTAAAATGAGTCTTCAAATGAGTACCCAGGGTATTCAATCTAGAATATCATTCAAGTGGAACAAGCTGCAAGTCTAAAGCAGCATATATTGCAATGCCAGAACCTGCAATACCAAATAAATATACTTGATTGCTTGTTTGAAAAGTTATGACAAACAGAAAGAGAAGTGTGACAAAGTCTGGGCAAAGCAAGGTATGCAGAAAGCAGGGTTTCAAGCAATCTGACCCCTACATCACTATGCTCTCTATGGGTTCTGCAACCAGCAGTTATAAAATTTGCTTGCAAGCCAACTGAAATAATATTGTAGGTGGAACAAACCTTTGCTAAATTTTGCTGTGAATGGAGGAACAGCCATCTGAACAAAAACAAAAAGTAACTTTGTAAATAAAAACATTGATAATTTCCTGTGCTTCTGTTATTTTAAAAAAATTATATACTGTAAAAAGCTAACAGCTCTACTCGGTCAAATATTTTTGGGAAGAAATGTTTGAGATCTGTTACTTTTTATACAAAATCAAGAACAGAAGATTCTTACCCCCATTTCACCTTCAGTATGATATTCATCTTGACTATGACAGGAAAAATTGTCAATGGTTTTGTCCAAACATGTTCCTGCAGGACAAGATGTAATGATTTAATTAGTAGTTTTTAAGCATTCAAAACTGAGAGACAAAGTATGGCCAAAAATATTCTTCCTTTTCTCGCAACTTTGAAATTAATTTATAGTTTTACTACTCTCCAAAAGTTGAACTATTGGCTTGATTTTAAATTTTTTAAAGAATTTATTAGGGTATTTCATGAGTAAAAAATACATGATATGTTTAGAAGCATGGCCAAGGGGTAGGCATGAGGAGGTGGTTGCCTGCAATCATCAGCAAGATTAGTTTGGTAAACAGGCTATATCTGATGTAAAAGTGTCACAGGGTACAACTTGGTTATTTGTTCTTTAAACCACGCCCTATATTTATTTGACCACGCCCTTTTGCCCTTCCAATGTTACATGTCTGGCTACTCACCATTGGATATGTTGTATTTCATTGATCCCCCAAGATAAAGAATGAAGCCAATTTTCCATATAGGAAAGACATTTCGTATTAAAGATTATAAAAAATCTTTCACATAAAAAAACCCCATGAGAGAAGGTGCACGCTCACCCATACCAAATCTGACGAACGGCAAACACTGCTATGCTATTGTCGGGTGGTAGATTTCGCCCGCACGCAGGCAGGCCCCAGAAAATTATGTTTTTAACAACTTTCCCCTTCTGATCAATCTGGAAGATTTTCTGCAAATCAAACAAAACGTTTTTGAAATTCAACACACTTCAAAAGTTAGCAACGCACAAGGCTTTTTGTGATGCGGCGGTGGTGGTTTGGCAGGCCAGGCCGAAAAGAAAGAAATCCTCTCTAAAACACTACAATGCAATACTGTACATTTACCTGGGACTTTGAAGAGGTTTGGTACACGTTCTCGTTGAAATAACCAAGGTGTAATCGACATCGTCAAGCTATGTCTTACCATCGATCTTGGCGTGAAAATCAAGCATAAACTTGCACGAACGCAAGAGGTAGCACAAAAAACTTTGCCCTGGTTGAATCAAAGAAAATTTCCGCCAAAATTACGCGCCAAAATTTCCACACAATGTCTCGATATGAATAAGAGGCTACCTTCTGATCAGTGATTTTAATGCGGTTTCAGGGGTGTGAGCTTGCAGAAAAAGCCAACTCTTTATTCAAAAAGATCTGTGTTAGACGTATCATCATCATCTAATAATAAAACTTGGTTCACACTGCAGCGATAGCCATTCCAGCTTTAATTATATCATGAATTCTATTCGCTTTAGTTAAAAGCAAATTACAAACTGACAGACATGATTGAAAAACAAATTAAAAATAATTTTTGCATAGATGTATATAAGCTATATTCAACAAAGTTTTCAATAAATTCTGAATACTGGACGATAGACACAAAAGGCAAATTTTCACTTCACCAAGTACTACACAGTTCACTTTCGTTCTAATTTCTTAAATTTCATTTCTGAAAAAAAAACAGATATCAAAAGTATACTGTATAAAATGATTTTTAAGATTTTTTGAAGATTTTTCGGTAGATTCGACTTACTAAAGGCGCTACTGGAAGGATTTTTGAAAACCAAATTTTTTCTTAGAACATGAAATCGATGCTGTAGAAAATCTCGTTCACCCTTGCTGCAAACTCTATTGGTTTGTTTTCAAAGAAATCCTTTGGAAATCCATTTTTCACGGAAATCTCTTTGAAGGAGTTGGATGCCACTCGTTTAAAGTACTCGTTTTTTACTTTGATTGGACTGAAAAAATAAGTTCTGCGAAATTTTCAGGACGATCATCTGCGATCTGTGCTTCCACACAATGTTTCATTGATTGGGACAGTACTAACGATCGGGAACTCATTTAAAATCTTCCAACGCTTACGACTAACGATCACCGACAAGCGTAATGATCACGAGTTACCATTGAATATGGAAAGCAAATCAAACGATCACAGGCGGTCGCCGATCCTCTTCCGATTCATCTATACTATTTTATGGAAACCAGGTCTTGTTATTCGTATCTCAATATATGAAAGCAATGAAGCAATGAAATGAATGAATAACTTTTTTCAAAGTCTTCTTACCAAGTTGTTTAGAATACGCATCCAGTTTGTAGGCGGCTGCTTCCAATTTCTGTACACCTTCTTCAAGCTGATCGATCTTTTCTAAATAAGGCTGTAAGGCCATGTCTGTCAATAAATAAAAACGATTCCTCTGTAAAAACTTGGATGTAAGCATGTAACTCTGCTAAGCTGGTGGCGTAGTTACGGCAAATGAGTGACAAAAGACCCTAAACAGTGGGGTTGACAGCTTCCCGGTACAGAGCACCCGGTAGACGGCACGACACGACAGGCTAAAAATCGACCCGGTAAGGTACAAACACAATCCGGTACATGGTACACTTGAAATTTAAGAAACAGTCACAACATGCGCATGAGTGAAAACTGGTACACTGGTACATTGCGACGAATAATGACCGTACACTTGCAAAAAAGCCGGTGCCGGTACCACAGAATAATACCTTTTCTGTGCCGGTAAATTGATAATAGCTGTCATTGCCCATTAAACAAACGATCCTACATTGTTCACAAGGACGCCTGCGATGGGGGGGGCAGGGGGGCAAGGGGGGCAACTGTCCCTCCTGCCCTTATCCAAGGGGGGCAAGGGGGGCAAGATGTGCCCTCAGCGACAACAATTATTTTTATAATAGCTTTAAAGTTGTCTGATAAATATTGTAGAATAGAAGAAAGGCAAGAAAGGACCATCATATATTGATTTCATTATTTGTTTCTGGGTCGAGGGAAAATCGATGTGAGACTTGTCGCCCGTAATTTTTCAAAAATTAATGAACAGAGAAAATCATTTTTCTAAAACCAATAGCAACATCATATTACTCACTTTTATGACTTTAAATGCATAAGAATTCTTCAAAACAAAGATTTCTCTTGCAAAATCGAGTAAATCTTAAACAGTTTTATTGTCAAAGAAAAAATTTAAAAGGCGTTTCCCACGTTTTCCAGGCTTCTGAAGGGCGTGGTCACTTAAAATTTCTTGGGGGCTACGCCCCCAAACCCCCTCAGTTGCCCTTCTTCAAACCTTTGCCCCCCTTGCCCTGTATAAGTGCAGGCATCCCTGATTGTTCATCAAACATCTGAAACTTACTTGTCAAGCGATTTGCGATTTTAACGAAACTCGAGGACTCGTTACGTAAGACCTCATGTTTCGTAACGTGGCCAAACGGTGAAATATTGCTCGCAAAGCAAGTCCAAAATGTTAACCAAAGCCTAACAGAACATCGTTTGGCCCTGGGCCCTCGGCATAAACAAGCGCTCGGAGGCCTCTATGCTTGCCTTAAGTAAACTTCTGAAAATTTAAAACACATAAAATTTTAAGTTCATACATTTCTCATTGATAGTTTCCAAATTCTCAGTAATTTCCTTCGTTTTGTTTGACATATCTTTGTATTTTGTTATGGTCATGTTGTTCAATGTTTCCAGTAGTTTGTAGTCTTCACAAGTAACTAAATACAAAATCATCATAAATCATTAGTTTCCCTAATGTACACATATACTCTTGGGTTCCTAATTGCTAGGTCGCTCGATTAGGCAGGGTTTGAAAATCCATGCAAGAGCAGTAATGGGGCAAAGGGGGAGACGGGGGGATGGTTGCCTCCAATTATCACCAAGATTGTTAGTGTAAAGGGGAAGCACTCGAGATATTGAAGTAGAACATCAATCGAATTTGACATATTCCTTTGAAAGAAGACATTGTTCCCAATATCGTGTCCAAGATTGTAAATACGCCACTGGCAAGATGCAATTAATAGAGCAGAGGAATGGAGTAAGAGGGGTTAGAATAAAAAGAAAACAAATGGGAAATGAAATGCAAAAAACATTACCAGTTAATTCTCCATGTAGATATGTCATTACTTTGTCTAGCATATTCCCACAGACATCTTCAACTGATTTTTCAGCTTTCAAATCAGACATTGATTGTGTGTCATCGTTTTGCTTTTCTTTTAGTTCATCTTTTGATCCCTCAGATTCTGTTTCTACAGGGTTGTTTTCTGCAGTTGACATCTTTATTTATGTTCTACTTAACCTAAGAAACAAAGTAAACATAAACAAGATCAAAGAACTATCCAACGAAAATTTAAGACCAAAGAACTAAAAACTGAAGACTTAAGACCAAGAACCACAAAACGAAGACTTAAAAGTCAAAGAACCATAAAACGAAGACTTAAAGATCAAAGAACCATAAAACGAAGACTTAAGACCAAAGAACCATAAAACGAAGACTTAAGACAAAAGAACCATAAAACGAAGACTTAAGACAAAAGAACTACAAAACGAAAACTTAAGACCAATGAGCTATAAAACGAAGACTTAAGACAAAAGAACTATAAAACGAAAACTTAAGACCAAAGAACCATAAAACAAAGAAAAGATCAAAGAACCATAAAGCGAAGACCTAGGACCAAAGAGCCATAAAACGAAGACTTAAGACAAAAGAACTATAAAATGAAGACTTAGACCAAGAACTATATAGAGAAGTCTTAAGGCCAAAGAACTATGAAACGAAAACTTAAGACCAAAGAACTTGAAACGAAGACTCAAGACAAAAGAACTATAAAACGAAGACTTAAGGAAGACCAAGAACTATATAAAGAAGACTTAAGACCAAAGAACTATAAAACGAAAACTTAAGACCAAAGAACCATAAAACAAAGAAAAGATCAAAGAACCATAAAACGAAGACCTAGGACCAAAGAACCATAAAACGAAGACTTAAGACAAAAGAACTTTAAAACGAAGACTTAAGACAAAAGAACTTTAAAACGAAGACTTAAAGATCAAAGGACTACAAAACGAAGACTTAGGACCAAAGAACTATATAAAGAAGACTTAAGCCCAAAGAACTATAAAACGAAGACTTAAGACAAAAGAACTTAAAACGAAGAGTTAAGACAAAAGAACTATAAAACGAAGACTTAAGGAAGACCAAAAACTATATAACAGCCTTGACAGCCTTCAGTTCTGTTCTTGGTGTTGTACACCTTGACTGCAGGCTGTGGCTGGGTCGGTTAAAATAGGAGGGATACAACTCCTTCACTCCTGGCCAATGACTCAGAATTACAATCAAAGTTCAACTTACAGGTTAGTCTCCTTTAATTTCTAATGCTATTTGGGACATTAGCCTACGTCTTTAGGTAGCTGCACAAGATTTCAAAGCCGGGACGTGCCAATGCATCTTGGAAATGTTTATGAAAACATTTCGTCAACAAAGATAAAATATATTACATGCTTAACATACATAAATGATGGTGATCTAACAATAATAAGAACAAATCCTTAAGACATTAAAAAAATATAAGATAGGTTCCTACAACGACCATGTGTAAAAACGATAAAGGCGTAAATGCGACAAAATTTTACACCTACTCCTCGCCTTGAAATTAATGAGTCCCAGTAGCTTTGTGTAATTATCTTAGTATTTAAGCTTAGTTTGCTTATTTGTAGATTTTTAAGGTGTCAAGTTCAACTTGACAAGTTGTATTTACTTGAATATTCTTTATTAATGTATCGTTTTGTTGTAAACGCCCCAGACTCGATAAGCTCTGCTATGCTTCTTCTGAGGCGCATGAAATCGTATTTAGTTAGCCTTAACTATTATGTCTTTCATAAAGCAAAATCATCATCATCATCTTCCTACTGTTAATAAGAAGGGTAGGAAGGCCTGCCTGTCTAATAATTAATTACCTAATGGCCCAGTTTTCCACAGTAAAACATCGATACCCGCAACCTGACATGTGCTCCTCTGCCCGTCCTAGGTACGTTAGGTTCCAAGTTCACTAATTAGTTTAAGTGATTCAGAGTCTAAAAATCCTTACCTCACATACATCACAATCTCTGACGGTCTTCAAAACTCCAATCCACTTGTTTTTGTTCGAGTCCAAAAAGGTTTTTTTCTCACGCTTCATTGTATCCCTGTGGCTAGATCGTAGCCTCTCTTCCTTTTGTTACAAGTTGGGAAAGAGGCTACTTCTGGGCGTGGTTGGTTGTTGTTTGTTGTTGGTTGCACTGCAAAATAATGTTGTTGCAACAGTTTCATTGGCAGCTTCACCTTGTGCAGGGGTTTTCATCCAGAGTTGAAAGACACACACAAAGATAACAAAATGTTTTCTGAAAGTACCATTTACATATTTTGTCTAGTAGATTCAACAACACTTGTGTTCCTGGCAGTTTTCTTTGTATCCTTTTCAATTGAGTTTGGATTAAAAGTAGTTATTCACAAACAAAGGCACAAATTCAAGCTTGTGATGGTAATGGAAATGGAAGGGGTGCTGTTCCTAATCCTAGCCCGGGGGGGGATTTTATCAGATAAGTCTCAAAATTTTCCCAGGGAGCATGCCTTGAACCCCCTAGTTAAAAGAGCTTTTTGTGCACATTTACATTTAAGTTGCCCCTCTTCTTGTGCCTTCCACTTCTAAAAGAGTTTCAATGCACTCGAGAGCTGGCCCTTAGACGCATCATAGCAGACAGGCCACACCATTTTGTCGGCAAATTTACGTTTGGCACCCCCCCTGGTTGAGAGTTCTAGTGACGGCCCTGATTGGTGCTGAAAAACTTCACCATTTGGGCGGCACGTATAGAATAATGAACAATTGAAGTACCCCTGGGGATTCCTAGCTGCTAGCTGTAGTGTAGATTGTGCATTGTGGGGGGCCAGGGGGGAATAGTCACCTCTCCAGGCTAAGCTTATGCGAAGCACTTTGTCAGAAAATTTTACCATTTGTTGTGAATTTGTGTGTTGTTATCATGTTTAATACAGGGAACATTTTCAAGTAAGATAGTTTTTATTTTGAACCCAATAACAATGCAAAAGAATATCATTATTACTAAATTATTATTTTTATTAGTTTTTATTAGTTATTTTCACACTTTTCCCATCATCATATTTCTAAAATGATACAAGCCCCACATCACTATTTCCACTTTGAAAATTCTAAAAAATCCAAAACTTGATCACAAAAAGAGGAAATTTGCAAAATTTAAAGCCAATTAAATTCCCTTGGAAAATACAATCAATTTAATAAATAGATAAAAAGATAAAGTCATATCTTTTTATCAGAAATTAAAACCTGTGAGTTGTTTTTACGATTATTTCTTTTTATTTTATTTTCACTCTTTCATTTTTTCCTTGATAATTTGTCATTCAGATAATAAATTTGTCTGATTTAGAATGTGATTATGTGAATGCAGCATTGTGCTGTCAGCGTCTTAACAGAGTAAGTTTGTTTACATACAGTAACTTTTGAAATTCTTAGTGTTCCAAAAAGGTTTCTAGCTTTGTAGCGGCCCAAGCAAGATAAGCTCTGCTTTTCTTGGGCCGTGTAGAGTACATTTTATCATTGTAAATTGTAAGTCGCCCTCGATTATAAGCCGCACCCACAAAGAGAAGGTGCTGTGGCGTTGTGGTGTAATCCAGCTGACTCATGGTATCAGAAGCTCAGTGTGATCAGGGTTCGAGCCCAGCCACGGTGGCGTCACAGCCAGGGTCAAGGTCTCGATTTGTTAACCTACTACTGAGATCCTAGCGACTGGCGCTAAAACGCCATTTAACCTTCACCTTCACCCTCACAAAGCCCATAACTGAACGAGGAGATTCTAAACTTTGAAAAAACAACAAGCCTAAGTATGTTAAGGTGTCACATAGCATGGAAGCACCTGGCTTCCATACATCCCAGGAAAAAAGTTCGTTTTCATTTTTGCAGTTTAGATTAAAGTGTTATGATGGCTCGACGCATTGGATAAAATAATGTAATCCGCCCTTGTTTATAAGCCGACCTTACTTATAAGCTGCAAAAATAACATACTAAAAAATAAATGGAAGCTGCAGCTTACTATCGAAAAAATGTGGTAAGTAGTTAGTACGATAACTGAAGAGAATTTGCCTTTGCAATGACGAATGCGGTTTAGCACCAAAACTTCCTAGAACTCCTGCCAAACTGTTTCTTCTCTTTTCTGGGCCAGTGATTCTTATCACAAAGGAAAGAAATTGAACGATTGCATACCGTTCCACTTACAAACGGTTATCTGAATCATTGCCGTTTGAACACAATTCCTGGACGATGTCACTTTTTGGAACGGAGCGACCTAGAACTGTACACTGCCATTCCTGTGTTTATTCTATCAGCTATATTATGACACGTTTTTGTCTTTTTGCCGTCATTCTCGTATGCATTACCATTACAATTTTGATAATTTCAATGGCTATTTCCCTTTAATTGTAAAATATTCCAATCTTATGCCTTGCATTTCTTTTTATTTACGTATTTTTTGTCATTTTCGTCGCAGCTTATCATTCCAGAAATCGTAGCACAATCTCTCATGACACTGTTTCTGTTGACTACAATGAATTTATTTCCAATTGCTGTTAATCTTCCAATGACACTTTGGTTAATTTACAGGTAAGAAGCCCGTTTTTTAGCTCTTAGATCTTATGACTTCGTTTTGTACTTGTTAGGTCTTATATCTTCATTTTGTGGTGCTGTGGCGTCGTGGTGCAATGCAGCTGACTCGTGGTGTCAGGAGCTCAGTGTGGTCAGGGTTCGAGCCCAGCCATGGTAGTGTCATAGTCAAGGTCGAAGCCTCGATTAGCTAACCTACTACTAAGATCCTAGCGACTGGCGCTAAAATACCATTTTCACCTTCACCTTCCTTTGTAGTTCCTGTGTCTTAGGTCTTCGTTTTGCAGTTATACTTCATCTACAGAATTTCGTCTTTAGTTATTTCTAATCTGGTTTCGTTTCAGATATGCAACAGTTCCTAAGGGTCACTCTGGACTTTACGACCCAGCTGAAATTCATAATAGAAATGAGTTGAAAAAATTTACCAGGGAAGTCATCGCTAAGCTTGGATACCACCTTTTGTGCTTCTTCTTGTTCCTTTATTGGTAAGCTCGTTGGTTCTCGTTTTGTTCTACTAGAATTTTGATCAAAATACATCAATTTCTTTAAAATTGCGATGAACAGCGGGATCATTTTTGGGCATACTTAAAAGCCTATGAACGTCAGAAACAGACCGTAGCAATAGACTAAAGGACATAACTAAGTGCTTCGCTGCTGCCAATCCTCGGTTAGTATTTGGCACTCGGAAAGTTCTACCATCCATTCAAAAGGATTACGTACGTACCACACAAAACAGTTTGGTTTTTATGAATTTTTGTGCCGGTGTGATGCCAGGTACGTAGGTCGTACTTCCCAGAGATAAGGTGATAGGATAAAGCAGCATGTCCCCACTAACATTCGTCTGCATAATTTTCGGCAAAGACAGCAATCACCCCGTGGGTCTAAACAACAACCTAGTCTTAAACATGATTCTGCCATAGGACAACATCTACTCGATAACCCGATTTGTGCGGAAAATTACAGCGAGGATTTTTTCAGAATCATTGGCAAAGCAAGATCTTTGTTTCACTTAGGGGTTTTGGAATCTTTCTACATCAAAACCAAAAGGCCGGTTCTGTGTAGACAGAAAGAGTTCGTTTTCTCACTTGGACTCTTCAAATAATTCATTGGTCCTCCCGCTGTATCCGACCAGCTGATTGGTGTTTAAAACACAATGCCAATTCAGCTTTTCGCTCTTTCTGATTGGTCCATTCCGAGCTGCATCTGGGTATAAATTCCGCCTTAGTCTATTGTTTTGGTCTGTTTCTGACGTTCATACTCTGAGGAGTGTCAGACGAAAAAAGCTTTTAAGTATGCCTGAAAATGATTCCGCTGTTCATCGCAATTATCAATTTCTTTATTTATTATTGTTATTATTAAGATAAACCCTGGTTTCCATATATTTTATAGTTAGGGACGACTGGGACGCGTAATCTATTACAATCTATTTCAATGTTAGTTCATTTATTCAATTAATTACCCACACAAGATCAAGATTTTAGTACGTCATGTTTTGCGCAATAATTCTTAGGCCCCGTTGAAACACTGAGCAGTCTGACTGAACAACACAAAAGCCTGATTTCACAATAATCACAAGCGGTGGGGACGAAGGGATCACTGAGGAAAATCCTGTAGTATTTGTTGGTTTCAGCATGTGTTCAGCCATTCCGCCAACGTGGACAGATCAGAATGAAGTTTAAGTAGGCTCACCATTCTTAAACGACGCTGTCGCGGCCCAATCCCTTTCGATGTAATTGTAACATGTAATTGGAGCGGGACTCAGCACAAAGACGGCCAGAATTCAAAATAAAACAACAAAGTGACTAACCAAGTGGGCCAACATGTGAATTCGTGGAACAACAACAGCCAAAAAAATATAGAAAAGTACAAGCAAACCGACGACTCGCAACAACATCAAAGCAACAGTGAAACCACAAGTTCGAAGAAGAAAATAAATTTTCTCATTGTCGATGACTCACTATTAAGACGAATAAATGCGGATAAATTACCAAATGCCAATGTCGAAGTTCAACGCAATCCCGGACTCAGAATTGAAAAAGCACAAATAAACTCAAGACAGAAAAACTAAAAAAAGATGTCCTGGACACCCTGGATAAAATTCAAAAATGACGTTACCAGTCGTCTCAAGCGTAAAAACTTCAAGCATGCAAGCAATGAAAATACCTTGTGTTGGTATTTGATTGTATGCATGAACAAGCATTGAAATAGATTTTAATAGATTCTAGTACCTCCTATAGTATACGGCCAGGCTTATTTCAAGACTAGCTTCTGTCAAAAATATTCGGCGATTTTTTGGAACTAATTTATTGCAACTGACCTTTCGACATAAAGCGCTCTTGCGACTAACTGACAGCTAGTTCCTTTTGACGGCAACAAGTCGCTGCACAGTTCAAACAAAATGGGCATTTTCTAAGTAATGTGCACTTCTGCGATTACACGTATTTTTTTTATAAGAACAAAATATATAATTATAAGAACATAAGGCTTCAGAGGCTGAAATATTTAGAACATGCTAAGAACATTACAAGGCTTTGTGAAGCTAGAAACAAATTAAAATTTACTTTCGTTAGTTGCGCTGTCCTGTTCTCAACTCTAGAAGACAGGTCAACTATCAATCATTGTGGCTATATGTGACATTTTTACATGTGCGTCCCTTTTCGTAGCAATTATCATCTAATTTGAAGAATAACAGCTTTTTAAAAAGCAAGAAAATTAAAAACATGTTAACAACATTTGAGCCTTCAAATGGGAAAAATTAAGAACATTGCATGGCTTTCTTCAATTTCAGTGTTAAACGTCTAGTTGACAACTGCGATTCCCTTCGGTAGCAGTCGACATTAGCGCTGTTTCGACCGCCGGTCAACTCCATCCTATAAGTTCTATCTGTTCGTTGACAAGTCGACAAAAGTTGGCAGTTACAACTAGTTAGTGCTAGGTATATCGTATAGTACGTCACACTTAAATCTGGCTAAAAACGTTGTTTTGTTTTTCTAGCTTGATTTCAGCATTGATGTCCAATAATGAAAGTGCAACAAGCAGCTAAGCTGATTTAGAAGTATGCTCGTTCTTAGCACATGCTATTTTTCCTTTTTTTATCTATATTTGTATTTATCTTTTAGTATAGCCGTTATAACAAGGACACGTAACGTACACGTATTTTTTATAAGAAACTAAAAAATTGACCCAGTACTAAAAGTTTCTTAAAATTTCTAGATTTTGAGTACTGAAAGTTTCTTAAGAGTTTCTTGAATATCCATATTGACAACTTAGCTGTTCTATCTGAATGCATATGGGTTTCCTGTTTGTCTGCTTGTCACAGAAATGCGTTATTGCAGACGAAACACGGGAATTAAAAGAACATTTTTCGCTGTATGAAGTGAAAAGTTTCCTACGTAAAAATTTTCCAGTACTGGAGTTTCTTAAATTTTTGGCCATTCGAGGGTCTGGGTTTCTTATAAAACAAAATACGTGCAGCACTGCTATCAAAATTTTGCTTCATTGAAAACCCTGAAGGTTTCCCTCCACTATTTGGGGGGAGGGGATTAAACAATTGAAATGTATTCGAGGACTTAATAATGTTATGACATTATACTATTGTTTTAGAAATCATTGGGGGCTCTTATCCCTTCCCAAAGATTATTTTATAAATATTTTAAGGAGGCCCATGTGTAAATCTGTAACAATTTCAGTTTGAATCATTTTCTGTGAAAGGTATCGACACTGTTTCACTTTTAAGGGAGGAGCCTTTCTTGTGACGAATGTTCCTCGTTGTTCTCGTTTTCGAAGCAAATTTGCGAGAGTTAATTCTCGCAAAAATTGTCGGGGCAAAAATTCAAAATAGTCAATCCTGCATGAAGTATGCTTTTAGAAAATATCCTGTTTTTGAGTTTATACGCAAAGTGAGGGGGCTTTGGGATTTCACGGGTTGCGGGTTTTGTCGATTTTACCCTAGGGTTTTCGGGTTTTTCCAAAAAATCGTGCGGGTTTTCGGGTCAAGTATTTTTAACGGACAACGGGTTTTGCCATTTTTCTGGCTCGGGTTTCGGGTATTGTAGTAAGTGTGTGAGTTCTCGGGTTTTAAACCTCACCAAGGATATCAATGTGTAAAATTCTAAAAGCTGTTGTTGAAACTAAGGTCATCCGGGTTTTCGGGTTTGTCCCAATTTTCTTCCGAGTTTTCGGGCTTCAATACCCCCAAAGCCCCCCTCCAAAGTCTTTGCCAAACGTGAACAAACATTCCTCCCAACCCAATATTTCGCTTAACGTCGCTATGCGTGTTGGCTCTTCTATCGCAGAGGGATGGCTAAAGGTACTTAGCATTTCATTCAACATTCCTGTACAAAATGTGCTCTTGACAAAGCATGAAATGCTAGACAAGGCCAATTAATTGGCTGGTACGTGAAGAAACGATTCTTGCAATGTTTCTGTCTTGTTTTTCTCACCAAAGTATCCTAGATCTGCTATCGTAATTTTCGTATTTCGGTCCCTATGCTGGGTTCATTTCTGTGTATTGTTTTTCAGACAGAGTCTGCTGTTTGTCTACGTTTTTCAGCGCTATCGAGCGCTTTTGGTAATGCGCGCGTTGGTCCAACATTTTTGGCGCAGATTGTCAAACTAAGCCAACATTCTGAATGTTTCTTGAATTTTGAATCTAATAAACAAACGCCAACATTAGACTTATTACATGAGTCCCTCTCTTCGCAAACAGCAACAACAACACCAACTATGAAACAGCTGTTTGCTCAAAGAGTTCGTTCGTTAGCCGCTAGCGATAACTAGGACTCGTGTAATTAGTCTACGCCAACATCACGCAACAAGACATTGGCTCACACATCAAGGTGGCCAAACTCAAAAAGTCGTGAAAGTTTCTTCTCAGAAAATTTTTATCCCTTAGGTTTCTATTCAGTATTATAGCATTTTGGACAGTTTTAGATGAATTTGTTTCTAAAACATTAACCCGTTTGTGTTTTTTTCGACTTAAGATAGAGCCTTTATGTACATACCTGCCATTGTAACGGACAGGCCCCTGGGATCGATAAAGGATATTGAAGTTGGCTGCATTAAAACCAGTCCTTGAACAGGGGTCAAGTTGACCAAAAAATATACGTGGGATTTCCTCTTGTTGCGATGGGCAAAATTCATTATAGAAGAAAGAGAGGAGATATGATTGTGACATTTAAACTCCTAAATGGACTTATGGATACTGATATCTCTAATCTATTTCAAATAAGAAAAACAAATACAAGAGGACACAGACAAAAGCTATTCAAAAAGCGATGTAACTCAAATATTAGAAAACTGTTCTTCACTCAAAGAGTTATCAATGACTGGAATGCATTGCCCAGTGAAGCCATTAACTGTACAACTGTAGAACAATTCGAAAGGTTTTTGACAGAATCAATATTGCTAGTAGATATAATTTTAGTTGAAGTCGTTTAGTTGTAGTGTTTTATGTAACCAACAGGGTTTTATAGGTCTTTGACCTTCTTATTCCCTTAACATTTATATTATTATTATTATTGCTGAGACAGCAAACGAGCGAGATAGAAAGTAATTTTTATTCCGACCTAGGAAAGGTGGAAAGTTAAGTTGACTGGAGGCAGAGGAAAAGTGATGCCTACGTCACTCGAAGACATTACCCATCTCTCGTGAATGGACCGTCTGGCCAGGTGTCCACGCCACCTCTAAACGAATCAAAAGCGGAATCAAATAAACTAATCACCGCGACAAGACAATACTTTGCATTCGTGTTTATTATAAGTAAATGACCATTAAATTCACCGCCTGAACTTCCCTAATCTTGTTTTTATCCCTTTTCAAAGATCCAAACCGTCATGAACGGATAATAAATATAACATGATGTGTTGTCTTGAAAAATTAAGTATGAAGTCGGTGCACGCACCCATCGAATGGGAAAACACTCCTTTTGTGCCCAGGGAATATTTTCTTCTTACGCTATTGATTTGGCTGGGTACAATTATTTATTGAGATAAAGTTGTGTTATATTTTTTTTTATTATAGGACACTATATCATTAGATACATGGTCTACAATACCAACAAAAATTACAAAATATAAAAATTACAAAAGAATGTAAACTAAAACTAATAGTTCAATTTAACAATCATCCATAGGAAGTAAAGCAAATATTACTATAATTCTAATTATATTAACTAAGGAGAACAACCACTGAATAGCTTGTTTCTCTAAAGCAGTACGTTTCTCATAAATTTCATTGGTGAAGGCACTGAAGCTTTCTAGGAAGACTTTATTCTCATTTGTCATTAAATATATAAATTTTTGGTCTGCAGAGGGGATAGTTGTAAAGTTCATGTTATAGCTACAACAATGTCGTGGCCCGTTTTACAGCCAAGAATCAGAGAGCCAATCAGGAAACGAATATAACGTTGTTCTCACTTTTTATAACTTTTTATCACATGGATTAATGATTATGACAACTTAGACCAAGCCAAAGCTCAACGTGTCATGTAATTCTTTTCAAAAGCCCCCTCTCCTCTTCGATTCCTTGCTCTTCCGTCTGATGACGGGGATTGTGATTAAAGTAAGCCGTAGTGTTAAATTTGGGGGGCCTCTTGAGAGACTCACATATTCCACTACAATCCACAAATATACATGGCACTTCATATGTAGTAACAAGTGCATCACGAGTGCCATTCCTTGCAAGACTATACAGTATCTACAGTCGAACGTCGATAACTCGACTACCTTTTAAGTCGAGATTTCGCTATCTCGAACTTTTGCCATCTCCCTTGGTTTTGGTAGTGTAGGTGTTAACCTCCATAAGTCGAAACCTCACTTAGTCGAACAAATTTCTGTTTCCCTTGGGAGGTCGACTAATTTTTATTCAACTGTATAGCAGAGATACACAAGAAAAACAACAACGCACAATCGTCCTCCTAGGGGCCTCATAGATTTCGCAAATCTTCTCTCCTTTGCCTACAGGTCTGGTCGAAAGCATCAATTCCAGGCTAAGGAGCTACCACCAATCATTCCGTTTCACACATGGCATTCAATGCACAGACCAAATCGGCTACCGTTGTTTATACTCATTTGAGGTCACATGGTCATACTCTTGAGGAGCTTTTCCTTGTAATTGAATTCTAAATTTTGTGCCTTGAAAAGCGTGGTTCGAGCTCTGAATTTGGCAACAAAGCAATGGTGCCTCAAGGGTATGACCATGTGACCTGAAATGGGTGTAAACAACGTTAGCCGATTTGGTCTATTTGGCACTCAGGTGATTGCATTCCACGCCATTCCATCAATAAATGCCATTCCATCGTTCCATGCCCTTCCATCGTTCCACTCCATTCCACATTCCATGTTTTTCTTATAGTCCTTTACAAGTTGTTTGTGAATTATGTTTTCTGCAAATAATGTTTTCTGTTTCAAAAAACTGTTTATCGGATTGTGTAAACCGTTTATTTTGCAAGTTCAATATTTACTTTCCAATACACAAATTTTAGTACACAATTTTGGGAAAAAGCGACTCTCGCGATAATGTTTACGTTTAGGAAATAATTTGTAGTTCATCATTATCACTCTGAAATTCAAAACTTAACAGGCAGTTTTTTATTGATCTAAAATTGCTGTCTTTCGAGGGGCTTGTAATTTCCTTCCAATTTCTTTGGAAGTAAAATTTCTTCTGACCAACTGTAAATGTTATTTACTGGTCGGCCTGTGGCCAGAATTCTTTTTGCAATGTCCGCTTGTTTACACCTGTGATTTATGGCGACTAAAACATGGAACAAGGAATTATGGAATGGAATGATGTTGCGGAGCAATGGAACGTTGTTCAAAACTTGTGATTGAAAGTGGATGAAAATTTGCAAACACTGACTTGTTTCAATACGTTTTTCGTCGAAAGATTTTTCTCTTCGACACTATATTATAATTATGCACGGCCTATACACAATTTACGAAGAATTGTGTATGTATCTAGAAATACTGCTTTGCTGGTAAATGTTTAGAAATTTTCCTCCTATTCAGCTAACAAAAAAACTGAAATACTACATTTTACCCCCTTACCCTAAGACCTTTGCGAAACGATGAAACATTGTTTGCAAAACTTTTGAAATTTGTTTAACAAGCAATGTTTGACTAAAGAAGCTGAATTTATTGCGTTGCGTTCCTATAGGTTCAAAAACATTTTCTGCGTGACGCAAGCATCAAATGTTTGACGAGAAATGTTTTTGCGACACCCTTTTTTTAATCGGGTTCAGCTTTGTATTCAATCTTTGCATCGTTTTCTATATCATTTTGCAGTCGCTTTTACGGTAACCCGGTAACCCTTACTACGGTAACCCTAACCCTAACCCTAACCCTGTCACTCTTACCTAAAAGGGTTGAAAATTATTTAGAAGCAGAAACATTTCATTTGGCGACCCCCCTCACCCCAAATTAAATGTTGTTTGTAAAAGATTTCCAAAACTTTCCCATCTGACTGCTTTCCATAAAAAAATAACGTTGGGATAGCGGGAGGGAGTATTTTGGGAAAATTAGCTGAATGAAGTAAAAAAATATGAGAACATCACGTTTTCTGACAGCTTCATGGCAAGAAATTGTGGTTGCATTCCATCGTTCCCTATTCCATATTTTAGAGATGTCGTTGATGATGACCTGCTGTACAGTGTTTCCACTTTCAAGGAATTTTCCTCAGATCAAGGAATTTTTGGCTTCACAAGGAATTTTTTAAGGAATTGCAATATTTAAGGAATTTTTTAGAGAATTTACCGTTTTGTCCTAACTTAAAAAAATTTCCTTGTTTGTTTTTCTGATGTGTAAAATAAAAATATTATACTTCAAAAAAGAAAAATGCACCCATCGCAACACAGATAAAGCGTCTCAGGTGTCAGCGACATCAAAATTGCGATATCATTTTGTTTGTAGCGGCCTCTAAGAACATGTTCACGGCTTTGCGAGGAAAACAAAAGACTTTTGTCGGATGTTGCATTCCTTTATCTTTATAGTTACCACAAAAGAACTTCGGGCAAGGTTTAACCAGTATTCAACTATAACCAGTTTTCTTGCTTTCTATTATTTCTTTCTCGATTATTGATGTTTTGTTATGAAAAAAAACCGTTTCCTTTTTTCATTAAATATACCTTCTTCCACGTTGTAGCTACTAAGTACCTAAAGTAGTCAGGTCTGTGGTCCCGATGCTTCACTAACGCGCATCTTTTGTAGTTTAGGGAATTTAATTCGCTATTTATAAGCTGCGAATGCTTGATAGTAATTGTTAGAAACTGCCAGATGCAATCTAACAGGCCCTAACACGGCATCCTCTGGAATAACAGTGACAAGGAAATTTTCAAGGAAAACTGAATTTCGGTTTAAGGAATTTTAAGGAATTTTGAAAAATTCTGACCCTGTTTTAAGGAAAGCAAGATTTCAAAAGTGGAAACACTGCTGCTGTAATTCTCAATGAGAGGTTGTCTGGTGTTTTTCTTCAAGAACCCGCTGAACCACAGGCGAATTTTTTTTCTCAGGAAACAGGTGAAGGAAAGAGGTGAAAAGGGAAGAAACGAAGCGTCATTATACTCAAATTAACAATATTTCATCTCGGCTTAATTACGTAGTTCGGCGATATTTGCCTCTTATTCTTGGTGTGAATTTTTTTATCGAAGCCACGATGGGTTCTGTTGAAAGGCCTAGGCCTGGCAGTGGTGGCTCTGACTCGACAGCCAGTTTTGAAAACGTCGAACTTCACGGAAAATACAAGGAAGAAGAAAAGACAGACCAGAACCAAAATTTGTCAGATTTTATGGATGCTGAACAGAAATCTGTGAGTAACTCCAATTTAGATCTTTCAGAGCGTCTGCGACAGGTAGAAAGCGAAAAAATCGCAGTTATTGTCGACCATAATAATATGATGCGGACTTACAATGAGAGGATGGAGATTTATTTGCACGAAATAAGAGTTTTGCAGGATTTGAATAAAGGACTGCAAAATGATATAAATGAGCTCAGAGAACTTTGTTGTTATCTAGATGATGATCGAAGGAATTGTAGAAGAGTTGCCAAAGAATGGCAGAAGTTTGGGAGATATACGGTGACAGTAATGCGAAGCGAAGTGCTTTCGTATTCAGAAAAACTAAATAAACTCGAGACGAAGCAGACGGATCTTATCAAGGAAAACAGTGAATTGAGAGATCTATGTCTTTACCTTGATAACAGAAGAAAAACAGAAGGAGAGCAAGATAATCAACAAACAGAAAATTTATTAAAATTTGTGATTTGCAGCGAGTGTAAGAATCTGAGAAAAGATAATGGATTGCTGGAGTCAGCTTCATCAAATGGAGCTCAACTTGACACAAGTCGGAATGATCACAGTGAGTCATGCTTTTGTTTAAACTTGCAGGTTACTTTATTCAAATCACGTCAAATCTTTTTTATTCTTGCACAGAGTCCTTTAATTCTGTCTATTTGTTTCGCACGCCATCTGAAAAACGTCCACAATCAATTCATGTCCCACTCTGAGACTTAAAAGGATTATACCTATAAGATTACAATTTCAAAAACAGCCTCAGAGACGCCTTAAACCTTATCAGGAAGCAAATTAATCAACTTTCAGACAATTTCAGACCAATAGCATTGTCCTCTTGGAGGGGGGCTTTGGGGGGTATCAAAACCCGAAAACCCGGAAGAAAATTGGGACAAACCCAAAAACCCAGATGACCTTACTTTGGACAACTGTTTTTAGAAGTTTACACATTGACATCCTTTGTCAGGTTGAAAACCCGAAAACCCGCTCATTTTTACTACAATATCCGAAACCTGGGCTAGAAAAATGGCAAAACCCGTTCCCCGTTAAATATGCTTCACCCGAAAATCTGCACAATTTTTTGGAAAAATCTGAAAACCTGAGGCCAAAATCAGCCAAACCTGCAACCCCTGAAATCCCAAAGCCCCCTCTCCTTGTGACATTTTCCTGCATTCAGCCCTGGACATTTCTCAGATGTCTCCTAATTATTTCCTGGCATACACGTATCTTGATATAAGAAAGAAACCTTGGTAAACAAACATCTTAGTAGGGTTACAAAACTGAAATATTTCCTTGAATTTTAGTTTATCTTCAAACCCCTTTCAGTAGCTCTAAATTTCAGGAAAATGGCTAAAACCCTAAACCTAAAATGGTTTTTGTTCAGTTTATTGTGAAAAATGGAATTTGTGTACAAATTGAATCATTAGAAGTTTCCTTTGGTCCTTATCATTCCCTAATTAGTACAGGGAATCACTAGGAGTCCCTGATCCATAGATCATAAGGTCTTCAAGCATTCAGACCCTCTACTTATTTTTTAAGAGAAGTCTGCTTTGTTCCCTTTAAATAAGGCATTGTTTTATGCCTCTGTGAGTCTGAAAAGTTAGGATGGAAGAGAAAAAATACATTTGAAAACCCAACACAATGATAAGGAAGCTTGTTTCCTTGGCTTTGTCTGACAGTCTGTCTGCTAAAGAAATTCATTTCTTTGAGACTTGGACATGACATTGAGACATCCAACATCCCATGAAAGATTAGGATTTGTAAAATGCAAGGTTTTGTCTTTGAAAAAGTTTTGTGAGAAGGAGGAAGGAAATGTTATGTTCCCATTGGAAAGAAATGAATTAGAACTATTTTGACTTTCTCATTGAGAGACTGGCAGTTGCTCTGCTCTCAGTGGGTAGTGTACACTTGACCAAGCTGTAAGATGGAATTTCTGCAAAATTCAAACCTTTAGGAGAATAAAAAACTTTTTATTTGAATTGCTCTTTTGGTGTGTTTTTTCAAGTGCATGGAAGGTGTAAGAAGAATACTTTCATCTTAAAACACCAATAAGCTTTTTGAGCCAACCACACATTTTTGTATATAAGAAACCTAGCTAAAGCCTCACTAATAAAAGTTTCTTAAATTTTCTATTGCTGTCTATTGTTTTAAGAAACAAAAGAATAAAAGAATCTATTGTAATTTGGCAAAAATCTTACTAGTGTGTATCTTATAAAGCAGTTTTTTATAAAAAAAAACCGTTTATCACTTTTTAGCTCCCTTTCCAATAAGCCCTAATAAGGCTCTCCTCAAAAGCAGCCAAAATTAAAGAAGCTCCCAGGGGCTTAATAGATTAATAGGGCTTTTAAAATTCTTCCTAAGATAAAATAAGGTGGGGATTTCTATCGGTGTGGAGTGCAGATTTCTATTTTACTCCAAGACACCCAATCTACTAATGACAGTATTTCCTAAGGCCGGAATTAGGAATTTGTGGGTTGTGGATAGGGTCCTTGCCACCCCAGGAACTCCATCCCACATCTTATGGCCATACCACTTCAAAGGAAGAAAGATCAAAATGATGTTAATTGTACTCCATTATTACAGTCAGTCATCTCATTGTAAATACACGCTTTTTTTTTAAGGAACCACTTTATAAGGAACCTACATGTAGAAGTCTCGAAAATTTAAAGAACTTATACTACTAAAGAGAAAATCATTAAGGAACTTTTCGATGTTGAATGCTTTTATCACTGGAAATAATCAAGAATTAGAAAGCTGGTTCCATTCATTTCCAGTCGAAAACCACATAAATTGTACGTTAAGCATGTATCAAATGTTTCCTTGAGTAGTCTCGAGCTTTGCTCACATGCAACTGTCTCTCTTTTATTGTTAAGACCACTGTATGTGCAGTTAAAATTAAGGAACTATTAAGGAACTTTTTGAACTACGATTGCCTCGAAAGAGGTCCAAAAATAAGGAACTTTTAGAACTAGGCCTTGAGGTAGGTTCCTTATAAAAAAAGCGTGTAAGTCCCAGCTCTTAACGCCTAAACCGTTTTCAAAAGATCTCCCTGCTGCAAAATTCTAAAACTCCCTCTTCGTTTGGAGGTTCATATCTAAAAAGTTATGTCCGACCAGTGTCGCCGACACGTAATGATGAGTGCTTATTGCTTGTTCGAATAAGCGACTAGTATGGGCGCTCATTCGAGGGACGCGCGCAATCATGACTGGGTTGTGGGGAAATACGGCGAGCCGTTTCTGTAGATTCAACAGGGGAGCGCTCGCTGGGACGCACACCATCGGGCTGAGCGCTGTTGCGGGAAAATAGAGCATGCTGTACTTGTAGATTTGATAGTGGCAGTCGGGCGCTCGTTTGAGGGACACGAAATATCGTGGCTGGGCGCTTTTTGGGGGACGGAAATACGGCTTGTTGTATCAATATTTATATTCCCACTGTAATGAACGTTTTGAGAAAAAAGTTTTGGACTTTCAACAACACTGCTTTATTTTTTCAACTTTATTATGTTGTTAAAACAACATTTTTCAATCGAACTTGAATCAAAGAATGCAAACGTCCATCTGTTGTCAAAACGAACCAATATTTACATCGCTAGCTAAATTAATATGTATTTTGTATCAGCAATATTTATAAACATGCATTTGTCTTTTAGGTAATTCAAACGAATACATCAGTAAACTTGAATCTCGAATCAAGCAACTGGAAGAAGAAAGGGATTTCTTTATAACGGTAAATTTGCTTTGTATTAGCCCGTGTTGTGTTCTTTGAAAGGTGAAGGGTGAAGGTGAAATGGTGTTTTAGCGCCGGTCGCAAGGATCTCAGTAGTGGGTTAACTAATCGAGACCACGACCATGGCTGTGAGGCTACCGTGGCTGGGATCGAACCCTGACCACACTGAGCTCCTGACACCACGAGTCAGTTAGATTACACCACAACGCCACAGCCATCGAAGGACAGCCATCGTCAAACGACTGACCTCCATGGCTTTGAACACGAACACTCTTTACTACATCCTCAACAACCAGACCCGCGAGGGCACTTCATTGTTCAAAAGACCAGACGTGCAGTCCAGGTTTTCCAAACCCACCCATGTCCACCCCACTGATAATTTCGAAGGGCATTTCACTCACCCCAAGGGCATACTAAATTTCCGTGAAAACAAAAGGATTTCAAATGTTTTTCCGTAAAAGCAATAGGGTGTTAGGGTGTACGAGATTTCCCAGAAGTGAATTGCTGCGCGGAAATTCTGTCACTCGTGCGGACCAATGTGTAGACAAAGTAATTTTCTATTTCCACCCATTTTTTGCAATTTTTCAGGTTTGTGGAACCCAGCTTAACACCTGAAGTGGCTCCAAATCTGGTGAAAAGACCTTTTTGCTGAAAACTTAAATGCATTTCTCGATTTGCACAATCTACTCGATTACAAATGTGTAGAGGCTCTAAACGAAAAAGCGAACCCACATGGATAGAAAATTTTGATAAAAAAGTTACCCATTCGGGTGGCATGGCTTGTATAAATGTCAAACAAAATTAAAGCAAGGTGCCAAATAAACGAAATGGGTGACCTAGCTCTACGGATAAATAAACTTGCTTATAGTATCGCAATCTCCTTAACCTCTTTGTGATTCGAGCTCGATTAAGGAAATTTTTCGAAAATTTAATAAAGTGGTTGGGTCCTAATAACGGGGGTCCAAATAAACGGGGGGGGGTGGGGTTTACTCTTTTACAAGTGAAATTTTTCTTCCAAAATTAATAAACGGGGGTCCTAATAAGTATAAACTTTTTTAATTTTTGGCTCGGCATAAAAGAACGATAGGCGGCAACAACAATCAATACAATAAAAATAAGCTCTATCTTTGCACAAGTGTCAGAATACGGTGGCTTTCTTCATCAAAAGCTGTAATAAGTGCATCGGCCCAGGGTTACACCACCGGTTAGGGAATGGAAAGAAAAACCTGTTTTTCCCGCCAACGCCGATGCACTAGTCATACCAATGGCCACTCACCAAAAGCAACCAACTGGTAGAAAGAAAGAACGCGATGCCCAAATAAAACCTAAAAAAAATCCCTAAATTCGGATAGGGTGGGCTGGGCAAATTAAATTGAAATTATCAGTTGAGCTAAGCGAACAGAGAGAAACAGCCTTGAAAAAGCCCTGTTTATATATCGTACGATTACACGCCTAAAACCCGTTGAGAACTATGAGTCTGAAACTATAAGAAACTTTTTTCTTGCAGACTTTTGCTTCAAAAAAGGACAAAAAGGATAGAAAAAGAGTTTCATTTTGTATGCCAGAAGATGATTGTGATTCTTCATCAGTAAGTTTTTACTATAAAATATACAGCGGAAGCATCGTGGGCCTCATCACTAGTATGTCCTACGATGCTTTCGCTGTTTATCGCAAATTTGAAGCTCCGTACAGTTTTTTGTAAAACATACATACAGTATAGACCATTTCAACTAAGGGCCTCGCCTAATGACTGAGGGTGTAAAATTTCACCCCGAGCGATTTTTCACGGTCAAATCCTTTATAAATTTTCAAACTTTCAATCGCTATAGAATGAACGTCGTAAGGACTAGAAGCGTAAGAATTTGCCTCAACAATAAGAAGAAGGTGCTGAATTCGAATCTGAAGTCGAAATTTCTCTATGACCAAAATTTTCAATTATTTTGAAAACGAGGCCCTTAGTTGAAATGGTCTATTCTCTTTTAGACAAATTCCAAAACCCCTTTGTGAATTCACTTATTACGATCAATTTTCTCTGCCTATTACACTCTTGTTTATAAGAACAAGTAAATTTTAATCGAGGCTGGCTGTTCTTGGTGTGTTTTTCCTTTTTTCATCTTTGAATGTTCTCAATCTGTTCTTTCTGTTCTTAATTCTTTGATTACTTAGAAAGTGGTATGGTACTAGGATTGCGGCATGCTTTTTTGTTTCTGTCTTCGCTTCGTTTTTACATTCGGCCTGATAGTCTATACTCAGCCCATATTCTTTGGGCTTATGAAAATGCTAGACCCAGCTTGTTCTTAGTTTGTCCTTAAGATTTGGGCAAAATCCAGGCTCGTGTTGTTATAAATTGCTCTTATAAAAAAGAGCTTATCAGTCTTTGCTGCAACGTTTTTCCAATCTGGGTAAAGTAAAAGCTGTCCTTGTGTCCTATGGAAAAATTGTCTTTTAGCGTTAATTATTTTGGAGGTTCAAGATTGTTTCTCGTTTTACCAAAAAGATTTCTGACGGCTATTTGATTGGACGTGCTGCTTTGTCCTATCTCCTAGTCTTTTGGGAAGTGTGGCCTGTGAAAATGGGAGGACTTTCCCAGTTTTTAATACTTATGGATAGAGTTATTTCTCGATTTTAAATTGCAAGGATACGTTCCCTGTCCAAATAGTACGGTCGACGCTCATTTGTAGGACACGTAGAATCGGAGCTCGCCTCTTTTTGGGGGAAATGCGTCTCGCTGTATGGACATTTATATTCCCACTGTAATAACATGAAAACTCCAATGATTTTGGGATAATTGCATATTCCAAAGAAAAGCTGGTGCTGATGTACCCCTCCTTTTTCTTCCTGAGCATGAGTCTCTGTGCCTACTTGTTGTTTGATTCCTATTTTGTTTCATTTATTTTTATTCAGTTATCAGAGCAAGACAGAGCTGAGGCCACATTCGATTTCCCTATTCGTTCTCCTTTATTCAAAGGTTGGTATTAATTTATACTCACAACAAAGAACAACTCTACCAGGGAGTCCGAAGGCGGAGGGTATACGTAGACTTATTACATTAGCCGTAGTTATCGCTGTTGAGTTTATGCTGGACGAATAAACTTAGCGAACAGTTAACGCTAACAGCTGTAGGGTTGTTGTTGTTTTGATGTTGTTGTTTTTGTAGTTGTTGTTGTTGTTGTTGTTGTTTATGTTGTTGTTGCTGCTGTTTTCAGAGAGTGACTCGTGTACTTAGTCTCGGGGAAACGGCGCATAGAGTTGCTTTGTGGTGACTTGGAAGGATTTTGAATTCTCAATTTGGAGCGCTCTCCAAGTTATGGTGGATGTTAGGATAAAATGAACATTATTTCAGACTAGTGCTGCTGACATGAAACAATTGTTTATCCAAACCCAGCTTTTCACAGTTAACATGTAGGGCCTCTTTGATTTTGTATTTTCAAACATTGTGACGGTTTTTATAGTGTGCCAATGAATAAGTAATTATACCGTGTGAGCTTTATTTCAACGGAAGATAGATGATGAATCTTGTAAACTGAAATCTGTTGTCGTTTTTTGAAAGTTATCTATACCTTTTTGTTTACACTGAACCCGATTTTGTTTTATTCCAACAGACAACCAACATGGCATTCTCAGAAACGGATTCCTTAGTCCACCTCCGCGCAGAGTAAGTAACATATTAATAAATTGTTTAAATCTGGTTAGGTGCTTATTAGAAGTTGACACTTTTCTGAAGGTAATGCTCTTAACTGCTGTTAAGACATTCCTGTTACAACCCGAATAACCGAAAACCGTGCTACTAGGATTATTACAAACAGCAGCTTTGACCAGACTCACGACACGAGTCTCTAGTTTACGCTCCCTTATTTTGATTTGTCACTCCAACAGAGACTCATGTCCTTACAGCTCTGGAACTGGCAAAAAAGAGTAACCTCGTTTTCATTTTACCGGTATGTGGAAAAGTCGGAATGCTACCGTCCAGGGACATTTAAGTCTCTTTTGATTTTATTAAAGAAATAATTCTAATTTTAATTTCAAATTCTGATGTAAAATTGTATGGCGAATCTAATGATGTTTTCGGCAAGCTTGTATCTGTTTTCTAAACTCATAACTTGTCTTTAAGCCTGCCGGCACTTCGGCTCAGGACTCTGATGGGCCTAATTGTAGAAAAAAACAGCAACAACATCGAGCGAAGTATTGGGACTTATGTAGCGAGTCTAAGCTTTGACGCCGTCAGTGATCTAGTTACTTGTGAATCTAAAACTATATGTTCTTCAAGTCTCTGATTGAGCCGGCTTACAATATCTCTGTGACCTTTTCACTCGTAATACGCAATGCTCATCATGTAGCCTTCTGAGGTATCCCGAAGAAAAGGTCAGCAACTGGCCAGAGATGTTTCTCGTATAGAGGCGCAAAGCTGTGGAATAGCCTCTCATCTGAACCAAGGCAGGCATCCACTTTTTGTAGTTTTTAAAAAGAACTATTTAAAAATTAAAACTGATGTTTATACGTTCAATATCATGGTATATTTTTTGAATAATTGCAAATACGGTTTTCACCCCAAGATAACGTATGTGCAGTAAAGCGGTGGTTGTGCAGTACAGCGGTGGGATATTATCAGTACAGCGGAGGGATATCATCAGTACAGCGGAGGGATACCATCAGTACAGCGGAGGGATACCATCAGTACAGCGGTGGATGTTCAGTACAGCGGTTGGAGGATATCCCTCTGCTGTACTGCACAACCACCGCTGTACTGCACAACCACCGCTGTACTGCACATACGTTATCCGGGGTGGTTTTCTAGGTTAATTTGAAGTGTAGCTTTTTAGTGTACTTTTTAGTTTTATGTTTTATCAGAGACCCCTTGAAAAACAGCTTCTGATAAAGGACTACCATCCCTTATAGTTGGTCGAATAGAATTTAGCAAATTCTTATAATTAATTTTACGTTATCGTCAAACCAGTAACATATCGTAATGACTAAGTTTATTGCTTTGGTTTTTTTATTTAGGAAAACTCAAAGACAGTGAACTTGTCCAATGAGAGCTCGAATCGTGTAACACAGGCTATGCGAGTTTTGGAAATACAAGAGAAATTAGACCGAGGCTCGACGAGTTCTACTGGAAGCGAGGATCAAATGACTGAACAAGAGGTTGCAATTCTTAAACAAATGTGTAGCGTAAGTAGATCAAATCTAACATTATTGAAAAATTATGACAAAAAGCTACCTATTTTCCTTTATCTATATAAAATATTTAAACAGGAGATTAAAAAATATTGATTCATCATTGAACGTTTCGATCTTATGATCTTCTTCAACAAACTGTTCTTTACAATAATCGGGGACCTACTTATATACCTAGATTACAATAGGGTAACAAAGAAAAATGTTGTCCACTAAATTTCTTTGAAGAAGCCCTGTATACAGGGGCAAAATATTAGTACTAAATATTAAAAATTATTGTTTTTGTTATCTCCTACTCTTCATTTTACGGTAATTCTTTGTCAAAGTTATCGTCCATTAACAATAGTTTTTGAGTGGTACAAATTTCAATATTCCGAGAAACAGTGGAAACATCTCTACTCCTCAGAGTATAAATGTAAGAAACAGAGCAAAACAATGTTCTATTTCTTCTTTTTTGTTTTCAGGCTGCTTGGAGTAAACTGGGAGACGACAAACAAGTACCACTACCAAGCATGCTACCACAATTCAACTCAACCAATCATGAAACGGTGACAAGTTCAAGAGACAGCCAAACTGACAATTCGCCTGAGGAAAGTGTTTTACAAGATCTTTGTTAGTAAGAACGACCAGAGATAGATTTTGTTGGGTGTTTGGGTTCCGTTAATGACCATCGCCAACCTGAGCCTATTTTCTAATTTCTTTAAATATACCCATTTCTTCCTATGGGTGTATCACATGGGAAGGCTGGAATGTCTAGGGAATCGCTGAGAAAATTTGGGGTTTCAAATTAGATCTTTTGTATCCTGGGTTTGAAAAGCAAACTGATAGTTCAATTTTCCAACGTCAGCGAATACTAAGAAAGTTCATCAATAGAACTTAAAAACATTTATAGATTAAATTTTCTCCTTTAAACTTTATCAGCAGAAATTTTTCGTAGTTTTTGTATGCCGTTTTTCGTGATTTTTGTGATTAAATACGGGTTGACAATATAATTCTAAAGAGGTTAAATCAAAGTGAAATTATATAAGTTAAAGATATTCTTGGTTTTGTATGTATATCATATCTTTTGATTCTTATATATTAAGATGTTATAAAAATTATAGATTTCATGATTCCAATCATTTTTCATTTCAAGAACTTTGAGTAGACTTATTACATTCGTCGTAGTCTACGCTCCTCCACACTACACCACCACGCTCCAACTACTCTGAGGAAACAGCTGTGTGATGTTGTAGTTGTTAGAAGCTGTTTCCGAAGTAGTGGGAGGAAGGTAATAAGTCTAAACTTTGAGTAGATCCAAGTGAACTGCAACAAGAAATTTGCAACGTGACGTTAAGCGGGATACACAATTGTTACTACCGTAAATTCTCGAATTAACCCCTTTGGGGCTTGATTTTTTTATTATTTTGGAGGGGGGCTAATTCGAGGTGGGGGCTTAAACGAGAGGGCTTATGAAATTATTCATAAAATCGGGACTTATCATCGACTAAAATGCAGTTTTCTGTCATAACTCGATAAAGTAACATGTCAAGGTTGGGGGCTTTTTCAAGGGGGGGGGGCTTATTGGCAATTTCTCGTTCTATGGTGCGGGCTAATTCGAGGGAAAGGCCTTTTCGAAGGGGTGGACCAATTCGAGGATATACGGTAATAGAATATAGTCATTTAAGTTAAACTGATGTCAAAATAAGAACTCGGTCGAGTACAATTGTGCTATTAATAATGAAAAAATATCATAGTTCCGTCGCCAGAAATGGGACAGAAATTGTGGTACAAAAGGGCTTGGTCAAGAGAATTAAGTTGCGGCATCAAACAGAATTGGCTACTCTAGGGAGGGCTAATATCACCCTAGGTAATGTCTGCGCAGTATTGTGGAGGATGTGCAGTAATGTGGAGGATTTTCGCAGTAATGTGGAGGGTGTTCAGTAATGTGGAGGATATCATCAGTAAGGTGGAGGATTTTTGCAGTAATGTGGAGGATGTTCAGTAATGTGGAGGCTATCTTTCAGTAATGTGGAGGTGCGCAGTAATGTGGAGGCTATCTTTCAGTAATGTGGAGGATATCATCAGTGATGTGGCGGTTGCGGAGTAATGTGGAGGCTATCTTGAAGTAATGTGGAGGGCTATCATAAGTAACGTGGAGGGCTATCTTTCAGTAACGTGGAGGATGTTCAGTAATGTGGAGGACTATCTTTCCGTAATGTGGTGGCTGCGGAGTATTGTGGAGGGCTATCTTAAAGTAATGTGGAGGGCTATCATCAGTGATGTGGAGGATATCATCAGTAATGTGGTGGTTGCGGAGTAATGTGGAGGCTATCTTGAAGTAATGTGGAGGGCTATCATCAGTAACGTGGAGGGCTATCTTTCAGTAACGTGGAGGATGTTCAGTAATGTGGAGGACTATCTTTCCGTAATGTGGTGGCTGCGGAGTATTGTGGAGGGCTATCTTAAAGTAATGTGGAGGGCTATCATCAGTGATGTGGAGGATATCATCAATAATGTGGTGGTTGCGGAGTAATGTGGAGGCTATCTTGAAGTAATGTGGAGGGCCCGAGTAATCAAGAAGCACTCTCGTAGCGGTTGCCGAGAATTTTCGTTTTTAAACGATTCTCATTGACAAGAAATGCAATTCGGAAGCTAAACCGTGCGTTTTTAGCCATGAGAACCTTCACACTGCTTTAATATTTCATCATATAAGTGTAAGAATCACAGTTTTGGTTCATTTGCGTAAAATGTCTAATACATATATATTAACAAAACATGAATAAAATATATCTAACATATGATATGAATTATCTAATATATGAATATAAATTCGAAGAAGAAAACATTGTTCTTTTTTACAAACGAAGATACAATGAGTTGAGCGATAAACTGATCTGTACATGAATCAGTGGCAATTTATTTTGTCTCTCTTCCTCAGTCTAATAGCAAGTTTATTCACGTAATATTTCATTCATGTCGTTGTGGTTATCATTTGACACTAATCAAACAGAAAGGTCACAAACTAAATAGCAATATTTATCTTTTCTGTTCATAACGTCAATTAAAGTTTTTTTGGGTTTGCAAAAATAGATACTACCTGTAGGAGGGCTTCGAAACAAAAACGAATGTGAATACGTTCTGCTGCTATCACGATGTCCACACGCAAAGGGTTGAACAAAGTAAGGCAAACAAGCAGTATTACGTGAATAAACTTGCTATTAGACTGAGGAAGAGAGACAAAATAAATTGCCACTGATTCATGTACAGATCAGTTTATCGCTCAACTCATTGTATCTTCGTTTGTAAAAAAGAACAATGTTTTCTTCTTCGAATTTATATTCATATATTAGATAATTCATATCATATGTTAGATATATTTTATTCATGTTTTGTTAATATATATGTATTAGACATTTTACGCAAATGAACCAAAACTGTGATTCTTACACTTATATGATGAAATATTAAAGCAGTGTGAAGGTTCTCATGGCTAAAAACGCACGGTTTAGCTTCCGAATTGCATTTCTTGTCAATGAGAATCGTTTAAAAACGAAAATTCTCGGCAACCGCTACGAGAGTGCTTCTTGATTACTCGGGCCCTCCACATTACTTCAAGATAGCCTCCACATTACTCCGCAACCACCACATTATTGATGATATCCTCCACATCACTGATGATAGCCCTCCACATTACTTTAAGATAGCCTCCACAATACTCCGCAGCCACCACATTACGGAAAGATAGTCCTCCACATTACTGAACATCCTCCACGTTACTGAAAGATAGCCCTCCACGTTACTGATGATAGCCTCCACATTACTTCAAGATAGCCTCCACATTACTCCGCAACCACCACATTACTGATGATATCCTCCACATCACTGATGATAGCCTCCACATTACTTTAAGATAGCCTCCACAATACTCCGCAGCCACCACATTACGGAAAGATAGTCCTCCACATTACTGAACATCCTCCACGTTACTGAAAGATAGCCCTCCACGTTACTTATGATAGCCCTCCACATTACTTCAAGATAGCCTCCACATTACTCCGCAACCGCCACATCACTGATGATATCCTCCACATTACTGAAAGATAGCCTCCACATTACTGCGCACCCTCCACATTACTGAAAGATAGCCCTCCACATTACTGAACATCCTCCACATTACTGCAAAAATCCTCCACCTTACTGATGATATCCTCCACATTACTGAACACCCTCCACATTACTGCGAAAATCCTCCACATTACTGCACATCCTCCACAATACTGCGCAGACATTACCTAGGGTGCATAACAATCTGACTTTCAACCTAACTTTGAATTTCATTACACATTCTGGGTAAATCGATAGCGCTGATTCCAACTCCGAGATGGGCCCTGTGAAATTTTGAACGGAAGTTGGACTTTTCGATGACATCATCAAAGCACCTTTTTGCCTATTAACTGAAATAACTCTCTACTGGTACATCAAAACAGGTTAATAAGGAAAAATATGTATCCTCCTGACTTAGAGCTTTCGATTGATATATAGTGAGTTCGATTTTTTACTAAACTTCACCCAAATCATGACGTCATCACGATGACGTCATCACTGAAAAAATTCTTATTTTGACAAAAAATTTTGTGTGAAAACTGTACTTATTGGGTATGGGTATATATTAGCATTAAATAAGACTAATATCTATCATTTTCTCCAAGGATTTTCTGACTGCAAAAATGCCCTTCAACATGGCGTATCAACAAGTGGAGTTGTGAAACTTCAATTATCAGCCTCGCTTGTAAAAATTGCTTACTGTGACATGGTAACAAAGGGTGGTGGTTGGACTGTATTTCAACGAAGAGTTGATAACACTGTGAATTTCAACAGAAATTGGAAAAGCTACAAAGAAGGTAACTATCGTTCTCTAAATGAGGCAAGAATGGTGTAGTTGTTATCAGTTGGACCATTTATGCTTAAGCCCCTGGCGAAACGATCAAACATTGTTCGTCAAACATTTAAATTTGCTCCTCAAGCAAAATGTTTGACCGTTTTGCCACGTGGCACAAATTGAGTGTCAAAAATTTTTTGCTTGAAATGTTTTGAACTATTTCAAAAACATTCCTCAACAAATTTAAGTTGTTCTTGCTTGTCAATCAATATTTTGTCACGTGGCCAAAGGTCGAACATTGTAAAGCAAGTCTCAGATGTTTGACCAGCAATGTTTGATCGTTTGGCCAGGACCTAGGGTCTTCTGTTCAAATCCAGGCTAGTAAACCAATTACAAGGTGCAAAAATCTTGCTCTTTGCGACTCGGATGATTGCGTAAAATTCCGGGGCCATCTGAAAATTGACGTTAAAGATCCACAGAGGATATGAAAAACCCTCTCGCAATGACCACCTTTAATGCCTGTGACTAGGTCTGCATAACGTTGATATTCCTGCTGAGTGAAATAAGCCACACAAGTCAGCAGTAGAAATGAAATTGTAATTGTACATTATTTAATGCTAGTAATTGCAATACACGTTTTTTTTATATAAGAACACTGAAATTGAAGAAAGCCATGCATTGTTCTTAATTTTTCCGATTTGAAGGCTAAAAATGTTCTTAACATGTTCTTAATTTTCTTGCTTTCAAAAAAGCTCTTGTTCTTTAAATTAGATGGAAATTGCTACGAAAAGGGACACACATGTAAACATGTCACATATATTCACAATGATTCATAGTTTACCTGTTTTCTAGAGTAGAGAACAGGACAGCGCCACAAGAGAGTAAATTTTAATTTGTTTCTAGCTTGACAAAGCCTTTAATGTTCTTAGCATGTTCTTAACTTTTCAGCCTCTGAAGCCTTATGTTCTTATATACTTTGTTCTTATAAAAAAAAAAAACGTGTAGTGGAGAAACACTAAATCATACTAACATTTAGCAACTACAGAGATTTCATCAAAGAATCATTTATTACAAAGGGAACCCGCGCATTTTTATATTTAGGAACGACGTCTTTATCAAGCTTTAAACTCTTTGTTATTTCGGGCTCACTTAGTTTCAGGTCGAAGAGAGTTCCAAATTTTGGACCCTAGGCTTTAATCCCATAGTTAGTTAAGGATTTAATGCCATATGCATTGCCATGTTGCCTGCTATTACAAAACAACTAGAAAATATCTAGAAAACTGCTTGATTTTCTATGGACTTTTGTATCCCGTATATAGGAGCAATAGGTTTCCCTGTCATTAAGTCTTAGGGGCTGTACGTGATGTACTGCGTATTCTGGGTCTGCTAATAAGTTGCTAATAAGCTCGCAGTTTCGGCTAGATATTCTGAGACAGAACTTCACCAAGGAGACCAAGATCGTGGTGCAATGCAAGCTAATTACTTCTGAAATTTGGTGGCAGCTGCGGTGCTGATTGCCTTCGAGTAAATGTTTATTAAATGAATTCTATTTTTCGATAGGTTTTGGGGACCCATTTGGAAACTTTTGGCTTGGCCTTGAAGCCCTCCATCAGTTAACAGCAACTGAAAGTATGGTTTTGAGAATAGAGTTGAAAAAAGATGATGGCTCAACTGGGTATGCTGAATACACTGATTTCAGTATCTCAAGCGAGGCTGAGAAATATATGTTTGAATACGGCAGCTACAGTGGCACAATTGGTGACGCCATGTTGCGAAGCGAAGACATGAAATTTTCAACTTATGACAATGATAATGATGTTGCATCATGGAACTGTGCTTATTCATGGAAAGGAGGCTGGTGGCACTCTCAATGTTTTGATGCCAATCTCAACAACAACTACTACAACAGTAGTGAAATAGAGGCTGAAATGGCAAATACAATGAGTTGGAGGTCAATTTGGACCAACAACTCGTATGGCAAGATAACTTTTTCAGAAATGAAGTTAAGAAAAGCTAATGAAGTTGAAATATCGCCTATAGTACAGTGAAATTTACTTATTGAAAGAACCTTTTCTTAACTAAAGCTCTTATACTTGATTTGGTTTGTGCCTTAAATGTTTTAAGACTTTAATTTTCTAATAAACATTGTATACGGCACATTGTATCACATCACATTGCACGACTGCATATTACAATAAACAACGGAAACATCGAAGAGCTTTAATTGAAGAATTTTTCATGTGAAAACTTTCTACATATAAACTTCAGAAGGGTCATAACCAGACCAGAGAAGTGAAGCTAATTATTTCTGAAATTTTGCGGCAGCTGCAGTGCTGATTCCTTCGTGTATTGAATCAATTTTTGCTAAATGAAACAATTGACAAGTACTAAATTCTTACACAGATGTGGATCGAAAGGCACTTTGAAAGCTGTCCACATCGAAACAAAATGGCCACTGTGAAGAGTAAAAGAGTTCACTTCCTCTCTTGGAATTTTATTTCTATCTCTTTGCATTCCCCCTGTATCCCGCAAGCTGATTGATGAAATTGCATAGCCAGAGGTGCAAAGTTGGGTACGAATGGGCGTTGTCCAGAGAATTAAACTATGGCATCGAGTGAAAATTTCAAGAGATGACATTTTTTCGCCAGAATTAGTCTAGTAAAGAAACCTTCAACGTTGATCAGGCGCAACTGGCTCCGTAAGCACGGGCGCAACTCTACTGTGTACATGTTCCCTCCTCTTAACCTTGGGTCCAAGTGAAACTTAGAAAGTCTAAAAATACAAACTCAGTAGCAAAAACCCCAACCCGCATATCTTTACTAGAAAAACTTTGCGATGACTAAAACCCAGAGCCTTTCCGTGGATTTGACTTGCAAATTCTAATTAGATTTCTTCCCTTTTTGCCCTTTTATTTGCGTTTGAGCTTTCCGCTCATAGAAATTTTCATTTATGAAAATCAAACTACATGAATGAGAAAAATCGTGCTATGATGCGTGTTCACGTTTGTTTACTTGACATGAAGACGATATTGTTTTCCAGTGGTCAAAATTGATTCAAGGTGCTATAATACAAGGAGTCTAATCCAACCTTAGTCATTCAACTTTTCATCAACTTTGAGTCAATGCCTTTCTCGCAGGTTTCCTGCTTTTAGGTATAAAATCACCTGCGCTAGAGCATTAGTAGCATTACATTAAAATGGCAGCTGGACGTGTAAGAGAACTATCACTGCTAATTTCGATATTTTTGCATTTGATATTTCACTCAAATAATCAAGTTCTATCTTCTGGTTTTTACTTTGAGAAAATTCGTGGAAGTGATGATGATGTGATTGAGTCAAGTACAGCGTTTCATCAATGCAGTTTCGATGGGAATTGTATCTATGTTGGTAAAATATCCAAAGATGCGAATCTTAAACGAATCTCAGATACAAGCAACCTTGGAAGCTTTCATGCCCTATGGAAGAAAGTCGAAGAACCGGGTGAGTTCATAATGTAATGAATGTGCTCTTTATGAATGTTCATTTTGTTAGAAAGTAGTTGATTTTCGCATCATCTGCTAGGTTTTGTGAATGTTTTGGGCTTTGGCTTGCGAATCGCATCTGTGATTTCTCTGAATTATTACATTTGTGTCGTATTAGACAAATAACTTCGGACAAAACTTTCGGACCCTCTTCAGAGCTGTTTCGAAAACACTGTTTTTTATTTATCAAGATATCATGGATATTTTTCACCGTATAATATTGTTAGCTTTCTCTGGAGTTTGCGTCCAGTAGACGTCACAATGTTGTCACCCCGGGTAATATCTGTCCAGTACAGTGGAGGGATATCATCAGTACGGTGGAGGGACAGGGATATCATCAGTACGGTGGAGGATATTCAGTACAGTGGAGGGAAATCATCAGTACAGTACAGTCAGTACTGAACATCCTCCACCGTACTAATGATATCTCTCCACTGTACTGATGATATCCCTCCATTGTACTGAATATCCTCCACTTTACTTCACAACCTCCACTGCACTGCACAGACATTACCCGGGTAGGTTGTATCACACATTTCTACTAAAAGAATTTCAACGAGCAAATATGGTTAAGAAATGATTCGGACAACTTTTGGGGAGATTTTCAATCTTCCACAGTTCAGATATTTTGTCGTCTAAAAATTTGATCGTCCGAAACTTTTTTATTTTCGTGTACTAGGAAAAAACAAAAAATGATACGAAAACTGTATTTTGGGTTCTTTTGCTTTCACTAATGTTACTCAAAACCTAGGACTCGACCCTTCCAACTCTTTCATGTGCTGTTTTGATATTTACAGTCTCCTTACTAACGTGCTTTGACGAGACCAGGTCGAGACCATTGCCATTTGTGCCGATGCGTTATAGCAAGGGGAGCTTGTTAGCCCGGCAATAGACTATGGCCCGAAGTTCCCTGAGGAGGTATTCATTTAATTGACTTGAATTGTTTGTTAGGTTCCACTTGCAAAAATTGGGCAATTGGATTTAAACGCATGTTCCAATATTCGTCAATTCAATTCAACTTGAGAGCAACCAGCCCGTAATTCCAAACAACAACCCAACCTCAAGCATGATTCTGCTATATGAAGGCATTTATCACTGGATAACCCAGATTTTGCGGAAAATTACAATAATTTAATTCGGCATAAAAGTGACATAAGAGCGACGAGCGACGTTGACTTTATAGCTATGTAGGAGTATTGCGTCGAGCTTAATTTAAAGTGAAATTTTTCGGGTTTCTTTACTGAAAAAGAGACCCGAAAGGTGAGAATTTTAAATTCAAAATTGCTGTAGTAAATGCTAGAAATCGATTTTGATTATATTCGACCAAAATGCGACAATATGAAGCAACGCTGCATTTATGTCGAACTTGTGAATTAAGTTCGGCAAATCCTGCTGCACTTCATAGAATCGCCACTTTTTATGGGTGAATTGAATTTAGGTCGAACTTACTTCAAATCTTGCTTGAATTAAACTTGACAGGACCTAAAAGCGGCCTTATAAAATTACCCCTTGGATTCTTTAACAAGTTTTAATGCGCGATAGAATTCATTAAAGAGTGCCAGTGGCATTATCCGTCTCCTTGTGCAGGTCCCCATCTTTATGCAATGTTTGCTGAGTTAACTCTGCTTTTACTGAGATTTTCTACTATATAATAACTCGTATTTAGCTTACATTGTCAAACAAGATACGTAGAGTAGAGCTATTTATCATGTTTTCCAAACATTCGCAAATGCATCTAGACTTATTACCTGAGTTGTAGTTATCGCTTTTGAAATGAATCGCTTGATTGAACGCTCAAAGTACCAGTTTGAGCGATCTCGGTTTGGTGCAGTGTTGTCTCTGTCTGATGGGCGATAACTGGGTTTCAGGTTATAAGTCTAAAATGCATCCCTCCTAAGCAAATTTTCAACGCAATCAGCGTGATCTTAAATAATCCAATAAATAATGCACGAGACTCTTGAATTTTGTTTTCTTCTTTATATTTATCTGAGCTGTAAATATAATCTTTATTCATTAAGTTTATTTATTATATCGACAATACAAGCAGCACGAAGTTGCACGAACAATACAAAAATGTTAAAATATGCGATAAATTATTCATCAAAACATTGCCTTTTGAAGTGGAAAGTCTGCCAAGAACATAAGCGAAAACAAACAACAGCTCAACCAACTCTAGTTTAACTCTCGATTTCATTCCATAACTTCTAACGTAACTAATCAATTAAGGCCGGTTTCCACACCCGGGGGGGTACTTCAATATGTAGACATACTGGACGTGCCGCTCATATGGATGGGTTTTTTCGACTGAAATTCTCTACACATGGGTCTGATATTCTGCTCGATTCTGGTTGATGGGTTGGTATTTTAGGATTTTCTTACCAATAGGTCCCATAATGATTTACCGCAAAGTGGCTGACAACCTTTCTACTGTGTTTTTTGCTTTCGAAACGATGAATTAGCAGCAACAACAGAGCTCGGTCACATTGATTGCAAAGAATCGCCGTCAGATTCGATTTTGCGAGACTTTTCGTGAATTCTAGCACTGTAAAAGGGTTTTAAAATCAACCAAATTCATACACAAGGGCTTGAAGTTTCCTGATATTCATGCAAATGGGTAGGAAATCCTTGAAAATCCTTTCATACGAATGGGTCCTTTGTCAAAGTCCAGTATCACGTATGATCATGGTCACATTGAAGTACCCCCCCCCCCCCGGGTTTCCACACAGCTGCATTATTCCTTTGAGCGGAGAATGCTCGAAAGCTTTTTATCTCGCTAGAGAGAGAAACAACGCGCTTAAAAGTTGAATCTAATCAGCTTTCTTCAAAAAAAGCTTGATAGCATCTCAGGCGCAAAAGATCTCTGATTCAGGAGTTTTTTGCCGCATTGCTCATGTGTTGGAGAAAAGCTCCTGAGCTTTTTCAGCTAAAGGGAAAAATGGAGCTGTGTGGTAACCGGCCTTTACCCGTTGTTACTCACCCCAGCCACAACCGCTCCTGCGTCTCTGAGACAGCGTTAGGGGGAACTGAATATCTGAATATCCCATATCCGCAACAATGTTTCCAATCATATCCCTTGCCCCCTGAATGTTTTCTTATAATATACCACACACCATTTATTTTTTGTAGAATTTTCCCATATCCCTGAGTTTTTCTGGAAATGTCGCATATCCCAAATACCCCAATTGGACCTCTTCTTTGGGGAGGTTTTTTCTGCTGACGCGCTAGGGCGAGGCTTTATTAATCCTAATTAGATTAAGGCACGACTAAATGCAATTTATTCGGGTTTAATATGTGACAGAAGCTTTTATATTATCATTCCCCACTTACATCGCATTAGAGGTAGAGAAGCTTTTGAGGTGTCTCATAATTTGTGGAAGCTTTTTCATACAAAGCAATTCCTTATACAGCAGTGTTGCTATGGTGAACCGGATTAACTCGTGCGTTTAAATTTGGCGCTTATAAATTTTTGCCACGCGGCTTTTGCTTGTCATTAAAACTGAACATGAACTGTGAGTGGGAAACGTTTCAAATTGCTTTTCAAGCAGATTTTTGTCCCACCCGCCCTCCCTGCTTGCTGGGTTTAGGTACTTGTCTTCTCTTTAACTTATTTAATGCTTTCGACTAGTGTCTTCGGGCTCTGGTTGTCGGCATGGACATACGTGCTGGTCTGCGGAAAAAACTTCGTTTCTTGGTCGACCCCCCAGAAGCGAAGGACATTTTGGCACTGCTTTGGCACACTGACCCCCAAATCTGAAGTTCCGATGATGAGAAAAACATCACCAGATCTCAGTTGATGGACGATGGTGGCTACACAGCGCTGAGGGACTTCTTTTGCATAGCCAATTGCTTTTGCTTCCATGCCGGTATTGCCTTCCCTGGAACAAATATTAATCACAGTTATCGTACCATAAAACCAGTAACTCTTGCTGTAAACAGGCAACCGCAACATTATGCGAACAAGTGGACTTGCCCCAAGTCTCAGTTTTGAATAATCCCAGTTACCGAACTGCGAGCGAAGTGAGCAACCCCTCCGGAGGAGCGAGCGAGCGAGTGAAAATTGAGACTTGTGGGAATCAATGTCTCAAAACGAGGTGTCTTTGTTTTGTTAATTCTGGGAGACAGAAATCTGTCCACCGGCATGTCTTTTATAAACTAGTAAGCCAATCAAATATCGAGTCTCTTTTGTTTCACTATTTATCTAACAAAAGATGCTTGTGCACGGAGGTTGTTTCCTCATGAAAAGTATTCACATGCAGTTGGATCGTCGTTTCGCCTCCCGCCCTTCGCGCTCCCTGGAAACGCCACGGCCAGGCAACCCCCGGTTTGAGTTCCTCTTGAATCCTCGTTTTGAGAAATTGATTCCCACAAGTCTCGGTTTTCACTCGCTCGCTCGCTCCTCCGGAGGGGTTGCTCACTTCGCTCGCAGTTCGGTTACTGGGATTATTCAAAACTGAGACTTGGGGCAAGTCCCCTATGCGGGAGATGCAAATTTACAGGGTCGTTATTTCGGGCTTGGATATAGATAAGCATTGATATCTATCTTTTTCTTCCAGGCTTCTCTGACTGTAAACAAGCCCTTCAACATGGCGTATCATCAAGTGGATTGGTGAAACTTCGATTATCAGCCTCTCTTGTAAAAATTGCTTACTGTGACATGGTAACAAAGGGTGGTGGCTGGACTGTAATTCAACGAAGGGTTGATAACACTGTGAATTTCAACAGAAATTGGAAAAGCTACAAAGAAGGTAACTATCATTCTCTAAATGAGGGCAGCATAGTGTAGTGGTTGCGCCATTTGTGCTTAAGGCCTGCGGTTCAAATCCTGGATAGGAAGCATAAATTACAAGGTATATAAAACCTGCTGTCTGACTCGGATGATCACATAAAATGGCAGGCCCGTCTAAAAATTAATTGGGACGTTAAAGAACCACTGAAGACGTAGAAAACACCCTGTCATAGTGACCACCCTCACTGCCAGTTGGAGATGCTGTGGCGTCGTGGTGTAACCCAGCTGGCTCGTGGTGTCTCAGGGAGGTCGGATTTCGAGCCCCAGCTACTGTAGCGTCATTGCCGGGGTCAAGGTCTCGATTAGTTAACCTAGTAATGAGATCCTAGCGACTGGCGCTAAATGTCCCATTGCAACTTCGCTAGTGAAAAGTTCCGCCTTGCGTTGATATTCCAAAAATGACAGCTGAGTGAATGAGACCTCAAAATAAGCCACACTAGCCAGCAGTAGAAATGGAATGTTGCTGGCTACTGGGAAACAACTAGAAATAAAATCTGGAAGATCTTTTCATTCTCTATGGGCTTGTGTATCCCATGTATCTGCAATGGCTTAACATTATGGCTATCCCTGTCGTTAGGCCTCAAAAGCTGTACGCGATGCATAGAGTATTCAGGGATTTGCTTGCTAATAAGTTTGTAGTTTAGGCTAGATATTTTGAGACAGGACTATATTAAGATCGTTAAAATGCATGGGCCCATCTTTAACTAATTAAAAAAATCAACAAGTCATTGGTGACATACTCATCTCTTGTGGAGCTACCTCATCTCCTTACTCTACTGCCAACTCAGATCAACATTTTTATACATTATTCAGCAAGGTTTAAACCCATTATTGAGTTTGATGTTTCATCCGAATGCCGTACGTTTGCTCCACTGAGAAATGAAGCTAATTATTTCTGGAATTTGGAAACATGGAACTTGGCACAAAGAATAAAACAATTGTAATTGTTTTCTATTTTTCGTTAGGTTTTGGAGACCCCTTTGGGAACTTTTGGCTTGGCCTTGAAGCCCTTCATCAGTTAACAGCAACTGGTAGTACGGTTTTGAGAATTGAGATGAAAAAAGATGACGGCTCAACTGGGTATGCTGAATATACTGATTTCAAAATCCTTAACGAAGCTCAGGAATATAAATTAGAATATAACAGCTACAGTGGCATTGTTGGTGACGCCATGTTGCGAAGCAAAAACATGAAGTTTTCAACATATGATAATGATAATGATGCAGCAGCATGGAACTGTGCTTATTCATGGAGAGGAGGTTGGTGGCATTACCAATGTTTTGATGCGAATTTCAACAACGACTACTACAACAGTAGTGAAACAGAGGCTTTTTTGGCACATACCATGAGTTGGAGGTCTTCTTGGACTGATTTGAAATATGGCAAGATAACTTTCGCAGAAATGAAGCTGAGAAAAGTCAACTAACTTGAGCATTTGCATCAGTCCTAGTAAGGATATTACTGACAGTAAAATTTTAACTAAATGGTCAGTCAGCACTGGCACTTGATTTTTGTATAAACTGTTCTTTAACATATACATTTCTAAATACATAGGCACACTGTATGTAGCTTAAGCCTATAATAACTGTTTCTTGGGGTAATACAGATAGAGCATGACTAAACCTTCTCTGCTTAGGGTTGTGTTTTCCAATCGCCAAGAGTAGCTAAATAGACACAGCGTGGTATTTGGGGCATATACATTCTTTTATAAGAACAATTATATAAGAAACACCAGCCTGAAATTTGGGTCAAAATTGTTCCTTATTTCTTAAAAATGTTTCTGTTTGTTATCTCCGAAACTAGTTTGAAACCCACTTCAAATACTCCTTTTAAGCGGTCGCTTAAAAAAGGTCAACAGTGGCCAAGGGCCTAATCCAAAGTATTTTCATTTGAATAGTCTTGTAAAAAAAACCTCCATGCAGCGGACACATCTATACTACCGACAGAAAAAACGGTCCCTTAGGTGTCGGTTATATGGAGGCTATTCTTTCTATTTATTGTCGTTTTTCCGATGGATTTATCTTTTGAAAATATAATTTGTAACTACTCGGAGGTTTCACTATTATCGCTTTTTTGAAGAACTTGTTGTTTGAAAATGTAACTTGTAACTACTACAGACTGAAGACTGTAAGCAGTACAGCACTAATAAACAAGTTTTAAGAGTTAAGAAACAGTGAAGATTGCACTTCGTTTTGAACGTATAAAATGTAAATATTCTCACTCAGCAAACTCGTTGTTATTATTTCATATCGTTCTCTAATGAACAGCTGGCCTAAACTCTGACGAAAAAATCCGCAACAGAAATGTCACAACGAAACATTAACTAAAGCTATGCATATGTTCACCCCCAGAAAAAGGCTAAAATCCACGCATTGTAAAAATTTGGGCAGCCAAATGGCGAAAAATCGACTACAATCAGGGGCTTCAAATAAGCTTCTTTTAACAGCTTGTTGGGGTAGAAGTAAAGTATTTTTCCATCAGAATAGTTCATATAAGGCAGAAAAACTTAACTTTAAAAAAATCGCAAAACACCACATAGAGCCTTGCTAAATAGCAAAAAGTCGGCCAAAATCAGGGTTTTAAAAACTCTATTTTTTCTTCAAAAAAAGGTACCAAATCTTACCAAATGCCCCCAAAATAGCCTCTAGGGTATGACCGAAAATTGGCCAAAATCAAGGGTTTTCAAAACTCTCTTTTTTCTTCAAAAAAAGTTACCAAATCGAACCAAATGCCCCCTAAATAGCCTCTAGGGTGAAAATAAGGTATATTTCTCTAAATTCAGTCAAATTAGGGCGAAAAAATTTACCCTCTAAAAATTGCAAGAAAGGCAAGTCTATAGCCTTGCTAAATGGCCAAAAGTCAGCCAAAATCAGGGGTTTTGAAAACTCTCTTTTTTCTTCCAAAATAGTTACCAAGTCTTACCTAATACCCCCTAAATAGCCTCTAGAGATTAGATAAGGTATTTTGTCATCAATATGAGTCGAATTATGAAGAAATAATTACTCTCGAAAAATCTCAAAAAAGGCAAGTCTATAGCCTTGCTAAATGGCCGAAAATCGGCCAAAATCAAGGGTTTTGAAAACTCTCTTTTTCTTCAAAAATAAATACCAAATCTTACCTAATACTCCCTAAATTGCCTCTAGGGCTTAAATAAGGTATTTCTCTATCAATATGAGTCGAATAGTGGAGAAAAAGTTGCCCTCGAAAAATCACAAAAAGGGTAAGTCTATAGCCTTGCTAAATGGCCGAAAAACGGCCGAAATGAAGGGATTTTAAAACTCTCTTTTTTCTTCAAAAATAGCTACCAAATCTTACCTAATACCCCCTAAATAGCCTCTAGGGATTAAATAAGGCATTTTTCCATCGATATGAGTCGAATTATGGAGAAAAAATCACCCTCGAAAAATCACAAATAGGGTAAGTCTATAGCCTTGCTAAATGGCCGAAATACGGCCAAAATCAAGGGATTGGAAAACTCTATTTTTTCTTCAAAAATAGGTACCAAATCTTACCTAATGCCCCCTAAATAGCCTCTAGGGATTTAATAAGGTATTTTTCCATCAATAGTAGTCAAATTATGGAGAAAAAAGCACCCTCGAAAAATCACAAAAAGGGTAAGTCTATAGCCTTGCTAAATGGCCGAAAAACGGCCAAAATCAAGGGATTTTAAAACTCTCTTTTTTCTTCAAAAATAGCTGCCAAATCTTACCTAATACCCCCTAAATAGCCTCTAGGGATTAAATAAGGAATTTTTTCATCGATATGAGTCGAATTATGGAGAAAAAATCACCCTCGAAAAATCACAAAAAAGGCAAGTCTATAGCCTTGCTAAATGGCCGAAAATTGACCAAAATCAGGGCTTTTGAAAAGTCTCTTTTTTCTTCAAAAAGAGGTACCAAATCTTACCTAATACCCCCTAAATAGCCTCTACGGATTAAATAAGGTATTTTTCCATCAATATGAGTCGAATTATGGAGAAAAATTTTCCCTGGAAAAATGGCAAAAAAGGCAAGTCTATAGCCTTGCTAAATGGCCGAAAATTGGCCAAAATCAAGGGTTTTGAAAACTCTCTTTTTTCTTCAAAAATACTTACCAAATCTTACCTAATATCCCCTAAAAAGCCTCTAGGGATTATGTAAGTTATTTTTCCATCAATATGAGTCAAATTATGGAGAAAAAATTACCCTCAAAAAATCGCAAAAAAGGCAAGTCTATAGCCTTGCTAAATGGCCGAAAATTGGCCAAATAAAGGCTTTTGAAAACTCTCTTTTTTCTACAAAAATAGCTACCAAATCTTACCTAATACCCCCTAAATAGCCTCTAAGGATAAAATAAGGTATTATTCAATCAATATGAGTCGAATTATGCAGAAAAAATTACCCTGGAAAAATCGCAAAAAAGGCAAGTCTATAGCCTTGCTAAATGGCCGAAAATTGACCAAAATCAGGGCTTTTGAAAACTCTCTTTTCTCTTCAAAAATACTTACCAAATCTTCCTTAATGCCCCCTAAATAGCGTCTAGGGAGTAAATAAGGTATTTTTCCATCAATATGAGTCGAATTATGGAGAAAAAATTACTTTCGAAAAATCGCAAAAAAGGCAAGTCTATAGCCTTTCTGAATGGCCAAAATAGGCAAAAATTAGGGCTCTTGAAAACTATCTTTTTTCTTCAAAAATAGTTACCAAATCTTACCTAATACCCCCGAAATAGCGTCTAGAGCGTAAATAAAGTATTTTTCCATCAATATGAGTCGAATTATGGAGAAAAAATTACCCTCGAAAAATCGCAAAAAAGGCAAGTCTATAGCCTTGCTAAATGGCCGAAAATTGGCCAGAATAAGGGCTTTTGAAAACTCTCTTTTTTCTTCAAAAATAAATACCAAATCTTACCTAATACCCTATAAATTGCCTCTAGGGATTAAGTAAGGTATTTTTCCATCAATTTGAGTCGAATTATGGAGAAAAAATTACCCTCCAAAAATCGCAAAAAAGGCAAGTCTATAGCCTTGCTAAATGGCCGAAAATTGACCAAAATCAGGGCTTTTGAAAAGTCTCTTTTTTCTTCAAAAATACTTACCAAATCTTCCTTAATGCCCCCTAAATAGCGTCTAGGGCGTAAATAAGGTATTTTTCCATCAATATGAGTCGAATTATGGAGAAAAAATTACTTTCGAAAAATCGCAAAAAAGGCAAGTCTATAGCCTTGCTAAATGGCCGAAAATTGGCCAAATCAAGGCTTTTGAAAACTCTCTTTTTTCTACAAAAATAGCTACCAAATCTTACCTAATACCCCCTAAATAGCCTCTAAGGATAAAATAAGGTATTATTCCATCAATATGAGTCGAATTATGCAGAAAAAATTACCCTGGAAAAATCGCAAAAAAGGCAAGTCTATAGCCTTGCTAAATGGCCGAAAATTGACCAAAATCAGGGCTTTTGAAAACTCTCTTTTCTCTTCAAAAATACTTACCAAATCTTCCTTAATACCCCCTAAATAGCGTCTAGGGCGTAAATAAGGTATTTTTCCATCAATATGAGTCGAATTATGGAGAAAAAATTACTTTCGAAAAATCGCAAAAAAGGCAAGTCTATAGCCTTTCTGAATGGCCAAAATAGGCAAAAATTAGGGCTTTTGAAAACTCTCTTTTTTCTTCAAAAATAGTTACCAAATCTTACCTAATACCCCCGAAATAGCGTCTAGAGCGTAAATAAAGTATTTTTCCATCAATATGAGTCGAATTATGGAGAAAAAATTACCCTCGAAAAATCGCAAAAAAGGCAAGTCTATAGCCTTGCTAAATGGCCGAAAATTGGCCAGAAAAAGGGCTTTTGAAAACTCTCTTTTTTCTTCAAAAATAAATACCAAATCTTACCTAATACCCTATAAATTGCCTCTAGGGATTACGTAAGGTATTTTTCCATCAATTTGAGTCGAATTATGGAGAAAAAATTACCCTCAAAAAATCGCAAAAAAGGAGAGTCTATAGCCTTGCTAAATGGCCGAAAATTGACCAAAATCAGGGCTTTTGAAAAGTCTCTTTTTTCTTCAAAAATACTTACCAAATCTTCCTTAATGCCCACCTAAATAGCGTCTAGGGCGTAAATAAGGTATTTTTCCATCAATATGAGTCGAATTATGGAGAAAAAATTACTTTCGAAAAATCGCAAAAAAGGCAAGTCTATAGCCTTGCTAAATGGCCGAAAATTGGCCAAATCAAGGCTTTTGAAAACTCTCTTTTTTCTACAAAAATAGCTACCAAATCTTACCTAATACCCCCTAAATAGCCTCTAAGGATAAAATAAGGTATTATTCCATCAATATGAGTCGAATTATGCAGAAAAAATTACCCTGGAAAAATCGCAAAAAAGGCAAGTCTATAGCCTTGCTAAATGGCCGAAAAATGGCCAAAATCAAGGGTTTTCAAAACTCTCTTTTTTCTACAAAAATACTTACCAAATATTACCTAATACCCCCTAAATAGCCTCAAGGGATTAAATATGGTATTTTTCGATCAATATGAGTCGAATTCTGGACAAAAAGTCACCCTCGAAAAATCGCAAAAAAGGCAAGTCTATAGCCTTGCTAAATAGCCAAAGTAGGCAAAAATCAGGGCTTTTGAAAACTCTCTTTTTTGTTCAAAAATAGGTACCAAATCTTATCTAAAACCCCCTAAATAGCCTCTAGGGCGCAAAAAAGGTATTTTTCCATCAATATGAGTCGAATTATGGAGAAAAAATTACCCTCCAAAAATCGCAAAAAAGGCAAGTCTATAGCCTTGCTAAATGTCCGAAAATTGGCCAAAATCAAGGGTTTTGAAAACTATCTTTTTTCTTGAAAAATAAATACCAAATCTTACCTAATACCCTATAAATTGCCTCTAGGGATTAAGTAAGGTATTTTTCCATCAATTTGAGTCGAATTATGGAGAAAAAATTACCCTCCAAAAATCGCAAAAAAGGCAAGTCTATAGCCTTGCTAAATGGCCGAAAATTGACCAAAATCAGGGCTTTTGAAAAGTCTCTTTTTTCTTAAAAAATAGGTACCAAATCTTACCTAATACCCCCTAAATAGCCTCTAGGGATTAAATAAGGTATTTTTCCATCAATATTAGTCGAATTATGGAGAAAAATTTTCCCTGGAAAAATGGCAAAAAAGGCAAGTCTATAGCCTTGCTAAATGGCAGAAAAATGGCCAAAATCAAGGGTTTTCAAAACTCTCTTTTTTCTACAAAAATACTTACCAAATATTACCTAATACCCCCTAAATAGCCTCAAGGGATTAAATATGGTATTTTTCCATCAATATGAGTCGAATTCTGGACAAAAAGTCACCCTCGAAAAATCGCAAAAAAAGGCAAGTCTATAGCCTTGCTAAATAGCCAAAATAGGCAAAAATCAGGGCTTTTGAAAACTCTCTTTTTTGTTCAAAAATAGATACCAAATCTTATCTAAAACCCCCTAAATAGCCTCTAGGGCGCAAAAAAGGTATTTTTCCATCAATATGAGTCGAATTATGGAGAAAAAATTACCCTCCAAAAATCGCAAAAAAGGCAAGTCTATAGCCTTGCTAAATGTCAGAAAATTGGCCAAAATCAAGGGTTTTGAAAACTATCTTTTTTCTTCAAAAATAGATCCCAAATGTTACCTAATACCCCCTAAATAGCCTTTAGGGATTAAATAAGTTATTTTTCCATGAATATAAGTCGAATTATGGCGAGAAAATTACCCTCGAAAAATCTCAAAAAAGGCAAGTCTATAGCCTTGCTAAATGGCCGAAAATTGGCCAAAATCAAGGGTTTTGAAAACTCTCTTTTTTCTTCAAAAATAGTTACCAAATCTTACCTAATACCCTATAAATTGCCTCTAGGGATTAAGTAAGGTATTTTTCCATCAATTTGAGTCGAATTATGGAGAAAAAATTACCCTCCAAAAATCGCAAAAAAGGCAAGTCTATAGCCTTGCTAAATGGCCGAAAATTGACCAAAATAAGGGCTTTTGAAAAGTCTCTTTTTTCTTCAAAAATAGATACCAAATCTTACCTAATACCCCTTAAATAGCCTCTAGGGATTAAATAAGGTATTTTTCCATCAATATGAGTCGAATTATGGAGAAAAATTTTCCCTGGAAAAATGGCAAAAAAGGCAAGTCAATAGCCTTGCTAAATGGCCGAAAATTGGCCAAAATCAAGGGTTTTGAAAACTCTCTTTTTTCTTCAAAAATACTTACCAAATCTTACCTAATACCCCCTAAATAGCCTCTAAGGATAAAATAAGGTATTTTTTCATCAATATGAGTCGAATTATGCAGAACAAATTACCCTGAAAAATCGCAAAAAAAGGCAAGTCTATAGCCTTGCTAAATGGCCGAAAATTGACAAAAATCAGGGCTTTTGAAAACTCTCTTTTCTCTTCAAAAATACTTACCAAATCTTACCTAATACCCCCAAAATAGCGTCTAGAGCGTAAATATTGTATTTTTCCATCAATATGAGTCGAATTATGGAGAAAAAGTCACCCTCGAAAAATCGCAAAAAAGGCAAGTCTACAGCCTTGCTGAATGGCCAAAATAGGCAAAAATTAGGGATTTTGAAAACTCTCTTTTTTCTTCAAAAATAGTTACCAAATCTTACCTAATACCCCCTAAATAGCGTCTAGGGCGTAAATAAGGTATTTTTCCATCAATATGAGTCGAATTATGGAGAAAAAAATTACCCTCGAAAAATTGCAAAAAATGCAAGTCTATAGCCTTGCTAAATGGCCGAAAATTGGCCAAAATCAAGGGTTTTGAAAACTCTGCTTTTTCTTCAAAAATACTTACCAAATCTTAGTTAATACCCCCTAAATAGCGTCTAGTGCGTAAATAAGGTATTTTTCCATCAATATGAGTCGAATTATGGAGAAAAAATTACCCTCAAAAAATCGCAAAAAAGGCAAGTCTATAGCCTTGCTAAATGGCTGAAAATTGGCCAAATCAAGGCTTTTGAAAACTCTCTTCTTTCTACAAAAATAGCTACCAAATCTTACCTAATACCCCCTAAATAGCCTCTAAGGATAAAATAAGGTATTTTTTTATCAATATGAGTCGAATTATGCAGAAAAAATTACCCTGAAAAATCGCAAAAAAAGGCAAGTCTATAGCCTTGCTAAATAGCCAAAATAGGCAAAAATCAGGGCTTTTGAAAACTCTCTTTTTTGTTCAAAAATAGGTACCAAATCTTATCTAAAACCCCCTAAATAGCCTCTAGGGCGCAAAAAAGGTATTTTTCCATCAATATGAGTCGAATTATGGAGAAAAAATTACCTTCCAAAAATCGCAAAAAAGGCAAGTCTATAGCCTTGCTAAATGTCCGAAAATTGGCCAAAATCAAGGGTTTTGAAAACTCTATTTTTTCTTCAAAAATACTTACCAAATCTTACCTAATACCCTATAAATTGCCTCTAGGGATTAAGTAAGGTATTTTTCCATCAATATGAGTCGAATTATGGAGAAAAATTTTCCCTGGAAAAATGGCAAAAAAGGCAAGTCTATAGCCTTGCTAAATGGCCGAAAATTGGCCAAAATCAAGGGTTTTGAAAACTCTCTTTTTTCTTGAAAAATACTTACCAAATCTTACCTAATATCCCCTAAATAGCCTCTAGGGATTATGTAAGGTATTTTTCCATCAATATGAGTCGAATTATGGAGAAAAAATTACCCTCAAAAAATCGCAAAAAAGGCAAGTCTATAGCCTTGCTAAATGGCCGAAAATTGACAAAAATCAGGGCTTTTGAAAACTCTCTTTTCTCTTCAATAATACTTACCAAATCTTACCTAATACCCCCGAAATAGCGTCTAGAGCGTAAATAAGGTATTTTTCCATCAATATGAGTCGAATTATGGAGAAAAAGTCACCCTCGAAAAATCGCAAAAAAGGCAAGTCTATAGCCTTGCTAAATGGCCGAAAATTGACAAAAATCAGGGCTTTTGAAAACTCTCTTTTCTCTTCAAGAATACTTACCAAATCTTACCTAATACCCCCGAAATAGCGTCTAGAGCGTAAATAAGGTATTTTTCCATCAATATGAGTCGAATTATGGAGAAAAAGTCACCCTCGAAAAATCGCAAAAAAGGCAAGTCTATAGCCTTGATAAATGGCCGAAAATTGACCAAAATCAGGGCTTTTGAAAACTCTCTTTTCTCTTCAAAAATACTTACCAAATCTTACTTAATACCCCCTAAATAGCGTCTAGTGGGTAAATAAGGTATTTTTCCATCAATATGAGTCGAATTATGGAGAAAAAATTACCCTCAAAAAATCGCAAAAAAGGCAAGTCTATAGCCTTGCTAAATGGCCGAAAATTGGCCAAAATCAAGGGTTTTCAAAAATACTTACCAAATCTTACCTAATATCCCCTAAATAGCCTCTAGGGATTATGTAAGGTATTTTTCCATCAATATGAGTCGAATTATGGAGAAAAAATTACCCTCAAAAAATCGCAAAAAAGGCAAGTCTATAGCCTTGCTAAATGGCCGAAAATTGACAAAAATCAGGGCTTTTGAAACTCTCTTTTCTCTTCAAGAATACTTACCAAATCTTACCTTATACCCCCGAAATAGCGGCTAGAGCGTAAATAAGGTATTTTTCCATCAATATGAGTCGAATTATGGAGAAAAAGTCACCCTCGAAAAATCGCAAAAAAGGCAAGTCTATAGCCTTGCTAAATGGCCGAAAATTGACCAAAATTAGGGCTTTTGAAAGCTCTCTTTTCTCTTCAAAAATATTTACCAAATCTTACTTAATACCCCCTAAATAGCATCTAGAGCGTAAATAAGGTATTTTTCCATCAATATGAGTCGAATTATGGAGAAAAAATTACTTTCGAAAAATCGCAAAAAGGGCAAGTCTATAGCCTTGCTGAATGGCCAAAATAGGCAAAAATTAGGGCTTTTGAAAACTCTCTTTTTTCTTCAAATATAGTTACCAAATCTTACCTTATACCCCCTAAATAGCGTCTAAGGCGTAAATAAGGTATTTTTCCATCAATATGAGTCGAATTATGGAGAAAAAATTACCCTTGAAAAATCGCAAAAAAGGCAAGTCTATAGCCTTGCTAAATGTCCGAAAATTGGCCAAAATCAAGGGTTTTGAAAACTCTCTTTTTTCTTCAAAAATAAATACAAAATCTTACCTAATACCCTATAAATTGCCTCTAGGGATTAAGTAAGGTATTTTTCCATCAATATGAGTCGAATTATGGAGAAAAAATTACCCTGGAAAAATTGCAAAAAAGGCAAGTCTATAGCCTTGCTAAATGGCCGAAAATTGACCAAAATCAGGGCTTTTGAAAACTCTCTTTTCCCTTCAAAAATACTTACCAAATCTTACTTAATACCCCCTAAATAGCGTCTAGGGCGTAAATAAGGTATTTTTCCATCAATATGAGTCGAATTATGGAGAAAAAATTACTTTCGAAAAATCGCAAAAAGGCAAGTCTATAGCCTTGCTAAATGTCCGAAAATTGGCCAAAATCAAGGGTTTTGAAAACTCTCTTCTTTCTACAAAAATAGCTACCAAATCTTACCTAATACCCCCTAAATAGCCTCTAAGGATAAAATAAGGTATTTTTCCATCAATATGAGTCGAATTATGAAGAAAAAATTACCCTTGAAAAATCGCAAAAAAGGCAAGTCTATAGCCTTGCTAAATGTCCGAAAATTGGCCAAAATCAAGGGTTTTGAAAACTCTCTTTTTTCTTCAAAAATAAATACAAAATCTTACCTAATACCCTATAAATTGCCTCTAGGGATTAAGTAAGGTATTTTTCCATCAATATGAGTCGAATTATGGAGAAAAATTTTCCCTGGAAAAATGGCAAAAAAGGCAAGTCTATAGCCTTGCTAAATGGCCGAAAATTGGCCAAAATCAAGGGTTTTGAAAACTCTCTTTTTTCTTCAAAAATACTTACCAAATCTTACCTAATATCCCCTAAATAGCCTCTAGGGATTATGTAAGGTATTTTTCTATCAATATGAGTCGAATTATGGAGAAAAAATTACCCTCAAAAAATTGCAAAAAAGGCAAGTCTATATATAGCCTTGCTAAATGGCCGAAAATTGGCCAAATCAAGGCTTTTGAAAACTCTCTTTTTTCTACAAAAATAGCTACCAAATCTTACCTAAGACCCCCTAAATAGCCTATAAGGTTAAAATAAGGTATTATTCCATCAATATGAGTCGAATTATGCAGAAAAAATTACCCTGAAAAATCGCAAAAAAGGCAGGTCTATAGCCTTGCTAAATGGCCGAAAATTGACCAAAATCAAGGCTTTTGAAAAGTCTCTTTTTTCTTCAAAAATAGGTACCAAATCTTACCTAATACCCCTTAAATAGCCTCTAGGGATTAAATAAGGTATTTTTCCATCAATATGAGTCGAATTATGGAGAAAAATTTTCCCTGGAAAAATGGCAAAAAGGCAAGTCAATAGCCTTGCTAAATGGCCAAAAATTGGCCAAAATCAAGGGTTTTGAAAACTCTCTTTTTTCTTCAAAAATACTTACCAAATCTTACCTAATACCCCCTAAATAGCCTCTAAGGATAAAATAAGGTATTTTTTCATCAATATGAGTCGAATTATGCAGAACAAATTACCCTGAAAAATCGCAAAAAAAGGCAAGTCTATAGCCTTGCTAAATGGCCGAAAATTGACAAAAATCAGGGCTTTTGAAAACTCTCTTTTCTCTTCAAAAATACTTACCAAATCTTACCTAATACCCCCGAAATAGCGTCTAGAGCGTAAATATTGTATTTTTCAAACAATATGAGTCGAATTATGGAGAAAAAGTCACCCTCGAAAAATCGCAAAAAGGCAAGTCTACAGCCTTGCTGAATGGCCAAAATAGGCAAAAATTAGGGCTTTTGAAAACTCTCTTTTTTCTTCAAAAATAGTTACCAAATCTTACCTAATACCCCCTAAATAGCGTCTAGGGCGTAAATAAGGTATTTTTCCATCAATATGAGTCGAATTATGGAGAAAAAAATTACCCTCGAAAAATTGCAAAAAATGCAAGTCTATAGCCTTGCTAAATGGCCGAAAATTGGCCAAAATCAAGGGTTTTGAAAACTCTGCTTTTTCTTCAAAAATACTTACCAAATCTTACTTAATACCCCCTAAATAGCGTCTAGTGCGTAAATAAGGTATTTTTCCATCAATATGAGTCGAATTATGGTGAAAAAATTACCCTCAAAAAATCGCAAAAAAGGCAAGTCTATAGCCTTGCTAAATGGCTGAAAATTGGCCAAATCAAGGCTTTTGAAAACTCTCTTTTTTCTACAAAAATAGCTACCAAATCTTACCTAATACCCCCTAAATAGCCTCTAAGGATAAAATAAGGTATTTTTTTATCAATATGAGTCGAATTATGCAGAAAAAATTACCCTGAAAAATCGCAAAAAAAGGCAAGTCTATAGCCTTGCTAAATAGCCAAAATAGGCAAAACTCAGGGCTTTTGAAAACTCTCTTTTTTGTTCAAAAATAGGTACCAAATCTTATCTAAAACCCCCTAAATAGCCTCTAGGGCGCAAAAAAGGTATTTTTCCATCAATATGAGTCGAATTATGGAGAAAAAATTACCCTCCAAAAATCGCAAAAAAGGCAAGTCTATAGCCTTGCTAAATGTCCGAAAATTGTCCAAAATCAAGGGTTTTGAAAACTCTATTTTTTCTTCAAAAATAAATACCAAATCTTACCTAATACCCTATAAATTGCCTCTAGGGATTAAGTAAGGTATTTTTCCATCAATATGAGTCGAATTATGGAGAAAAATTTTCCCTGGAAAAATGGCAAAAAAGGCAAGTCTATAGCCTTGCTAAATGGCCGAAAATTGGCCAAAATCAAGGGTTTTGAAAACTCTCTTTTTTCTTCAAAAATACTTACCAAATCTTACCTAATATCCCCTAAATAGCCTCTAGGGATTATGTAAGGTATTTTTCCATCAATATGAGTCGAATTATGGAGAAAAAATTACTTTCGAAAAATCGCAAAAAAGGCAAGTCTATAGCCTTGCTAAATGGCCGAAAATTGGCCAAATCAAGGGTTTTGAAAACTCTCTTTTTTCTTCAAAAATACTTACCAAATCTTACCTAATATCCCCTAAATAGCCTCTAGGGATTATGTAAGGTATTTTTCCATCAATATGAGTCGAATTATGCAGAAAAAATTACCCTGGAAAAATCGCAAAAAAGGCAAGTCTATAGCCTTCCTAAATGGCCGAAAATTGACAAAAATCAGGGCTTTTGAAAACTCTCTTTTCTCTTCAAGAATACTTACCAAATCTTACCTAATACCCCCGAAATAGCGTCTAGAGCGTAAATAAGGTATTTTTCCATCAATATGAGTCGAATTATGGAGAAAAAGTCACCCTCGAAAAATCGCAAAAAAGGCAAGTCTATAGCCTTGCTAAATGGCCGAAAATTGACAAAAATCAGGGCTTTTGAAAACTCTCTTTTCTCTTCAAGAATACTTTAAAATCTTACCTAATACCCCCGAAATAGCGTCTAGAGCGTAAATAAGGTATTTTTCCATCAATATGAGTCGAATTATGGAGAAAAAGTCACCCTCGAAAAATCGCAAAAAAGGCAAGTCTATAGCCTTGATAAATGGCCGAAAATTGACCAAAATCAGGGCTTTTGAAAACTCTCTTTTCTCTTCAAAAATACTTACCAAATCTTACTTAATACCCCCTAAATAGCGTCTAGTGGGTAAATAAGGTATTTTTCCATCAATATGAGTCGAATTATGGAGAAAAAATTACCCTCAAAAAATCGCAAAAAAGGCAAGTCTATAGCCTTGCTAAATGGCCGAAAATTGGCCAAAATCAAGGGTTTTGAAAACTCTCTTTTTTCTTCAAAAATACTTACCAAATCTTACCTAATATCCCCTAAATAGCCTCTAGGGATTATGTAAGGTATTTTTCCATCAATATGAGTCGAATTATGGAGAAAAAATTACCCTCAAAAAATCGCAAAAAAGGCAAGTCTATAGCCTTGCTAAATGGCCGAAAATTGACAAAAATCAGGGCTTTTGAAAACTCTCTTTTCTCTTCAAGAATACTTACCAAATCTTACCTAATACCCCCGAAATAGCGTCTAGAGCGTAAATAAGGTATTTTTCCATCAATATGAGTCGAATTATGGAGAAAAATTCACCCTCGAAAAATTGCAAAAAAGGCAAGTCTAGAGCCTTGCTAAATGGCCGAAAATTGACCAAAATCAGGGCTTTTGAAAACTCTCTTTTCTCTTCAAAAATATTTACCAAATCTTACTTAATACCCCCTAAATAGCATCTAGAGCGTAAATAAGGTATTTTTTCATCAATATGAGTGGAATTATGGAGAAAAAATTACTTTCGAAAAATCGCAAAAAAGGCAAGTCTATAGCCTTGCTGAATGGCCAAAATAGGCAAAAATTAGGGCTTTTGAAAACTCTCTTTTTTCTTCAAAAATAGTTACCAAATCTTACCTAATACCCCCTAAATAGCGTCTAGGGCGTAAATAAGGTATTTTTCCATCAATATGAGTCGAATTATGGAGAAAAAATTACCCTTGAAAAATCGCAAAAAAGGCAAGTCTATAGCCTTGCTAAATGTCCGAAAATTGGCCAAAATCAAGGGTTTTGAAAACTCTCTTTTTCTTCAAAATAAATACAAAATCTTACCTAATACCCTATAAATTGCCTCTAGGGATTAAGTAAGGTATTTTTCCATCAATATGAGTCGAATTATGGAGAAAAATTTTCCCTGGAAAAATGGCAAAAAAGGCAAGTCTATAGCCTTGCTAAATGGCCGAAGATTGGCCAAAATCAAGGGTTTTGAAAACTCTCTTTTTTCTTCAAAAATACTTACCAAATCTTACCTAATATCCCCTAAATAGCCTCTAGGGATTATGTAAGGTATTTTTCTATCAATATGAGTCGAATTATGGAGAAAAAATTACCCTCAAAAAATCGAAAAAAAGGCAAGTCTATAGCCTTGCTAAATGGCCGAAAATTGGCCAAATCGAGGCTTTTGAAAACTCTCTTTTTTCTACAAAAATAGCTACCAAATCTTACCTAAGACCCCCTAAATAGCCTATAAGGTTAAAATAAGGTATTACTCCATCAATATGAGTCGAATTATGCAGAAAAAATTACCCTGAAAAATCGCAAAAAAGGCAGGTCTATAGCCTTGCTAAATGGCCGAAAATTGACCAAAATCAGGGCTTTTGAAAACTCTCTGTTCTCTTCAAAATACTTACCAAATCTTACCCAATACCCCCTAAATAGCCTCTAGGGATTAAATAAGGTATTTTTCCATCAATATGAGTCGAATTATGGAGAAAAAATTACCCTGGAAAAATTGCAAAAAAGGCAAGTCTATAGCCTTGTTAAATGGCCGAAAATTGACCAAAATCAGGGCTTTTGAAAACTCTCTTTTCCCTTCAAAAATACTTACCAAATCTTACTTAATACCCCCTAAATAGCGTCTAGGGCGTAAATAAGGTATTTTTCCATCAATATGAGTCGAATTATGGAGAAAAAATTACTTTCGAAAAATCGCAAAAAGGCAAGTCTATAGCCTTGCTAAATGTCCGAAAATTGGCCAAAATCAAGGGTTTTGAAAACTCTCTGTTCTCTTCAAAATACTTACCAAATCTTACTTAATACCCCCTAAATAGCGTCTAGGGCGTAAATAAGGTATTTTTCCATCAATATGAGTCGAATTATCAAGAAAAAATTACTTTCGAAAAATCGCAAAAAAGGCAAGTCTATAGCCTTGCTGAATGGCCAAAATAGGCAAAAATTAGGGCTTTTGAAAACTCTCTTTTTTCTTCAAAAATAGTTACCAAATCTTACCTAATACCCCCTAAATAGCGTCTAGGGCGTAAATAAGGTATTTTTCCATCAATATGAGTCGAATTATGGAGAAAAATTTTCCCTGGAAAAATGGCAAAAAAGGCAAGTCTATAGCCTTGCTAAATGGCCGAAAATTGGCCAAAATCAAGGGTTTTGAAAACTCTCTTTTTTCTTCAAAAATACTTACCAAATCTTACCTAATATCCCCTAAATAGCCTCTAGGGATTATGTAAGGTATTTTTCCATCAATATGAGTCGCATTATGGAGAAAAAATTACCCTCAAAAAATCGCAAAAAAGGCAAGTCTATAGCCTTGCTAAATGGCCGAAAATTTGCCAAATCAAGGCTTTTGAAAACTCTCTTTTTTCTACAAAAATAGCTACCAAATCTTACCTAATACCCCCTTAATAGCCTCTAAGGATAAAATAAGGTATTTTTCCATCAATATGAGTCGAATTATGCAGAAAAAATTACCCTGGAAAAATCGCAAAAAAGGCAAGTCTATAGCCTTGCTAAATGGCCGAAAGTTGACCAAAATCAGGGCTTTTGAAAACTCTCTTTTCTCTTCAAAAATACTTACCAAATCTTCCTTTATACCCCCTAAATAGCATCTATGGCGTAAATAAGGTATTTTTCCATCAATATGTGTCGAATTATGGCGAAAAAATTACCCTCGAAAAATCGCAAAAAAGGCAAGTCTATAGCCTTGCTAAATGTCCGAAAATTGGCCAAAATCAAGGGTTTGGAAAACTCTTTATTTTTCTTCAAAAATAAATACCAAATCTTACCTAATACCCTATAAATTGCCTCTAGGGATTAAGTAAGGTATTTTTCCATCAATTTGAGTCGAATTATGGAGAAAAATTTTCCCTGGAAAAATGGCAAAAAAGGCAAGTCTATAGCCTTGCTAAATGGCCGAAAATTGGCCAAATCAAGGCTTTTGAAAACCCTCTTTTTTCTACAAAAATAGCTACCAAATCTTACCTAATACCCCCTAAATAGCCTCTAAGGTTAAAATAAGGTATTATTCCATCAATATGAGTCGAATTATGCAGAAAAAATTACCCTGGAAAAATCGCAAAAAAGGCAAGTCTATAGCCTTGCTAAATGGCCGAAAATTGACCAAAATCAGAGCTTTTGAAAACTCTCTTTTTTCTTCAAAAATAGTTACCATATCTTACCTAATACCCCCTGAATAGCCTCTAGGGATTATACAAGGTATTTTTCCATCAATATGAGTCGAATTATGGAGAAAAAATTACCCTCGAAAAATCGCAAAAAAGGCAAGTCTATAGCCTTGCTAAATGGCCGAAAATTGGCCAAAATCAAGTTTTTTGAAAACTCTGCTTTTTCTTCAAAAATAGTTACCAAATCTTACCTAATACCCCCTGAATAGCCTCTAGGGATTATACAAGGTATTTTTCCATCAATATGAGTCGAATTATGGAGAAAAAATTACTCTCGAAAAATCGCAAAAAAGGCAAGTCTATAGCCTTGCTAAATGGCCGAAAATTGGCCAAAATTCCATCAATATGAGTCTTATTATGGAGAAAAAATTACCCTCGAAAAATCGCAAAAAAGGCAAGTCTATAGCCTTGCTAAATGGCCGAAAATTGGCCAGAATAAGGGCTTTTGAAAACTCTCTTTTTTCTACAAAAATAGTTACCATATCTTACCTAATACCCCTTAAATAGCGTCTAGGGCGTAAATAAGGTATTTTTCCATCAATATGAGTCGAATTATGGAGAAAAAATTACCTTCGAAAAATCGCAAAAAAGGCAAGTCTATAGCCTTGCTAAATGGCCGAAAATCAGTGGCTTTGAAAACTCTCTTTTTTCTTCAAAAATAGTTATCTAATACCCCCTAAATAGCCTCTAGGGTGTAAATAAGGTATTGTTCTGTTGATATAGGTCGAGTTATGGAGAAAAATTTACCCTCGAAAATTGCGAAAAATTGCAAAAGAGGCAAGTCTATAGCCTTGCTAAATGGCGAATATTAATTGGCCAAAATCAGGGTTTTGAAAGCTCCTTGTTTCATTAAAATAGTGGTGACATCCTTCTAAATTAGGAACAATGTTCCCTGGGCCAATATTATTTAAAGAGAAGTGATCAAGCCAGGAAAACTCAACTTAATTCTGTTTTGAAGGCTTCCATTCAAAAAAATTACTTTCGAAAAATCGCAAAAAAGGCAAGTCTATAGCCTTGCTGAATGGCCAAAATAGGCAAAAATTAGGGCTTTTGAAAACTCTCTTTTTTCTTCAAAAATAGTTACCAAATCTTACCTAATACCCCCTAAATAGCGTCTAGGGCGTAAATAAGGTATTTTTCCATCAATATGAGTCGAATTATGGAGAAAAATTTTCCCTGGAAAAATGGCAAAAAAGGCAAGTCTATAGCCTTGCTAAATGGCCGAAAATTGGCCAAAATCAAGGGTTTTGAAAACTCTCTTTTTTCTTCAAAAATACTTACCAAATCTTACCTAATATCCCCTAAATGCCTCTAGGGATTATGTAAGGTATTTTTCCATCAATATGAGTCGCATTATGGAGAAAAAATTACCCTCAAAAAATCGCAAAAAAGGCAAGTCTATAGCCTTGCTAAATGGCCGAAAATTTGCCAAATCAAGGCTTTTGAAAACTCTCTTTTTTCTACAAAAATAGCTACCAAATCTTACCTAATACCCCCTTAATAGCCTCTAAGGATAAAATAAGGTATTATTCCATCAATATGAGTCGAATTATGCAGAAAAAATTACCCTGGAAAAATCGCAAAAAAGGCAAGTCTATAGCCTTGCTAAATGGCCGAAAATTGACCAAAATCAGAGCTTTTGAAAACTCTCTTTTTTCTTCAAAAATAGTTACCATATCTTACCTAATACCCCCTGAATAGCCTCTAGGGATTATACAAGGTATTTTTCCATCAATATGAGTCGAATTATGGAGAAAAAATTACCCTCGAAAAATCGCAAAAAAGGCAAGTCTATAGCCTTTCTAAATGGCCGAAAATTGGCCAAAATCAAGTTTTTCGAAAACTCTGCTTTTTCTTCAAAAATAGTTACCAAATCTTACCTAATACCCCCTGAATAGCCTCTAGGGATTATACAAGGTATTTTTCCATCAATATGAGTCGAATTATGGAGAAAAAATTACTCTCGAAAAATCGCAAAAAAGGCAAGTCTATAGCCTTGCTAAATGGCCGAAAATTGGCCAAAATTCCATCAATATGAGTCTTATTATGGAGAAAAAATTACCCTCGAAAAATCGCAAAAAAGGCAAGTCTATAGCCTTGCTAAATGGCCGAAAATTGGCCAGAATAAGGGCTTTTGAAAACTCTCTTTTTTCTTCAAAAATAGTTACCATATCTTACCTAATACCCCCTAAATAGCGTCTAGGGCGTAAATAAGGTATTTTTCCATCAATATGACTCGAATTATGGAGAAAAAATTACCTTCGAAAAATCGCAAAAAAGGCAAGTCTATAGCCTTGCTAAATTGGCCGAAAATCAGTGGCTTTGAAAACTCTCTTTTTTCTTCAAAAATAGTTATCTAATACCCCCTAAATAGCCTCTAGGGTGTAAATAAGGTATTGTTCTGTTGATATAGGTCGAGTTATGGAGAAAAATTTACCCTCGAAAATTGCGAAAAATTGCAAAAGAGGCAAGTCTATAGCCTTGCTAAATGGCGAATATTAATTGGCCAAAATCAGGGGTTTTGAAAGCTCCCTTGTTTCATTAAAAATAGTGGTGACATCCTTCTAAATTAGGAACAATGTTCCCTGGGCCAATATTATTTAAAGAGAAGTGATCAAGCCAGGAAAACTCAACTTAATTCTGTTTTGAAGGCTTCCATTCAACAGCTAATTCGAAGGTGGAGGTGAAATGGTGTCTTTGGCGCCAGCAGCTATGATCTAGAAGTGCATGATCTTTCGAGAGCTTGACCTTTGTTATGACGCAACCGTGGCTGAAGCTTAAACCCCGTCCTGACTGAGCTCCTGACACCACGAGTCAGCTTGATCAGATTATAACGCAACAGCATTTAGTTCCTTAATTGAGGATGGTAAAGGGTATTTCAGAAGACGTGATTGACCATATATTTTCATCAGGAAACGTTAAAGAGGGTGGCAAAAGATCTTCGTGAAACGTGATTGACCATATTTTCTAACCGGGAAACGTGAGACGCCGTAACATTTTAATGTGAAACGTGAATGGCAAACATTTATGTCCCCGTCATTCGTGATCCTGACCTCCCCTTTACCGCCCTCTTAATTCGTTTCGAGATCGCGTTAAAATTGCAGGTTAAGGACACAATAAAAGTTTTTGCTGAATTGCAGTGCATCGGATATATGTATGATAAGAAAATGTTGCTTACTACTTTAAGTCATTCGATTAGTTGTTACAAGAATACAATTGTTGTTTATATAGTATAATATAATATACAATTAATATAAGAATAATATCATTATTTTCCAGTGGTATCGCTTGACATTATAGTTTTTCGATTGCTTTTATGATGCATTTTATTTGTTACATTTGTTACATACTACCACGCACTAAAGATACGGAGAACATAATAAAAATGGCTAGCGAAGTTACCATTGATAACTAAATAGAATGACCTTCAGTGTACTCTTAGGTGCCTAATAGTAAGGGGTTTCAGAATAAGTCGAGGGTTAGAATTTCATAAAGGACCTAATAAGCAGAGGTCGGAATACATTGGAAGGTTCGGAATTTCAATCCACGAACGAGAAAAATGATAATAGTAATAATGATTTATCAATTTTGAGTTGGCTAGTGCGTAATTACACAAAGTAATTTCATAAAAATGCTATAATAGATCTTTTCAAAGAGGTCTGGATCGGCGCGAAATTTTTCTGGAAGATGGCGGACATAGTGCAGAGAAATTTCTTTAACTTTACTTATAATGGAAGACAAAAGGAGAAAAGAAATCTGTGACAATAAATGTTTTAAATATCTGCAGAAACCCAGGAGATAAGATGCAAGTAACTCCGGGCCCAGAATCCTTTCTTTCTCTTTTACTCCAATAAAACATGAATTTGCTGCACTACCTCTCCTGGAGCGACTGCAATACAGGTTGTTGAATTCGGAGAGGATTCCCTTACTCAAGATGTCCGCCATTTCCCAGAAAACGGCATGCCAACCCAGACCTCTTTAAAAAGGTCTATTGCTAATTAAGGGCAACTAGCTACAGTGTTACATGCATACAAAAAAATATTTCCTTGCATTACAAACCTCCCTTAAGGCATCGCTCATTTGGGGTGCGCCCTTTAGGTGTTACGTTAATAGTAGCTATGTGTTGAAGATAATTTAGGGGGAATGCGAAAAGAATCAGGGGTTCTCTTAGGGTGCGTTCTTTTAGGACTTTTTATCTCTTTTGAATTCTGAAATAAGTAGACTTCGCAGGCTTTCGATTCCGGACATCCCAAAAACGTACTTTCTTGAGCAACGGAAAGAGAAATTGAATACACTTTTCAACTTTTCGTAAATTTTGAAAACGAGGCTCTTAGATGAAAAGGTGTATTGGAATCGAGAATGAGGCCCCATTTGCAAGGGGATCAGAATATCCCATATCCCCTGCAATTTCTCTTATTTTATCCCTTATTCCCCTTATGTATTCTCTCTTTTGTCCAGGAATTTCACAAAATATATGCCGTTTGTCCAGATTTACCCTTTATTCCTTTGATTGTTTCTGGAAATATCCAATATCCTTAATACCCTTATGGGTCCTCGAGAATCTATTAAAGTCTGTCTGCTAAATGTTCCAGCTTTGGATTCAGGAGAGTTGAGAGCCTCCAAAGTCTCCAATTTTCCCGAGAGTTGTCCAAAAGAACGGGCTTCCCACCTCTCGGAAGTGTCGAGAAAAATAAGAGGCAGAAAAAGATCCCAAAAGAACGCAGCCTCATTGTTATTAGCGACGGTCGGTAGGGGAAGTCATGTTACCAATCCTATATTCTTCGCAGCTTCATTTCTGAAAAAGTTATCTTGCCATATTTCAAATCAGTCCAAGAAGACCTCCAACTCATTGTATTTGCCATTTCAGCCTCTGTTTCACTACTGTTGTAGTAGTCGTTGTTGAGATTGGCATCAAAGCATTGGGAATGCCACCAGCCTCCTCTCCATGAATAAGCACAATTCCATGATGCATCATCATTGTCATTATCATAAGTTGAAAACTTCATGTTTTGGCTTCGCAACATCGCATCACCAACAATGCCACTGTAACTGTTATATTCTAATTTATACTTCTCAGCCTCGCTTAAGATTCTGAAATCATAAAATTCAGCATAGCCAGTTGAGCCGTCATCTTTTTTCAACTCGATTCTCAAAGTCATGCTACCAAATTCAGTTAACTGATGAAGGGCTTCAAGACCAAGCCAGAAATTCCCAAAGGGATCTCCAAAACCTATCGAAAAAGAGAATTCAGTTAGCTAATAGACATTTAAAATTGCGATTAACAGCTGAAACATTGTAGGGCGTACTAAAGATTTTTTCGTCTGACACTCCTCCAGTATAAACGTCAGAAAGAAACCGGCGCAAAGTTTCATAAAAGAGATAACTGTATAGCCAATACACTCTTTTTTTAAAGAAACAAGTCTACAAGAAACCTAGATCTAGATATTCATAAAATTTAAGAAACTTATAGAACCACATCGAAATTGTATGGTCTGGCGCAGTGGTTAGCGTGCTTGGCTCACAACCAGAATGCTGTGGGTTCGAGCCACGGTCTTTCCACTTGTGGTTGCAGAGATAACAGCCTTGGGCAATTTGTTAACACTTATGTTCCTCTCTCTACCCAGGTGTATAAATGGGTACCTGGTCGTCAGTTATGAGCGCCGTGTGTGGTTGCACCCTGCTATATGCTATATGCATCCAGACCAGGGGTAAAGTGTAAAGACGACTGAGTAGCCCCAGGTTAGTAGTAGACTCAAAACGACAACTTTAACTTGACCTTAAAATAATTAAAGAAACTTGTGATATTCAAGCGACGAGACAAGAGCAATGACGAAACAACTCATTTCCAACTTATTTTCCGACACTTTGACTCTTAAATATCTCTCTTGCCGTTATTCCTATTTTCATTTGTTTGAAAAATGACACGTTGTTTGCTATTTCAATTTCCTCATAAAATCAAGAAAAATTCAAGAAACCCCTTAAAGTAACTTTAAGTTCTAAAATAGGCCCGAAAGTTTTGAAACTTAAGAACCTTTTTGAACTAGGCCTTGATCTAAGTTTCTTCTAACAAAGGTGTATTTCTGCTGAAAAGACAAATCTAAAATCTAAATGAAATTATTTAACGCATGATAGTTACCCTCTTTGTAGCTTTTCCAGTTTCTGTTGAAATTCACTGTGTTATTAACCCTTCGTTGAAAGACAGTCCAACCGCCACCACTTGTTACCATGTCGCAGTACACTTGTTTCACAAGAGAGGCAGATATTCGGAGTTTTATTAACCCACTTGTTGCTACGCCATGTTTGAGAGCAAGTTTGCAGTCAGAATAAGCTGAAAAATAGATGCATAGCAATCATTATTTTTCAATGGCGCAACACGTGTTTTCGAGCATATCAGTTTGCTATAAATGCCTGTGGTGGTTTCATAAACCACATAGACAACTGCAGAGTATGCCTTCTTACTTGCATCTCCGAATCCATGCAGTTGACATGACAGTACTTCTCCTTCACTCTCATCGTACATACACCTAGGAATGGATATTTCTCCTACCTCTCCTAGATCCTGTAGCCATTTATCCCATATGGATGCTTTGTCTTGTGGGAGTGGGTCATCCCATCCTAACTTGTCAATACATAATTCCTGAAATAGCACCTTGGCTGTGACTGCAACCGGACTCACTATTCCTTGCGGGTCGAATAATGAAGCAAGGGTACTAAGAATGCCTCGTTTGGTTGGATTACCACTTGCCTTCAACAGTTTCTCGAAATTAAACTCTAGTTTATCATTCTGGGTATCCCAGGTGATTCCTAATACCTTAGTTTTCTCTCCTGTTCCCTTAATATCTCCTAAGGTCTCTTTTGCATAAGATGAATTACCATCAAGGGTTGTTGGCTCATTACCCTTCCTATCACTCTCTCTTTCTAACTGATAAATTTTATCTCTCAACTTCTCATCATTCGTCTTCCATTTACGTAATCTGAATCCGCCAGCTTGCATTCTCTCTTTTGATTTGTTAAACAGCTCATACGCTTCTTCCGAATTTACCGCTCCAGTGACAAGATCATCAACATAAAATCCTTTCTCTAACTTGGATACAAACTCAGGATCAATTGGCTTAAATGTTTCGATATGATGCCTAAGTACAGCATTTAACAGGAATGGCGAGAATTCACCCCAAACACTACCCTGTTAAAACGGTAAACCACAATTTCAGGATTCTCTGCCTGAATATCCTTAACCCATAAAAATCTAAGATAATCTCTATCCTTGGGATCAATTTCTATGTTCAAAAAGCTTTCGATATCTCCCACCAGCGCGACCCTATTCTCTCTAAACCTAAGCAGTATTTCAAATATCAAGGGTGTTAAGGACGGACCCACATGCAAACAATCATTAAGGGAGGTTCCTGACTTTCTGGCTTTACAAGAAGCATCAAAAACAATTCTCACCTTTGTGGTTTCGGCCTCTTCCTTACAACAGCTTGATGTGCAAGATAATGTTCCTTTCCTGCACTGTCTAGTTCCATTACTCTTTCAATAATACCAGATCCCACCTGCTCATTAATTATTTCATTGTATTTATCAAGAATGGGAGGGTCTTTCTTAAGCTTCCTTAGCTGACTCTTCAATCTCATCAAACTAAGATCATAATTAGAGGGCAAATCACTATGTCCAACTTTCCAAGGCAAACCCACTTGGTATCTCTCTCCAGTATGAACAATATTATCAATAAGAGTTTCATGCACCTCATTCTCTTCTCTAATTCCTAGGCTATCCAAATCCCACAAGGCATGAACACTTTCTTCAATACTCTGCTTATCAGATTTTACAAGACTTGACACAAAATTCACATTAGAAGTATTTGAAGAACTCAACTTCTTACCTGCCTTTAGAGGTCCAGATAGAACCCAACCAAGTGTTGTTCTGACTGCTATTGGCTCTTGTGGCCCCCCTCGTATTGTTTCCCCTTGCTGGAAATCCCAAATGAAATTAGATCCAATTAGAATGTCTACTTGTAATTCTTCCTCATTCTTGGATGCATCTGAAAAATAAACTTTGCACAAATGTTTATACTCATGTTTAATGACTTCAACATGCTCGTTATTGACTCCAGCAATCTCCTTAACAATAAAGCATTCAATCTTTACTGACTCACCACCTTTAACGGGAGCTAATGTAAATTCTACAATATCTCTCATCTCTACCTCTGACTCTTTACTCCCAAATGCCTTGATTCCAAGACTCTCACTCCTAACTGCCCTTAAACCTAACCTATTGACAGCCTCAGCAGTAATAAAGGATTGATGACTTCCAGTGTCAAACAATACTCGCACTCGCCCTTCTTTCTTTCCATTCACATTTGCTAAGGCTGTTTGCAATGCCACTCTATCCCCAGAATAGGCACTACCGACCCAAGAGGTTGCATTAGGGTTTAGCGGTGGTTCCTGCGCATCCTTATTCGCATCTGGACCCTGTTGCGCGGGAGGGCTAGCCTTAACCTGATTGTTGCTGTTGCAAATAGAAAAATGATGCCTACTCTTACAATATTTACAACAACCTTTTGATCTACACTCAAAGGCTCTATGGCCAGAATTTAGGCATATAAAACACTTTGCAAATTTTCTCAAGATATTCTTACGAGCTTCAGGATCCCTCACTGAAGTGCAAGACTCTGCTAAATGTTCTTCTTGTTGGCAAAAAGGGCACTTCTTCTTCTTATTCCCAACAAACAATGCATTCGCAGTGGTCACTGTTGGCCTGGCTGAGATCTTCTTCTGGTCGTCTGTAGCTCTAATTCCAGCTTTTGAAACAACTGCCAACGGTACATGGCTTTCCTTGATCTGGACTTCCTTCTCCAAAGCAACCAACAACTCGTCCAAGGACCATTCCATCTGATCTTTGGTATGGAATCTTATCATGTTAGCTCTGATGTTCTCTGGCAGCTTCTCCATCAAAACCGGAACTAAAAAATTGTACGTTGCCTTAGCGACACCCATAGCCTCTAGTCCACGAAAATGAGCCTCCACTTGATCGTGAAAATTTCTCAATCTTGTGACGTTCTTCTCATTGAAGACTGGGGTCAAGGAAATGAGTTCATTTACATGCGCTCTCTGAATGACGGTTGGCTTGGCGAATCTTTTTTTCAACAAGTCAACTGCAATCTCATAATCGGCATCTGTTATGGGCATACCTGCGATGACTGTCCTTGCCGAGTCCTCTAGATAGCTCTTTAAATATTTGAATTTGTCCGCATTGGTCAAATCATCATTGTCATGTACAGCAGAACGGAATCCATCCCAGAATTCTTGCCACTCATGGACTTTCCCAGTGAACTTTTTCAGCTCCAATTTTGGCAATTTCACGTGAACCGCCTTCCGTCCACTTGAACTGATTGAAATCGAACCCATCGAAGACAGACTTTCTTGTGAATCGCTTCTCTCCAACTTTTTACTCTTGTTTAAATATTCTTCGATTGACATCAGTGCACACGCTGTCTTTTCTCTATATTCCAGGACTTCGTCCATCTCCTTATCTGAAATTTCTTCATCTTCTTTTTCGTTCAATAAACCCATAATTTCCCTGTCAAGAACTCTCAATTCCATTATGTTATCTTGAAGTTCATCTTGAAAATGTTTCAACTTCTTGATATCCGCGTCTTCCTTCTTCAATAAATCTTCGGCTTTGTTCACAATTTTCGTCGCATTTCTTCGACTCGTTGCGCGTTTCTTTTTTAATTTTTCTAATCCATCCATTGTGATTCTGTGATTTCAAGAACTATCCGGTTCGGTGGACCAAATGTTGAATAATTTACTATTCTAAAGCACTGACTCGGAGAGATACGTTTTCGAACCCACAGAAATCAACTCAAAAATAAGAATTCGACTCTTACTCAAATATCATAATTCATCCGAATTTCAACTCAACTTCTACGCAACTGAACAAGGTTAAAAAAGTACAATAATGTAAAGCTTACAACAAGGAAATACGTAATAAGGGCGTATAATACTACGAACCAATAAGATTAAACTAGGAAGATTTTTTAAGTACAATTTACGTAAATTCTTAGTTCTTTAAGGTACAAACAAGTTACTCATTTTCCGGAACCTCGTTCTCGATCGATTCTAATCGAGGTTCTTACGTACAATAATTCGAATAACAATAAGAAAGAAAAAATAGTATGATTAATAAAGTATACCGAGCCTGTAGGCATAAGAATCAATGAACAAATCTAAATAAGCATGTTTCATATTACAAGCACTGATATAAAGGTTAAAATAAACAACAATAAGGTTGAGCTGCGCAGTGCGAGATCGCGGGGTTTCCCCAACAAGCGATATTGCTGGAGTCATTCCATTGCAAGAGACAATGCATGAGACATTGCAAGAGATATTATAAGAGAAATTGCGTGAGACATTGCAATATACCATTGCAAGAGATATCCCGAGAAATTGCAGCTAACATTGCAAGCGATATTGCTGGAGTCATCCAATTGCAAGAGACAATGCATGAGACATTGCAAGAGACATTATAAGAGAAATTGCATGAGACATTGCAAAATACCGTTGCAAGAGATATTGCTGGAGTCATCTAACTGCAAGAGACATTGCAAGAGACATTGCAAGAGACATTGCAAGAGAAATTGCTTGAGACATTGCAAGATACCATTGCAAGAGATATTGCTGGAGTCATCCAACTGCAAGAGACATTGCAAGAGACATTGCAAGAGACATTGCAAGAGACATTGCAAGAGACATTGCAAGAGAAATTGCTTGAGACATTGCAAGATACAGTGCCGTAAAGTCCCGATTATGCGCCCTGGGCTTATATCCGCCCTGGGCCTTTTGGGTGGGCTTATAATCTGGAAGGCTTACATTGGGGGGAGGGGGGTTTCAAACGAGAATATTTTTGCTAAGATTGTGTTAAGATTATCAAACGAGGGAATGTGGGTTTAAGGAGGTGGAAACGAAATATCATGCTGTCATCTCGTTTAAGGGCTAAATACCATAAACACCGCATACACAGAAAGCAAACATCAACATAAGAAAACTGAGAAATGAAACCAACTAGTTTCTTTGCTGTTACTATTAGAGGGAATTGAGATAAATCAACAAATAGAACATGGGCAATTGGGCAAATAATCAAGCGGGCTTCAGGACTTGACGCAACGGTAAACATTCAATTATTAACATTTCAACCAACCGGTCTTTTTCACTTTCATTTCGGAATAAATTATCTTGCCAAAAGACCAGTCAGTCCAGGCAGTTTTCCAACTCATCGTATTTGCCATGTACGCCACTATTTCACTACTGTTGTAGTAGTCATTGTTTAGATTAGCTTCGAAGCATGCTCGGTGCCACCATGCACCTCTCCACTCAATCGCACAGTTCCATGATGCTATATCATTATCATTATCATAAGTTGAGAACTTCATGTTTTCGTTTGATTTCAAGCCGTTACCTATTGTGCCACTATAGGTGTAAAACTCCAGTTTATATTTCTCAGCCTCGCTTAGGATTTTGAAGTCAGTGTATTCAGCATACCCAGTTGAGCCATCATCTTTTTTCAACTCGATTCTTAAAACTGTATTTCCAAAGGTTGTTAACTGATGAACGGCATCAAGACCAAGCCAGAAACTACCAGAGAGATTTCCAAATCCTAACGAAAAACAGAAGTTATTCTTAGTAATTTGAGGGGCATCGTTGCCCTTCATTCAAAAATTGCTGAGAGAAATCAACTTATAAAAAACTATTACAGGGCAAGTCATAGTGCAGTTGAATGCCGGCAAAACCAACCCTGATTTAACGAACTCCTCAGACTTATTAACTGGGTCGTAGTTGTCATTATTGAAATGAGTCGCTAGGACGCTCAAAATCTCTCGGTTTGGTGAGCGATCGAGTCCACGAACTTCTCGACGCACAAACTTGTGTGGTCCAGGTCCTCCCGGGGAAACTATTCATATATGGGGTACTGAGAACGGGCTGAGAAGGCGCCTGCCGCCCGGAAGGGCATCCTTTTTCGAAATTTCAGCATAATATCTATTTTAGAGTCTCTAAAGACTCTTTTTTTAAAGATCAGTGTCTAAACCCAAATTGTATTGTACTGTATCGTATTGCTGTTGTAGTATTGTGTTGCAATCGATTCTTACAAGATGCAGAAACGGGCTAAATCTCCTAACAAAGAACGAGACAGTAGTTACCCTTTTTGTAGCTTTCCCAACTTCTATTGAAATTCACAGTGTTATCAACCCTTCGTTGAAAGACAGTCCAACCGCCACCACTTGTTACCATGTCGCAGTATCCTTGTTTCACAAGAGAGGCTGATATTCTAAGCTTTACTATTCCACTTGTTGATACGCCATGTTCATGGGCTTGTTTGCAGTCAGAATAACCTGGAAAGTTGAAGAAAAAGAGCTAGATAAATATACTTAACTTTTTTTTTGTTGTTATTAATTTTTTTGTTGTTATTAATTTTTTTTTTAAGAATTTTTTTAAACTAGTTAATATACTAAACTAGTTTTAAGTTTTAATTCAAATATTTCTTTCTAGATTGGAGAGATAAGCTTAGGACATCCCAAGACTCACTGCAAGGAATACTGCAGCTAAAAGACACTGTAGGAGATATTGCAAGGGAAATTGCAGGCAAAGGAACATTGTATGAGATATTGTAATATCATATCACATAACCAGTGTAAGGGACATTGCAACAAATCTTTTGGAGATTTAGGAGATAACCTTAAGTCCTCGTAAGATTTATTACAAGACCATAGACATTGTAAGAGTTCGGTCATCTAATAATTTGCAGCTGTAAATCTGCTCTATTTATCTGAGTATTGTTACTGCATCACAGAAAATTCTGCAACATATGTGCTATAGAGTTTGCCAAAACGAGGGTGCCAGAGGGCGCCTCATAATCGAGGGCGGTTTATATTCGAGGGCGGCTTATATTCGAGGGCGGCTTATAATCGAGGGCGGCTTATAATCGAGGGCGGCTTATAATCGAGGGCGGCTTATAATCGAGGGCGGCTTATATTCGAGGGCGGCTTATAATCGAGGGCGGCTTATATTCGAGGGCGGCTTATAATCGAGGGCGGCTTATATTCGAGGGCGGCTTATAATCGAGGGCGGCTTATATTCGAGGGCGGCTTATATTCGAGGGCGGCTTATAATCGAGGGCGGCTTATATTCGAGGGCGGCTTATCATCAAGGACAAGCAAGTATCAAATGTCTGACAATGTCTGATCGTTTGGCCATGGCCTCAGTTGCCTTGGTTCAAACGAGCACAAAACACATCAATAATGGTTGCCTCTTTTGAGTAAAAGAAAGCAACTTATACTCGACAGAAAGTTATCTGTATATACTCATATTCTTATTATGCAAATTAGGTCGCCCTTTGTTCTGACCCATTGTACTTTTGCTCCTAAAAGGCTTTTTTCTCCCCATGGCATCCCACAACCTCCCAGGACTCTAGCGAAAGTTCAGAAGGCTGCAAGTTAAAAGGCAGCTGAGTGGTATCTTGTCTGTCCAAGGCTAAACTGGTACTAATGTTCATTGGCATCACGGGTCTAAAGGTAAAAATCCGGCCCGCATCGCGGGCGTCAAGTTTAATGCCTATTTCTAAGCTCTTACTCGCTGTTTAGCTAGAAGTACGTATCTGAACTAATCAGATTTGCTTTGCTGCTTTGTAGGCCTAATGGCAGATTGAACTTTCAGCCTTTTTTAGTCAAACTTATGTACTTAAGAAATAGCCGCTGTTTAGGGTATCAATTTAAACTATTATTTTAAGTGATGTTAAGACGATTTTACGTTAGAATACGCCACCTGTACCTTTTACCTCTCTCGGCGTCAGGGTGCTACTCATTCCAATAGATTCGTTATCGAATTTCTAATATTGCTCAATAAAACTTAGGGCTTTCTTTCAATCTGTTTTCAACTTTCTTTTCAAAAACTGTAAACACCATTAATAAAGGGGATGGAGACAAGTCATGGTTGCAAAAGCTTCCTTGACAAGAGGCGACAAGATTACTTTCAGTCGTTGCAAGTTGAAAGGTCATTTGTTATGTTGCATAAACAGTCATAGAATTTGTGGGCCATTACTAAAAGCAGGAACGGGGAATGTCAGCGGGAACGAGCGGGAATCATTCGGGATGGAAATGTAGAGTTAGAAACCAAAAGAAATTTGCTGTTAAAATTAGCACTCAAGAATATAACACAACAAGGAACAGTGTAAGGAACTTTAAGCCTCATCTTGTCAAAAATTAAGGAACTCCAACCTCCACTCAGGCAAATGGTTCCTCATAAAAAAAACATACAAAGAACAAAGGTTGGTGCTAAAATTATAGCAAACATTATTCACTGCAAGTTTGAGTAACTTTTTTAGCTCGATACAAAAAGGCATTAGATATCGAATTACTACAGTGAGCGGAACTTACTTTAATGGAAACCTCTATTCGACGGACAATTCCGAACATCGGACAGATATTTTCGTCCAAAATATTATTTCGTTGTTAAAACAAACCTCTATACAGCGGACACGTCCATACAAGGGACAGTGTAATTAGTCCCACAAGTGTCCGTCATATGGAGTGTCCGTTGTCTGTTATACAGACAAGTGACGAGAGGCACTACGTTCGTTCCAACCAGCTCCCTGGTTCCAACCAACTTGAAATTAATTTCATGAGTAAAATAACTACATGCATTGCTTTCTTATATAAAGAGTTTCTTACATAACAAATGCATGCGTGTACGTTATGAACTCACCCGGTTCTTCGACTTTCTTCCATACGGCATGAAAGCTTCCAAGTTTGCTTGTATCTGAGATTCGTTTAAGATTCGCATCTTTGGATATTTTCCCAACATAGATACAATTCCCATCCAGACTGCATTGATGAAACTCTGTACTTGACTCAATGACATCATCATCACTTCCACGAATTTTCTCAAAGTAAAAACCAGAAGTTAGAAGTTGATTATTTGAGTGAAATATCAAATGCAAAAATACCGTAATTAGTAATGATAGTTCTCTTACACGTCCAGCTGCCATTTTAATGTAATACTACTAAATGCTCTAATGCAGGTGATTTTATAGCTAAAAGCAAGAAGCGTGCGTCACAGCTGATGGAAAGTTGAATTAGGCTCCTTGTATAATGACACTTTCTTTGAATGATATTCAATGAAAACACCCTTGTCTCTACAGCTTTTAAAAAACGCATTTACCATCCAGTCGTGTAGCGTGCATGAAAACACGATCATACTCGCTGAACGAATTTCACCTTTACCTTTACATTTGATCCCCGGGGGAGGGGGGTACTTCACTTATTAATGGACGGGGATGTGCCGCCCTGGTTTCGGAAACCCACCCACTTATAATGTAAACCTTTGCAGAAACAGACCCTATTTTATAAATAGAAATAACCGGAATATGAGAATAATAAGACTTTCTAGACCTATTTGTTGCTTGATATTGTACTACGAACATGTTTGACGCGATTTTGCCACTTTTCTGACCGAATTAAAGTTAAACTTTCGACTTTTCTTCAATTTTCCACCCACTTTTATGGGGTTTTGGTTAAAATCATACCCATGTTTAGAGAATTTCACTGCCCAAAACCCACCCATATGGGCGGCACATACCCGTACCCAAATTATACTAAGTAACCCCCAGGATTTGATCCTTTAATTAGCGCAGGCTTACTAAAGGGGACTGACAGGCGCAACATGCTGATGTTCCATCAGTTCAGCAACATCGAAACGGGGCATAAAACATACACTGTACTCGAATGAGAAGCCGGAACGCTCAATTAAACTGGGGACAGCTCTTTTTCGATAGGCATTTCGCTCCTCGAAAGGCGGACGACATTCCCGTTGAAACAAAAGAATTTTCAAGAGATTTCTTTGGAAACAATATGAATCCCAGCAAAGGGTGGACGAGTTGCCCCTCATTCTCTTTCAAACAGCGCCCCCTTTCAATTGACGGAATCGCTTATTTCACTTGCTAAACCAAGATATGGGAGTTCAGTTGAGGGGGTCATTCGAGGGAGGCGTACAGTACATTGGAGTAAGTAGTAAAAACGCTATTTAGGGCGTATTTTTTTGGTAGCCTCCTGTTTTTAGCAGACGTTCCTAATTCTGAAAACGATAGACTTAGCAGCAAAATGTTTTCTGTACCAAAAAAACACAGCTGCCGAAAACGGTAGGCTGATCAGAACAAATTCGAACAAAACCATTCAATTTAAAGCGAGAACGAGATTCCTTGCAATGTCTGCGAGACCTTCCAGCTTCGGGGACAGAAGGTTTTGGAGGCCTACTAAACCTGCCGTTTTCAAAAGACAGTACCAAAAAATAAGTTTCGACTTCTACCGAAAAGAGAAGGCGTCTGCTGAAAACAGAATGTGACCAAAAAAATACGCCCTTAAAAACCTGGCAGGGGGAACTATGCATATTTCGGGTACTGGGGACATGCCATCCCACACGGAATGGTATCCTTTTCACAATTTTGGTATAAGGAACGGTGTCAGGTTTCCGAATTTAGGTATACGAAACAGTACTGATTTTCGAAACGGTATACGAAACGGCAATGATTTTCGAAATGTTGGGAAAAGGAACGTTACAGATTTCAAATATTTAAGGTACACTTCGATATTTGATACATTCTGGTATACTTCTGTTTAAAATTGGTAGAAAGTCGGGTACACGTTTTTTTTATAAGAAACCTGGCTCGGGGCCTAGTTCTAAAAGTTTCTTAATTTTTGGCCCAATTTTAGTTCTAAAAGTTTCTTAACAGTTTCTTAATTTAATGGAAATAAATTGCAGTAAAAACGATAAAAAACGTTAATATAGCAACAAATTATAAATATTATTGTATTACAAAGAATTAGCCATGCTGGTGCGAAAAATCGCACGGGAATGCTTCAGGTTTTATTACTACGTCCACAAATGTCTAATCAGTATGTTGGAAAACTGACACAAAAATTTCTTAAGTTTCTTAACTCCTTCCTCCTAGTTCTAAAAGTTTCTTAACTTTTTGGGTGTTTAGTTCTAGGTTTCTTATAAACCGGTTTCTTATATAAAAAAAAGTGTATACTCTTTGCAAAGTACTCGTTGAGTAAATACAAATACATGACTCTTTGTTGCGTTATTCCTAACATCAGCAGTTTTTTTTAAATTTCAAAAACATTTCATGCTTGTCTCAAGCAAAAAAGGGTTGATGGGCATTGTTTTGTGATGTGGCAAAGCGGTAAAACATCATGTTTAACGGGCAAATTTCAAATGTTTGACAGACAATGTTTGATCGTTTGGCAAGAACCAGACACGAAGACTCAAGACACTTTAATAAACTGAGGCATAATCTATCAGCAAGGCAAAAATATTTAAGGTAGTGAAAATATTAAATATGAAAGAGTATACAAAATTTAAGAACTACATATTGTCTACAAATTGACACACAGATTTAGAAAATTGCAAATCACTGTTCCTTAGTTCATTTTCAATATTTCAGATCTATAGTTTCTACATGAAAAAATATACTAAAATGTCTTTCCGTTTTTACGGTATGAACGGAAAACGGTAAAAGTTAAGCGATACGGGAAGCGTCCGTTTACCAAAAAAATTCAAATTTCGAAAGAGTTCAACTTTTAAAAACGGAAAGCGGACCGGTTTTGAAAATTCGGTGTCTTTTGCGCATGCTTGTAACGTTAGCCGTTTCATCCAATCAACATAAAGGGGAGGCCCTGTTCATTGATCAGTGAAGGCAAAATTCTTCAAGTAGCAAACAGACCTAAGTTAGGCCTCAATTAGGCCGTTTTGGGTCAGTAATGGGACTCAGATCACATTGTGAAAAGTTGATAAGTTGAAAATTATAAAAGTTAACAAATTAACAGTTATGTCCATGCAAATTCTCGCCCCTCATGGCATAGCGAGGACCTGCCTCATTTTGCTTAGCCACGCGGGAGCGAAATTATCCATGGAACTTTTTGTATTCAAACTCACTTAGATAAATTTTCGATAAAATAAAGTTTTTCGCGAGGATTATTTTTTATCGAACAAACAATTATTATCAGCCCTCGTTGAAACCTTCTTAGCTAAAACTTTTCAATTGCAAAGGCCCTGGTCAAACGATCAAACACTGTTTGTCAAACATTTAAAATTTGCTTATTAAGCAATGTTTGAATGTTTGGTAAAACAATTTGCTCTACAAGGAAATTTCAAATGTTTGTCAGCCATATTTTATCGTTAGGCCAAGGCCTAAGTTTGAGGCCTGACAGTCGAAACGGATGTCATGTGACATAACCACGCTACAGATTACAACCATGAGAGCACAAGACTAAAAAAGATGGCGGCTGAATTGGAAAATACAAGCAATAATTCTTTCGCACACCTCCATGATAGGTTTAAATAACACGAGACTGATATACCAAAAAAACATGGCTACAAGCTAAATAAACAGCAGCTACTGTATTTCAACATTCGCTATCTCGAATCAAATTTAGGAAACGAAAAAGGCGCCAAAGTACTCATCCCCAATTGCTGGGCACACAGGAACGATTGCGTACCGTTCTAAGTCCTTCCGTTCCAAAAAGTGGTAAGCGTGTCTAGATAAAACACGAATATGCACCGTACACGGTACCAATTGTGTTTTAGTTTTGAGAGCAGGGGAGAGAAAACTTCTTTGAAGCAAAATTTCGATTTGTAGTTGAATCATCTTATCAAAGAAGTAAAACTTTAACAAAAAATTTGGCTGATTTTTCCAAAATCACAAGTAAAAATACCAGGCCACGATGCAACTATTTTGGGCATGGGGTTGTTTTCGTTCAATACAGCAGATTTTCGGAGAAAATGTTGCTGCAACTGAATTGATTTATACCAGTTTTGTTGCCAAACATTGTCTGTTTGCAGGCAATGTAGCTATATATAAGGCCCTGGCCAAACGACCAAATATTGCAAAACATTTACAATTTTCTTATCGAGCAGTGTTTTAACGTGTGGCGCCTGTGTTTGAATCGTCTCCCAGACCCCTCTTGTGGGACATCGATTTAAGCTCTCGAGTAAGCAATGCAAAAAATGTACTGCAAAATTGCGAGCAGAATGGCTCCGTGACGCCTGTCGCCTCGGTCGTGACAACAAAATTATAGGGAAGTTGCTCACCGCGCTGCAAAACGTTGATATATCGCCTTTTAGGGAAGAATGCATTTAGTGTTAATAAGCAATAAGCATTGCTTAGTATTGCTTAATAACACGAAAAGCATTTGCATTGCTTAGCATATGTGAACCGGTACCTATCCAAGACAGCAAATGTTTGCAGTTAGTGTTCTAACAAACTATAGCCATAGCTAAAGCTTACTAAAAAAATTAGCTAAAATCTTAAGCAAAATATTGGGCTATTTCTCCCTCGGAATTAAAATCATATACCTCCCACCCTTCTTCTTTAACACTAAATAAAGGGTCTTTTTGTTTTTTTGAGAATTTCGATGATTTGCGATTCCCGTACGTACCTGACTGTCTCTTCAATGTCCGCATATTCGCAATGGCAATGCAATTATTCATTTTCAAATCATTAATTATTTTCTTCCTCCAAATCGCTTCATTCTCCCCCTTGTCGTCAAGCAGGCTGTCAGAGAGATTCATAGGCAGTCCTAAGCCAGAAAGCTTCAGATCTCTGCCCTCACTAACCGCCATTTTAACTTGCATTTGTCGTTGCTCGGAGCACGATTCGCATGACATGTACGTTGGCAGCATGTTAAATTCATTAATTTCCCTTGTATTTCTCTTGTTTAAGCTGCTAAACACGTCTTGCCGCCATTTTTGAATTTGACAATATTTAGAAGATTCATCGAACACCATTATGTTATCCTCTCCCAGGTCTTCTGGCCGGCCTCGATCAATGATAACACTACGTAGCCTGGGTACTAATAAGGAATCAATATAACATTGCAAAGTCCACTTGAACTCAACTTTTTTCTCACCTTCGAATTCAAAATTATCATTTTTTGGCAAATCTCTCAGCTTAACAGGCGGCTTTTCATCATTTTCTATCTTCTTTTTCATTTGTTTATTTCGTTTCCTTTTTCTCCGCTTTCTGCTTCCTTTCTTATGACATCCATTTTGTTTTCCATGGTTAGAATTTTTTTTTGAAATAGAGCAAATATCACATTGCAAACTCTCTTCATCATCTCCTGAGTAGCCAGTTCCTGGAACAAAGAAAAAGGCCTGAGCATCAACTTCTGTACTCAACGGTACGGACTTCTTCTACCTTTTTTTTATAATAAACTTTTGAGTATAGAAGAAAGCGTGATTGCAATATACAAATTGTTCCAAGGCCTAACTGACACTCAAATTCTTCAAGTGCAATAACAAGAAGACTAGGTGTCACAGATACAAAAAAGTTTGAAATAAATGCAGATTAGACACTAGAAGAAGAAACTTATATTTGAAGCAGACCATTAAGGAATGCAGCTGCTCACCAGCAATTGCAAATAGTCAATACAAAGGACGTAGTGACTTTTAACCTTCACCTAAATTTGGTGAAGGTTGGACGAAGAGCTACTTTTAACCTTTACTTATTTTACAGTACAGGTTAAAATTAGATCTACTTTAACCTTAACTAAAGTTAAGTGAAGGTCAAAAGTAGATCTACTTTAATCTTCACTAAAAATTAGGCAAAGGTTGGAAGTATACCTACTTTTGACCTGTACTTGAATAAAGTGAAGGTCAAAAGTAGATCTACTTTTAACCTTCACTAAAAATTCGGTGAAGGTTGGAAGTAGATCTACTTTTAACCTGTATTTAAAGTTGAGTGAAGGTCAAAAGTAGATCTACTTTTATTCTTCACAAAAAATTACGTGAAGGTTGGAAGTAGATCTTCTTTTAACCTGTACTTAAATAAAGTGAAGGTCAAAAGTAGATCTACTTTTAACCTGCACTAAAAATTCGGTGAAGGTTGGAAATAGATCTAATTTTAACCTGTATTTAAAGTTGAGCGAAGGTCAAAAGTAGATCTACTTTGATTCTTTACTAAAATTTAGGTGAAGGTTGGAAGTAGGTCTACTTTTAACCAGTATTCAAAGTTGAGTGAAGGTCAAAAGTAGATCTACTTTTATTCTTCACTAAAAATTAGGTGAAGGTTGGAAGTAGATCTACTTTTAACCTACACTTAAAGTTGAGTGAAGGTCAAAACTAGATATACTTTTATTGTTCACTAAAAATTAGGTGAAGGTAGGAAGTAGATCTACTTTTAACCTGTATTTAAAGTTGAGTGAAGGTCAAAAGTAGATCTACTTTTATTCTTCACTAATTAGGTGAAGGTTGGAAGTAGATCTACTTTTAACCTGTATTTAAAGTTGAGTGAAGATCAAAGGTAGATCTACTTTTATCCTTCACTTAAAATTAGGTGTAGGTAAAAAGTAGATCTACTTTTAACCTGTATTTAAAGTTGAGTGAAGGTCAAAAGTAGATCTACTTTTATCCTTCACTAGAAATTAGGTGAAGGTTGGAAGTAGATCTACTTTTAACCTGTATTTAAAGTTGAGTGAAGGTCAAAAGTAGACCTATTTTTATCTTTCACTAAAAATTAGGTTAAGGTTGGAAGTTGATCTACTTTAAACCTTCACCGAAAGTTAAGTGAAGGTAAAAAGTAGATCTACTTTTTACCTCCACTAAAAGTAAAGTGAAGGTCAAAAGTAGATCTACTTTTAACCTTCACTAAAAATTAGGTGATGGTTGGAAGTAGATCTACTTTTAACCTGTATTTAAAGTTGAGTGAAGGACAAAAGTAGATCTAATTTTATCCTTTGCTAAAAATTAGGTGAAGGTTGGAAGTAGATCTACTTTTAACCTGTATTTAAAGTTGAGTGAAGGTCAAAAGTAGATCTACTTTGATTCTTTACTAAAATTTAGGTGAAGGTTGGAAGTAGATCTACTTTTAACCTGTATTTAAAGTTGAGTGAAGGTCAAAAGTAGATCTACTTTTATTCTTCACAAAAAATTAGGTGAAGGTTGGAAGTAGATCTTCTTTTAACCTGTACTTAAATTAAGTGAAGGTCAAAAGTAGATCTACTTTTAACCTTCACTAAAAATTCGGTGAAGGTTGGAAATAGATCTACTTTTAACCTGTATTTAAAGTTGAGCGAAGGTCAAAAGTAGATCTACTTTGATTCTTTACTAAAATTTAGGCGAAGGTTGGAAGTAGGTCTACTTTTAACCATTATTCAAAGTTGAGTGAAGGTCAAAAGTAGATCTACTTTTATTCTTCACTAAAAATTAGGTGAAGGTTGGAAGTAGATCTACTTTTAACCTGTATTTAAAGTTGAGTGAAGGTCAAAACTAGATATACTTTTATTGTTCACTAAAAATTAGGTGAAGGTAGGAAGTAGATCTACTTTTAACCTGTATTTAAAGTTGAGTGAAGGTCAAAAGTAGATCTACTTTGATTCTTTACTAAAATTTAGGTGAAGGTTGGAAGTAGATCTACTTTTAACCTGTATTTAAAGTTGAGTGAAGGTCAAAAGTAGATCTACTTTTATTCTTCACAAAAAATTACGTGAAGGTTGGAAGTAGATCTTCTTTTAACCTGTACTTAAATAAAGTGAAGGTCAAAAGTAGATCTACTTTTAACCTGCACTAAAAATTCGGTGAAGGTTGGAAATAGATCTAATTTTAACCTGTATTTAAAGTTGAGCGAAGGTCAAAAGTAGATCTACTTTGATTCTTTACTAAAATTTAGGTGAAGGTTGGAAGTAGGTCTACTTTTAACCATTATTCAAAGTTGAGTGAAGGTCAAAAGTAGATCTACTTTTATTCTTCACTAAAAATTAGGTGAAGGTTGGAAGTAGATCTACTTTTAACCTGTATTTAAAGTTGAGTGAAGGTCAAAACTAGATATACTTTTATTGTTCACTAAAAATTAGGTGAAGGTAGGAAGTAGATCTACTTTTAACCTGTATTTAAAGTTGAGTGAAGGTCAAAAGTAGATCTACTTTTATTCTTCACTAAAAATTAGGTGAAGGTTGGAAGTAGATCTACTTTTAACCTGTATTTAAAGTTGAGTGAAGATCAAAGGTAGATCTACTTTTATCCTTCACTTAAAATTAGGTGTAGGTAAAAAGTAGATCTACTTTTAACCTGTATTTAAAGTTGAGTGAAGGTCAAAAGTAAATCTACTTTTATCCTTCACTAGAAATTAGGTGAAGGTTGGAAGTAGATCTTCTTTTAACCTGTACTTAAATTAAGTGAAGGTCAAAAGTAGATCTACTTTTAACCTTCACTAAAAATTCGGTGAAGGTTGGAAATAGATCTACTTTTAACCTGTATTTAAAGTTGAGCGAAGGTCAAAAGTAGATCTACTTTGATTCTTTACTAAAATTTAGGCGAAGGTTGGAAGTAGGTCTATTTTAACCAGTATTCAAAGTTGAGTGAAGGTCAAAAGTAGATCTACTTTTATTCTTCACTAAAAATTAGGTGAAGGTTGGAAGTAGATCTACTTTTAACCTGTATTTAAAGTTGAGTGAAGGTCAAAACTAGATATACTTTTATTGTTCACTAAAAATTAGGTGAAGGTAGGAAGTAGATCTACTTTTAACCTGTATTTAAAGTTGAGTGAAGGTCAAAAGTAGATCTACATTTAACCTTCACTAAAAAATAGGTGAAGGTTGGAAGTAGATCTACTTTAAACCTTCACCAAAAGTTAAGTGAAGGTCAAAAGTAGATCTACTTTTTACCTTCACTAAAAGTTAAGTGAAGGTTAAATGTAGATCTACTTTTGACCTTCACAAAAAGTTAGGCGAAGGTTTGAAGATCTACTTTTAACCTGTATTTAAAGTTGAGTGAAGGACAAAAGTAGATCTAATTTTCTCCTTTGCTAAAAATTAGGTGAAGGTTGGAAGTAGATCTACTTTTAATCAGTGTATCTAAAGTTAAGTGAAGGTCAAAAGAAGATCTACATTTAACCTTCACTAAAAAATAGGTGAAGGTTGGAAGTAGATCTACTTTAAACCTTCACCAAAAGTTAAGTGAAGGTCAAAAGTAGATCTACTTTTTACCTTCACTAAAAGTTAAGTGAAGGTTAAATGTAGATCTACTTTTGACCTTCACAAAAAGTTAGGCGAAGGTTTGAAGTAGATCTACTTTGAACCTGTACTTAAAGTCAAGTGAAGGTTAAAAGTAGATCTACCTATGACCTTCGTTAAAAGTTAGGTGCAGGTTTGAAGTAGATCTACTTTTAACCTGTACTTAGAGTTAAGTGAATGTTAAAAGTAGATCTACATTAAACCTGTACTTAAAATTATGTGAAGGTTAGAGTAGATCTACTTTAAACCTTCACTAAAAGTTAAATGAAGCTTGGAAGTAGATCAACTTTCAGCCTGAACTTAAAGTCAAGTGAAGGTTAAATGTAAATCTACTTTTGACATTCACTAAAAATTAGGTAAAAGTTTGAAGTAGATCTACTTTTAACCTGTACTTAGAGTTAAGTGAAGGTTGGAAATAGTTCTACTTCCAGAGACCAACCTTCACCAACTTTTAAATACAGATGCACATGCCCAGTGAGATCTCACCTTAGTAGGATGATGAAAATTTGAGCAAACGAACGAATGAACACTTAATGAGTGAGAAACGAGCCCTACCTTCTTCAAGATAGCTATCATGACCAGAGTCATGACTAAGGATGCCGTTGGAACTGCAATCTGATAACGAGGTGGGGGTACTTCATTGTTCAAGAGACTAGACGTGCCGCCCAGTTTTTCCAAACCCACCCATGTCTACCGATAAATTCTGTTTGTCGTGGTACCCATGTATAGAAAAACAACGAAATTTTTACCCATTTGTACCAATATCTCAAATGTTAATGCATGTCTAAAATGTTATATATATTTTGCTACCCATGTGTAGAGATTCTTTACGAAAAACCAACCCATGTGTAGGGAAATTGGCGCTGAAAAAGTTACCCATTTGGGCGGCACGTCTAGTATATTGAACAATGGAAGTACCCCCATTCATGGAAGCTTTTATGATCTAATCTGTTTACAGTCATGTACACAATGCAGCGGTGTGAAAATTTGAATATTGTAGTAATCTATTCTTTATCTAGTTTTTATAAATATTAAAATATTGACGGATAAAAGTCGTCCGATTGAAAGGGAGCCTTATCATGGTGTGAAACAAATTTTGGAATATCAACTTTTACAAAACTCATGGGAGAACTGAACAATATTTTGACTTAAGTTATACCAGTTAGATTTCAACTCAGATAGGAATTCTGCTTTTAATGAGTATGGGTCTATCGTTTGAGCAACTAGGGAGATTAATATTACTGGCTTTAACGATCCCTAATTTTTGATGAGTTAACAATAACGGCATTTTGTCAACCAGATGGCGATTGTGGTGACATGAGGATGAAGATAATGATGATGATGATGATGATGATGATGATGATGATGATGTTGACCATGACAATGATGGTGATGCTGATTAACATCATGATAATATGATGACAATGATGATGCTGATGATGATGCTGATGCTGATGATAATTCTGATGTTGTTGATAACAAAGATGATGATGATGATAATTAAATGATGTTGTTGATGATGATGAAGCTGGCAATGATGTGACAATGATGATGATGACAGTAATAATGTTGATGGTGATTATGTTGTTGATGATGATGATAATGATGATGATGATTAAGAAGATATGACGATTTTGATTATGGTGATGTTGATGATGATGATGAAGTTGGCAATGATGTGATGATGATGACAATGATCATGATGATGGTTATTTTGATGATGATGATGACAATTAAGGTGATTTGATGATAACGATCGAGGGGCACTTCACTCTGCAAAATGCGTACGAGATTTCCATTAAAACAAAAGGACTTTCAAGGGATTTCCGAGAAAACAATAGGACTTCCAGCAAAGGTGTACGAGATTTTCAAGGAGTGAATTGCCCCTCGATAACGATGATGGTTTTAATGATTAAGACAATATTATGATTATGATGATGGTGATGTTGATGATTATGGTGATGATGTTCATTTCCTCGAACCAAAATTTAGACAATTGGTAAGACAATACAAAAAAGTTTTTGCTTCTAAAACTTGTGTAAAAATTCCCTTTTCCATGCTTTTTGCTTTCATGTAGAGTCTTGTTTATGAGCTCTCAAGGAAATATGTATTCTTAAATGCATGACAATCATTTGCATGCCCATAATGCTTTAGCAGAATTAAAGAATCCTAAAGGTATGTTTCTCAATGACTGGAAGATATGTCCCTAACTCAATGAATCAGTAATCAAGCGGTGTACGAATCGACCATTCTACATAACTTTAGGAAATAATCTGCCATTTTGGTTATTTTTGGCCAGTTAAAGTGTTGTTGCCACCTTTTCATGTGAACAATGCCCACGTTATTACTTCTTTCCTTGAAGTATGATGATTAGCAGAGATACCCTAAAAGCTCTATTGAGCCTCCTAGGGGCTTATTTCATTTGGGAAGTTTTTGAGGGGAATTATTCGAGGGGGGCTTATTTCAAATTTTCATTTGAAAAAAGGGGTCTTGATAAGAGAGGGGTGCTTGAAAGAGAGAGTGGGGCTTAATAGAGCTTCTACAGGTAAGAGACCAACAGGCACATAAACTTGCTGTCTCCCCAAGGTATGGGTTTCTGTGCTTTGCACAGGGGGACCACAGCCCAGGGCCAATCCAGGCTGTATGGCCCAAGTCCATCCTCTTGATGTGACCATTGACTATGATGTGACCGCATCTCATGATTCCTCCTGCCTTTGCCTCATGATCATGACAAGTTTTACCTTGCTAATGGGAATCAAACCCAGTAAAACCACAGGTTGGGATTTAGACCCACCCACTCACCAGTTGGTCACTCTCATTGAGGGGAAGAGAGCACCAGTGGACCCACTGCATGGATATTTCTGAGGTCAAAACTAGCAGAGGTAGAAAAGCCCCCCCCCCAAACCGTAGCAAAAACAAATCGACCTGTCAAAGAGAATATGGGCCAGGTCGGAAAACTTGTTCCCACTCAAAATGACCCTCGCACCTCTCCTATTGTTTGACCTATTGTCATGCTAATTAGCCTATTGTTTTCCCAATCTGCTCGCACTGACCCATCGGCTGAAACTTGTATGTTTTCCAACCTGGAACATGGATAGAGGCAAACCATGCGACATTTTTTCGCACCTTTTCTTGCCTTGTTTGTTGGCTAGATTTTTGATGCGTTTGATTTTTGATTTAAAATTCTATAGCTAACTCCTGACTTTTTTAGTTTCGATAAATTAATTCAAATTCAAGTTATTCAATTATGATAATCAATCATAAGATTTACTCTCAGAAAACGACTCATCCGGGTACGACTTTTTGGGCTACACTTCTATATAGCCTTTGCTTTGTAGGCGTACCTTCTCAAGACCTAGGCCCTAGGCCTATTTGTCAGCAGGGCCTAAGCAGCCGCTTGTGAAGTGAAAACTACCTAAACTACCAGTTAGTGTGCAACGGATGATTAAAGTAATAAATATAGTTATCTGCAGCAGAAAAAGCATTCTTACCTTAGTCAGGGACCAGTGCAATCAAGGTTTTTCTGATGTCAAACTGACCTTGATCTGTTTCTCTGTCTGCCTTCCTTTTGCCTTGTCTTATCAAATCCTCCTTCACACTGGCAGGTAACGGTGGTGTTTTCCTTTCCGTGTCAAAGCGGTCACATGGCCCTGTTTTGATTAAAAATTCATACAGGTCTGACTTGTTTCATGCATGGCTTGGTTCCTCATTTACGGAATTTTCGAGAAATCTTGAATACCGTAAAATAAAAGAAAAGCCATCGGAATCACAACGATTGATAACCACAAGCAGCAAGTCATAACGCGAAATAAATAAAGTACGCGAGTGAGTTGTCTATCTGGCATTGGCATTACGCAAACCCCAACGCAAACCCACTCAATACTAACACTACTAGCCCCAAAGGGTAGCACCAAAAACCCATAGTGTGCTAACCCTAGCCCGCGTATCTCGCAAGAGAGGGTCGAATTCCTTCGACTCGACGTACGTACTTTGCTTAAGTACTTTTGAAGAATCTGTCAGATTGTAAAGGGAAGCGAAAACTAGAAAAACAAAAGCTTCTGGCTGCTAAAGCTTAATGGGAACTCCGCCAGTTGCAAACCGCGCAAACTTGCACACTATTGGCAAATAAAGGCAAAAAGTAAGGGTATAAATAAAATTTATGGGCCACAAATACACGTCGGAAATGAGGCTGCCTAAAAATTAACAATTTCGGAACAGTTTAAGAGTCATATGACCGAAGATGTAAAGATACACCTATAAAAGATGAAAATTTTTGTTTAAGAGTGCAAAAGGGGAACATTTTTGCGGCTGAAATTGGAAAAAGGAACAACGAGCCGGTTCAGACCTGCCAATATGATTTCCTCGACCATTTCTCTCGCGATTTCTAAGAATTAACCATTGAGATTTCAGAGAGAAAATTTTACCTTATTTCACATTCCCGCTGACAAGAATTCAGATCTTGATTACATTTTGCTTTGTGTATAAGACATTTAATTAAAAAGCAATTTTGAAATAAAAACCCATATGTTTGGGTTTAGGACAAAGGGAATTACTGTATGCTTTGCACTCGGTTTCGGGTGCAAAAATGTATTGCATAACAAACACACTATATATTTTGAGAAGATTATTTGACAAAAGAGGCATGTTCTATTCGCCAGACCCCAGACCTCAAGACCCCAAGACCCTCCAAAACCTTAAAATGCTTAAATACATTCAGTACATTCCAATTGCAATACTGGTACATACCAATTTCTAGAGTTTCAAGTTCATGACAAAGATGCAAGTTCGACTAAAGTCTCTGACATTTTCATAAACAGAACAACATATAAGACTCTATCGCTATATAAAAATAAATCGACTTTGCGATCCTTTAACACAACAACAAAACAGTTCTAGACACATGACAATATGAAGAACCATCAAATAAGCAACCCTACACTCATTCGCTATAAGATACGTTGGTCTTAAATTTAAAATTCGCAAATAAGAGAAAAGTGGCTCAGGCTCGCAACAGAAATTTAAGTTGCCCGGCCTCCAGCTGTTTCTTGTTTGTGTCGTTGTCATTAACTTAAAAACCCAGGAATTCAATGGCAAAAGCGCATCATTGCTATTGCAATTGGTATGTGTTGAGTATTTTCAATATTTAAGATTTTGGGGGTCTTGGGGTCTGGGGTCCTGGGGTCTGGCGATAGAACATGCCTAAGAAAGATACTAAAAGAATCGGACGCCAAAATACAGGCAAATGTTTCCTAGCATGCTGAGTAAAAGTCGCACTCTGATGAGAACGTGAGTTCGAAAGGCCTCAGTGCGCTAGGAAACATATGTCTGTATTTTGGCGTCCGATTCTTTTAGTATCTCTCTTGCAGTACAGCGGAAATTCAAAATTCCGACTGGTGGGACCGAGAGGCCTAAATTCCCGACAGTCACTGAAAATTGTTCTATTTTGTGCCATTTTCTTTGGAAAATCGCAAAATTTCCGACACAATTGGAAGACACTTTTATCACTGCAAATAATCAAGAATAAGTCGGTTCCATTCATCTGCAGTCGAAAATCACATAAATTGTACGTTACGCATGCATCAATTGTCTCCTTGAGTAATCTTGAGCTTTGCTCACATGCAAGTGTCTATCTATTACTGTCATGACACTGAATTTACAGGTAAAATTAACGAACTATTAAGGAACTTTTGGAACTACAATTGCCTCAAAAGAGATCCAATAATAAGGAAATTTAAGAACTAGGCCTTGAGGTAGGTTCCTTATAAATAAAAAAGCGTGTAGATCATTGCTAGCAAAGATAGACCCTCCATCGGATAACGTCACGTAACACACGAAAAAAAGACCAGACCCTAGCCCATAACAATTTGCAAAAAGAGGCTTTGGTTTGAAAAAGAATCCTAGAAGTTTTTGTCAGACAATATATAAAAAATGGAACTATTTACCTTACACGTTTTTTTATAAGAAACCGGTTTATAAGAAACCTAGAACTCGACACCCCAAAAGTTAAGAAACTTTTAGAACTAGGAGGAAGGAGTTAAGAAACTTAAGAAATTTTTGTGTCAGTTTTCCAACATACTGATTTCACATTTGTGGACGTAGTATCAATTCTCAAGCATTTCCGTGCGATTTCTCGCACCCAGCATGGCTAATTCTTTGTAATACAATAATATTAATAATTTTCTTGCTAGTTTTTTATCGTTTTTACTGCAATTTTTTCCATTAAATTAAGAAACTGTCAAGAAACTTTTAGAACCAAAATTGGGCCAAAAATTAAGAAACTTTTAGAACTAGGCCCTGAGCCAGGTTTCTTATAAAAAAACGTGTATCAGCATACTTTTTATCAGTTGTCAGGATTTTGGCATATGCTGTTTTCATTTTTTTTGCCCAATGAAATGTCAATCAAATTGAGAATCGAAGGCTACTCATTGAGTTTTTGTCACCAAAAATTACCGTAACAAAGCAATTGCTCTTTTGGTTCTGAAAACTGAAACTCCATAGCTTCTCTTTTAGTTCTGACACTTTGTTGGTCAACAGACCTTTCCAGAGAGGTCTGGGTCGGCGCGATATTTCTCTGGAAGATGGCGGCGGTTATCTTTTCATAATCAACTTTATTTTAATTTGTTGAGTACAACAATAAAATGTATTCTACACAGCCCAAGAAAAGGCGAGCTTAGCTATTTTGCTTGCGCCGCCACGAAACTACGAATCCTCTCCGCGTGCAACGACCGGGATGGTTGCTGTTGCTGTCTGGGAAGAGTGGGGACTTTAGGGGACTTATCTAAATAGTCTTCGAGTTGTACAAAACTTCAAAATTGGGTTAAACAGCGGAATCATTCAATCATTGGAATCTGTCTCATCAAAACCAAAAGGCCGGTAATGTGTAGACAGAAAGAGTTCGTTTTCTCACTTGGACTCTTCAAATAATTCTATTGGTCTTCCCGCTGTATCCGACCAGCTGACTGGTATTTGAAACACAGTGCCAATTCAGCTTCTCTTTCCGATTGGTGCATTTCGAGCCACATCTGGGTATAAATTCCGCCTTAGTTTATTGTTTCGGTCTGTTTCTGACGTTCATACTATGAGGAGTGTCAACCGAAAAAGCTTTTAAGTATACCCAAAAATGATTCCGCTGTTTATCGCAATTTTGGACATATGTAAAGGGTTAAGCCATTAAAAAATAATCTTCCACTTTAACATCACCTTACCAAAGCAGAGAATACAAAAACGATCTAGATCATACCTGGTTTATCACAATGGTGTTTTTCGCTGTCGTCATCCTTGTAATCTTTTGCACAGGAGATGTTCTCTGGTCTGTGTTGGCAGTGTCTTTTACTCCTGGTTCAGAATCCAGTCGATCAAATACTGTCTTCTTTGCAGACGTGCATTTCTTTTCAGAAGTGCTGGGCTCTATGAATCAAAGACAAATTGTGAATTTTCCTTACATTTTCATTTTCAATCAATGTCATCATTTTTCATAATTCAACTGATATATAAATTAATTAAGATCAATAAAATAGGACGAAAATGTCTTTTTTCTTGTCAAGTAAAATAAAAATAGATTAATTTTCGTAAATCTTGTAAAATTATCAGGGTGTGAAATATTAGCATTCGCCCCAGGATAGTTTAAATCATGTTTTGCTGTTACGTTTGTTTTTTTTATTAGCCTCCGGTGAGGGCCCGGCTTTTTCTTGATCCGCTCTGGGTTTTTACGCTACACCGATACGGAATCGTATCTATAATCGGATCCGCTTCTCTAGCGTACCAAAAAAAGATAGGATACCGTTCCCAAAAAAGGAACGGATCCATGCGTACCCGTGTAAGCGAAACCAGTTGTATCCGTTTCCGTGTAAACTGGGTCTTAACTTGAACAACTGCACACGCTCATCCCGTGTAAACTTAACTACTTTTAGTGTCTGTCCCCGTGTAATCGTGACCACATCGTATCCAAAAGGGCACAAAGGCACGGATCTTTGGAATCCGTATCTTTTCCTCTCATGTACAGCATTTTAACACGAATGCTGCAGCTTGGTTGTTTGACTTCTTAGTTGCTTACAGTTGTAATGTATCTGTGTTTTTAATTACTTTTGTTTTGTATTTTAATATTCATTCATTCGTTTGGATTTTACTTTCGTCTGTAAATTGTCGTGATTTTAATGTTTGCGTGCAGTTCTCGTGTTAGTGTAAGTTACTCCCTTTCCGGGAAATGTGTGTTCTTTTGTCTTTGTTGTCAACGTGTTGTGTGATGTATCGCTGTGTTGTCTAATTAGTCAGTGTTATATATTTTTGTGTAATCATAATTTAGTTTAGTCTTCGTTTTGATTGAATCGGTGAGCATTTGCTTATTGATAATAACGAGTATCGAGCGAGAATTTAGCAACAAAAGTAGCATAATCAAAAACTAGAATCAAATTCATAAAACCTTTCTGAACAGGAATTTTGATTGTATTTTGAGTCATTCGAAACACTGATTGTCATTACTTCGTCATCTGATATAGATTTCTTCTTTTTCGCAGGAACTGGATTGTACTCTGCAAACCTTTGGGACAGCGATTTACCAGACCGTTTTGTTGCACTCTGGGCATCTGGTTTGTCTACGTTTATGGGCTGTTTCTCTTCAGCTTTATTTGCAACTGATTTTGAACGGTCTACTTTCGCTGGTTCTGAAAAAAATATGAATATGGAGATATATTTGATGGTATGGTAGGATTGCCCATTACAGTAATAATTGGTTAAGGCAGTTCCTTACCAATATGGTCAACATTGTGAGAGACAGGTGAAATGGTGCATTTAGCGCCATTTGATAGGATCTTCAAAACTCCGCAAAGATCTCAGCAGTAGGTTAGCTAATTTAAACCTCGACTCAGGGTATGACGCAACCGTTCCTTGAGCTCGAACCCCCACCTCGCTGAGCTTCTGACATCAGGAGCCAGCTGGATTAGGCATCGACGCCACAGCACTTTCCTTCACAAGCTGTTAGTTGCGCCCCCCCTCGCACATGTCAATGCTGCATTTTTAGCCACAGTGCTTTGTCAGAAACTTGGTCCCATATGTGAAGATGGTGGACTGTTAATGACATTAACTCAATGGAGTTTCTTAGTGACATGACAGAAAATTGAAGGCCAATAACGCTTTGGTAGGAAAGGGAAAAGATAGATGGTAACGGCAAATACATGATATTCTTGACAATTTCGCTTTCTTGATAATATCGAAAGTGGAAAAATCGTCCACCGATTTCTACAACGTTGGGCGTGGGAGGAGGGTTATGGCTCATTTTGTTGTATGATTGTTGTCTCATTAAGTTTTGGCCATGATTGTAGTAAGAAAAGTCCTAACTCCTTGAAAATGTAGTACTGGCTGGCTGCCATTGTCCCCCTGCATTAAACGGTGGGCAATGGGAACAGTAGACAATGAGAACAGCAGCACGACGTAGAGGGGTTGAGAACTGGTGGACATGTAGCTTACGTAAAATGATGACGAACAATACCATAGACCACAGGCTCAAGGGCCGACCTCGATCATATCAATCTACATTATCTCTGATTAGCGATGTGTTCACTAGTTGTTTAATGTTTTCTGAAGGAAAACGCAGCCTTGGAATAAATTTTATAATGAGAAATACACGATGAAAGCTGTTAGCTGGTATTATCCATTTGATGTTATTAATTCGAGGTTAACATTATTCAAGCAACAAAAGCGACATCATTTGGCGCTTGAATAATGTTTACATCTACATTGAATTAATAATATGAAATTGATAATATCAGCTGAAAGTGTATTATCGTCTGTTTCTGTGTTAAGACGCGGCGACTTTTTGCTTGAAATGGCGACGCGACACATCTGAAAGTGTCCTGTGATGAAAAATCCTTAGGTGGCTACACGGTGTGACAAAAATGCTGCGACTGAAGTTCTGCGACATTAAACTTGTGTTATAAGAAGAATGGGTCCTAGAAAAATTCCATGAAAAGGCGCGAAAACAGTGCAATGTGTTGCGTCGCCCAATTGAAAAAACCGGCTACACGCTGCGACAATAATGGCGACGAGCAAAAACATGTCTCAAAAAGTTCAACCAAAGCAATGTTCTGCGTCCTTATTTCCTCAGGTCGAGAACATTTTGTTCGAAAATCTATCCCTGGGTACACGTGCGACTCTTAGTTTTTCCGGCCTCGGCGACAATTTTTGAACAAGTTCTGTCGCCATTTCAAGCAAAAAGTCGCACGTGTAGCCGCGGCTTTATAAACTTTAGTGTAACTTCAATAGCAGGAAATGGTGCCAAAATTGCAGGAGCGAAAATCAGAGAAAATGCCTCTGGCCAAAAAATCAAACATTGTGGGACAAACATTTGGAACTTGCTTGCCAAGCAAAATTTTGGACCGTCTTAGCCACGTCCAAATACATTGTTCGCCCATCACAAATTCTGCTTACTTTTGCATGTCAAGCAATGTTTGATCGTTTGGCCACATTTCCAACAGTGCTTGTCAAACACTTCGTTTGTTATGTTCAAACTTCAACAACTTGCAACATCTCCACACTTAACAACATTTCTTAGCAACAAGGCGTTCATGCTTGTGCATTGGCAATAACTTCGTTGTTCCAAAATGTTGGACAGTAATGTTTTTGACATGGCCAAACGGTCAGACATTCGTTGAAAAGCAAATTTTAAATGTTTCACCATGACCAACAGTGTTTGATTATTTGGAAAGGGCCTAAGGTATACCTGGATCAATGTGATGTACTGGAGGGGTAACAGGTTTGTCTATCAAATCTGAGTAGAGGCTCCGAGAAGTTTTCTTTGTTTTTTCAATTGACTTTGTTGTTTTATGAACATCAAAATCTTCTGCCTTTGATCGAGTTATCTAGAATAGCGAAACAATCAAGCATGAATCGCGTATTGTTTAATAAAGTATCATGAGAGTTGTTAATGAATCATATTTCAACCTTGTGAATAACGCTCTGTGATTGGTTTACAAACAATAAACGTTCATCGCTGGGCAGCTGTCTGCCCGTTGCCCGAATTCATAGGCCATTGCTCGGATTATATCGACACCGTAACCATGAAGTTGTGAAAATAGCGAAATATTTTGTTGAAATTAGGAGATACGAAAGTTTGATACGGTAGTACCACACGCTTCAACCACATGTATTGTTTACTACAAAAATTAAAGGCTGCAAACATTTCGAAAAGTAGTCAGAATAGGGAAATGGTGTCCCATACTTGAGACTTGTGTTCTAATGTTCTTTCTTCTGTTCTTTCTGACTTACATAGAGCACAGGAGACCCAAACGCATAAATATAATGAATGATGCTACCTCACTTGTGTCGTTTTCTGCCTAAAACGTTCTATTTTTAATATTAACATTTGGTTGCTGTTGCTGTTCGGAACACGCGACATTGTAATAGCTTTATGCGTATACATATAATAAATAATGACAAGGAGTGAAGCTTTTTGAATTGCCCTGATACAACATGGTTTCGTTTTGCATGAATTTCGGTGAATTTTGCATTAAACGCAAACTTCTTTATATCAAAATGTTCCCCACCACCTAAACTGGCAACAGTGATATGACCGAGCCTCGGCAGATTTCAAAACGCCAGATAGACAAATATATTTTCGTACCTGTTTTAGTTGAGGAAAGAGAAAACAAATGTAATTTCTACATTTTCTTGCTTCTTATTTTCAAGAGGCTTGACATGTTCTTATATTGATCTTATTATTTTAGCAGCCAAGCCTCAATGTTCTTAAAAAGTGTGTTCATATAAAAAAAGTGTAAGCCATTGCTTAAGAACTTCATACGACTAGAGTAAGTTTATCAATTAGACTTATCAATAGACCATTTCAACTAAGGGCCTCGTTTTCAAAGAATTGAAAATTAAGTCATAGAAAAATTTCGACTTCAGATTCGAATTCAGCACCTTCTTTTTAGTGTTGAGGCAAAGTTTTACGCTTCTAGTCTCTACGATGTTGATTCTATAGCGATTAAAAATTTGAAAATTTATAAGGGATTTGACGGTGTAAAATGATCGAGGGTTTAAAATTTCACCCCCAGCGATTTTTCACAGTCAAATCCTTTATAGAATTTCAAACTTTTAACACCTATAAAATCAATATCTTAAGGACTAGAAGCATAAAACTTTGCCTCAACGCTAAAAAGAAAGTGCTGAATTCGAATCTGAAGTCGAAATTTTTCTTTGACTTAATTTTAATTTTTTTTGAAAACGAGGCCCTTTGTTGAAATTGTCTATACATCAATAATGTCTACAAGCAACACACGATGGATAATGACATATGAAAGATTTTCAGAGACTAGTTTACCTCTGCATAGACCTTCTTGCTGTGTCTGAGAATTGCTATAACATCACCCATCACTTTTACTCCAAGATCAGCCAGAATTTCCTGAAAACATGGTATGAATACATTGGAATTTTTGATAACGCAATGAATTTAAAAAGCTCTATCATAAGATTAAAGTCATTATAGTGCTCAAGCCGCAGCTACACATGCAATATTTTGCTTGAAATGGCAACAGAACATGTTCAAAAATTGTTGCTGAGACCGTAAAAACTTGGAGTTGCACGGGAGCCACGGATAGATTTTCGAACAGAATGTTCTGCGACCTTAGATAATACAGTCGCAGAACATTGCTTTGGTTGAACTTTTGGCGACATGTTTTGCTTGTCGCCGATAATGTCGCAGCATGTAGCCGGTTTATTCTCATTGGCGACGCAACACATTGCATTGTTTTCGCGCCTTTTCCTGGAAATTTTCTAGGACCAATTCTTCTTCTTTAAGGTGTGTCGCGTCACCATTTTTAAGCAAAAAATCGCACGTGTAGCCTTGGCTAAAAGAATTTCATTTGTTCTTGAAGAAAAAAACACAACTTCAAGCAGGAAGTGGTTTGCCTCCTGGGAAGGAGGTTACACGACATTATGCATGGACGGTAATTTATTGCCAAGATTTCACAAACCCACCCACTTACTGTATAATGTAGACACAGACCCTATATTGCAATTGCTGCATGGGTTATACCAAGCCAAATATGAGAATAATAAGACTTCCTAAGCCTTATTATTACTTGAAAATGCACTAAGAACATCTTAAACACAATTTTAACACTAATTTCAATTATATTAATATATTACCTTTGTCAATTCATTCAGCATATCCATTCTCATGCGATTATCAGTAAAGAGAACAGCATAGCTGAAAAATTAAAATTTCATATAAAACATCAAAAACGCCAGTTAAGACAATTAAGCCAAAGTAATAAAGCTGAAGGTCTGCAGAACATATGAGCAGCAGACGGGGGAAACTTGCCTTAGTTGTGGATAGGGACGCACTGACCAAGAAACAAAATGCCTACCCCAAGACCCATGTTTATACCAAAATCATGAAAAACAATACCCTTTTGTAGACTGATTACCTGAGTCGCAGTTATCGCTATTGAAATAAATGCTAGGACGCTCAAACTACGACTCATAATCGAACGTTTTTCTTTCTGGACTTACGTTTTCTGCCTCGTTCTCATATTACTATGGTTACAGTGATGTCAACGGTAAGGGGCTGTAATGGCCTAAATCTACCGGGTCTAAAACGCTGTGAAAAACAATGTTTCTGTGTCTTAAACCTTAACTTACTAATTGTTTTGCAGAAAGCTCTTACCAACCCAGCTTTTTCGATATTCGTTCAAAATTTTTTGCGTGATTTGGTACTAACACAGCTGCCGAATAGGGCTCGTGTGTTTTGCTGTGAGGATGCAATGAACCAGCCTCATTTCAATGCGCGCCAACTTTTTGGCGCGGGACAGTCCAGAAAAAATGCCGTAATATTATGAGTCCCAGTTTGAGCGACCTCGGTTTGGTATTAGTCTCGGTCTGATGAGCGATAACAGGGACTCAAGTAATAAGTCTAGCCCTTTTGGGCAGCACATCCCGAAAATGTATTAGGTATCCCCTCGGGGGCAGCACGTCTGAGCTATTTTGCTAGGTATATGTGGCCTTTTAATTGTTTAACTAGTTTGAGAAGCAACATGTTTCTGCATTCTGTGATGCTGCCATGCCGGAGAATATGCCAACGAAATCCAACTTCACACAAAAAGAAGCAATAGATGCATTGTTTTATGATTGAAATAATAGTCTAAGCTAATGTCTTTCTGAAAGATCCATGCCAGTATGCCATTGACATTTCAGACTCAATGCAGGAGATCTCCTGGCTTGACCAGATGTGTGGTGAGTTGACGGCCAGCTGGCTTGACCTGTTACCTTATACATGGAGCCATACAGCCGACTGGAATCTTTGTGCGCTGTGCACCAAAAGCCATTGTTTTCCAAACATTAGGGGCTATTGTTTTCAATTGTGTTAGCCAAAATTGCACAAAGTTCTTCAGTGTGCACAATGAAGTTTTCAGCCAGGTATACATACAGCAGAGCCCCCTATAGTGCATTTATCTATTTGACCCATGCATGAAACATGATGAGCAGTAAATTTGTGATGGAGTCAGGGGTGACTGACTTTTACAGTTTGCCAGGGGGACTTAAATTACCACACCACAGCTTTTTTGTGCCCAAAATGAAAAAAATAAAGTCCATTTTGATTTATACTTACTCAGAAGCTGGTTCTGATGGAATTCCTGCCTCTTTAAAAAAACTCAGCCATTTTGCAGCAGCTAAAAGAAAAGTTAAACACACTAACACAGACATTCAGATTAGGGTCAGGGATTTAGATCCACCTAAATTTAGAGAGCGATGCCTACTTCTAAAAACACTCAAAAAATGAGTAAAAAATGTGTCCAAAAGCTTTTCCTAACTTATGTGTACATAAGCAGAAACAATGGAAATCAAGTTTGTTTCAACTTACCCATGTTTTCGCTTGTCCTTATGCAGGAGGTTCTTCGGGGAAAACTTAGGCCCAAGTGAAATACAACCAGCCAACAACAGGTTTGGTTTGCAGTTGCAGCAAATACTTCATGTATAAGAACAGTGGATACATAATCAATTAATCAATCATCCAATCCATGATAACAAACTGTTGCAAGCAAAGTTGAAAAAACTTGTTTCAAAATCAAAAGAACAGAAGTTTTTTCTATTGACGATGGTAAAAGTAAAATTAGCGAAATAAAGAAAACTTAAAAACCGAAGTCCAACATGAAATGGAAACAAAATAAAGTGAAGAAATAAACTTACAGGCGACTCAAATACACTGCAATACTCAAAACTAGGCTGCAAGGCAGGGGGGCGAAAAACTGGGGTTCAAATCAAGGGGGTATTCAAAAAAGAATTACAGCATTTCAACAATAACTAATCGGAGAAGGCTAATTATGTGCAAATTAGAGATTTTGCACAATAGCAAAGCTATGATTTTCTTCATCTAGTTACCCAAAAACAACTCAAAGGAAACAGTTCAAATTTTGTTCATTGGGCAAACTAACAAAAGGAAATAGAGTTAAGAAACGACCAATAAGCGAATGGAAATAAGTGGGACTTCTATTATTCCTCAATAGTTGTTTTTTGGTGAGGGGTCAAAGGGGGCTAAAAAAAATTCAAGTGAATTTTTGTGATTTGAGATTCAACAAAAAACTACAGGAACACACAGACTTGGTCCACCGAGCACGACTTGATTATAACTCGTTTTGTGAAGCCAGACATATCCCCTTTTAAACAAACTCATCATACTAGTTACAATTGACTTGTCAGCCTAATTGCATTTTCATAAACGTAACAATCAGCTGGTAATTCCTGGAAGAAGTCGTTTCTCTCTGTTTATGTTTTTATTGTTGTTAAAGTCCTATATGAAACTTAAAATGTCTGTCCATTGATGACCTTCGAAGATAGTTGAACTGCTGTATGATTTTGTTGATGTCTGTCAATGTCATTTAAGGACTTTGATTCTTCAAACAACTCATTTCCCACAAATATCACATTCATATGGTGTCTCCTGTATGAATTCGTTGATGTCAGTTTATGTCTTTGAAGACTGTTGAATCAATGTACCAATTTGTTGATGTCTGTCAATGTCATTGATGGATTTCGATTGTTTAAATCCCTTTTCACAAATATCACATTTGTATGGTCTCTCCTTGTATGAATTCTTTGGTGCCCGTTTATGTCTTTGAAGATTGTTGAATCGTTGTACAAATTTTGTTATGTCTGTCAATGTCATTGAAGGATTTTGATTGTCTAAATCTTTTTCCACAAATATCACATTTATATGGTGTATCCCGTATGAATTCGTTGATGCCCATTTATGTCTTTGAAGACGGTTGAATCGTTGTACCAATGTGTTGATGTCTGTCAATATCTTTAATGGATTTTGATTGTTAAACTCCTACTGTATTCCACAAATATCACATTTATATAGTATCTCCTGTATGAATTCGTTTATGCCCTCTTATGTCTTTGAAGACTGCTGAATCATTGTGTGAATTTGTTGATGTCTGTCAATGTCTTGTAAGGATTTTGATTTTTCAACTCCTTTCTCACAAACATCACATATCTATGGCCTCTCCAGTTAAATTTGTTTCCTTCCATTAATGTCTTTGAGGGTTTAACCCTTGTATGAATTCGTTGATGCCGTTAATGTCTTTCAAGGATTTTGAGTGATAATCTCCTTGATAAACATCACATGCATATGGTCTCGCCAGCATGAATTCATTTCTGTTCATTGATGTCTTTGAGGGTTTAACCCTTGTATGAATTCGTTGATGCCATAAATGTTTTTCAAGGATTTTGAGTGATAATCTCCTTGTCAAACATCACATGCATATGGTCTCTCTGGTATGAATTCGTTTCTCTTCATTGATGTCTTTGAGGGATTAACCCTTGTATGAATTCGTTGATGCCGTTAATGTCTTTCAAGGATTTTGAGTGATAATCTCCTTGACAAAAATCACATGCATATGGTCTCTCCAGCATGAATTCGTTTTGTCCATTGATGTCTTTGAAGGTTTAACCGTTGTATGAATTCGTTGATGCCGTTAATGTCTTTCAAGGATTTTGAGTGATAATCTCCTTGACAAACATCACATGCATATGGTCTCTCTGGTATGAATTCGTTTCTGTCCATTGATGTCTTTGAGGGATTAACCCTTGTATGAATTTGTTGATGCCGTTAATGCCTTTTAAGGATTTTGAGTGATAATCTCCTTGACAAACATCACATGCATATGGTCTCTCCAGTATGAATTCGTATCTGTTCATTGATGTCTTAAGGGTTTAACCCTTGTAAAAATTCGTTGATGCCGTTAATGTGTTTCAAGGATTGTGAGTGATAATCTCCTTGACAAACATCACATGCATATGGTCTCTCCAGTATGAATTCGTATCTGTTCATTGATGTCTTAAGGGTTTAACCCTTGTATGAATTTGTTGATGCCGTCAATGTCTTTCAAGGATTCTGAGAGATAATCTCCTTGACAAACATCACATGCATATGGTCTCTCTGGTATGAATTCGTTTCTCTTCATTGATGTCTTTGAGGGATTAACCCTCGTATGAATTCGTTGATGCCATCAATGTCTTTCAAGGATTTTGAGTGATAATCTCCTTGACAAACATCACATGCATATGGTCTCTCTAGTATGAATTCGTTTCTCTTCATTGATGTCTTTGAGGGATTAACCTTCGTATGAATTCGTTGATGCCGTTTATGTCTTTCAAGGATTTTGAGTGATAATCTCCTTGACAAATATCACATGCATATGGTTTCTCCAGTATGAATTTGTTTCCATCCATTAATGTCTTCGAGGGTTTAACCCTTGTATGAATTCGTTAATGCCGTTAATGTCTTTCAAGGATTTTGAGTGATAATCTCCTTGACAAACATCACATGCATATGGTCTCTCTGGTATGAATTCGTTTCTCTTCATTGATGTCTTTGAGGGATTAACCCTCGTATGAATTCGTTGATGCCATAAGTGTCTTTCGAGGATTTTGATTGATAATCTCCTTGACAAACATCACATGCATATGGTCTCTCTAGTATGCATTCGTATCTGTCTGTTGATGGGTTTAACCCTTGTATGAATTCGTTGATGCCGTTTATGTCTTTCAAGGATTTTGAGTGATAATCTCCTTGACAAATATCACATGCACATGGTCTCTCTAGTATGAATTCGTATCTGTCCGTTGATGGGTTTAACCCTTGTATGAATTCGTTGATGCCGCTAATGTCTTTCAACGATTTTGAGTGATAATCTCCTTGACAAATATCACATGCACATGGTTTCTCCAATATGAATTCGTTTCTGTCCATTGACGTCTTTGAGGGCTTAACCCTGGTATGAATTTATTGATGCCGTTAATGTCTTTCAAGGACATTGAGTGATAATCTCCTTGACAAATATCAAATGGATATGGTCTCTCCAGCACGAATTCGTTTCTGTTTACTGATGTCTAGGAAAGTCGTTTATTGTATGAGTTTGGTGATGTCTTTTAATGTCTTTTAAGTATTTTGAATGTTCAACCACTTTTTGACTAAATCCTTTTCAACAAATACAGTCCCTTCTGTAAGTCATTTTCTGTTAAAGTTTTTAAGACTTTTACATCCTTTTAAAGTTCGTTGAAGCCAATGGATGATCCTTTGGTTTATTAGAATCTTTTCCACAAATACAGTCCCTTCTGCACGTGTGTGTCATTTCCTGTTTTTTGAAAATCAGACAAGTGATACATGTCATTAGATTCCCAAATAAACATAAATTTTACAACATTGAGAACCTGAAACAACAAAAAGTCTATTAGAAATTAACACAATAAAAATTATTTTAAAGGCAAAAGCAATGACAAGAAATTTGGTAATAAAAATACATCTAGATTATAGCCTTGTTCCTATCATTCTGTGTCCTCAAACAATACAGGCAGCTCAGTTGATACAGAATTGGTACGCAAACCTAACAGATATGGGTATTTTTGATCTTGTCAGGTGGTATAGAAGATCAGCAACAAAGAGTTCTTTGGGGTTCTTTGAAAATTTCTCCAATTTTTGATCAAGAAAATTCCAGCCCTTTGAAACTTGCTGGCTTAGGATTTCTGCTAGATTCGGGCTTAGTGAGTTAAACAGTCATTTAACCTTACCTCATCAAAGTATGAATCGTGAATTGGTATTACTATCTACACTTCTTATAATGGTCAAGGAAAGAACATGTCCTAACAAAAAAGACTGGATCGAGCATCTACGGGTTTTTTGTGAAGTCGTCTGTGGCAGTAATTCGAGTGGGCCAAGAACGTGCATCCTCTTTGCACACCAATCGAAGGTAATGCTGATCTTTTTTAACATACTGGAGGAGAAGGTCTGTACTCGCTTCCAAAGGCCTCTTATGTTGGAAGAAAGGCTCTCCACTGCTTCTTGGGGGCCCAAGATGGCGTGCGTGATTCGAAACTTAAAAAAGTCATTCACTAAACAATGGGACGCGCTATCCAGTCTATTTCAGTGATCAGTGTATCTGATTATAACCTAGATTACAAACAACAAAAATTAGCCGAACAGATCATTGGTAATATTTAATATTCAATAAAAGGAAAAATATAACGAATTACCTTATTAAAATTAAAACTACTGTATTTTAAATCAGTTGTTTTTGATATGCCATATGGTTATCCTGCTTTGAAATTTCGTTTTCTGTTTGCGTTTTATTTTCCATTGTTAGTTACTGCAGTTCTTTGTGTGACTTTGTTGGTGTTCTTTAAGCTCTTGTAATCCAGCATAGCCATTTTTGCAAAAACCACATTTAAAGGGCTTCTTATCTAAATGAGTTTGTTGGTGTAACTTTAGACTTTCTGCTGCTAAAAATCCTCTTTTACATATGTCACATTTAAAAGGTCTCTCTTCTGCTGAATGCGTTAGCTTATGCTTCTCAAGAGCAGAGAGATGATTCAATCCTTTTCCACAAACATCACATTTATATGGCTTTCCTATTTTATGTTTCCTTTCATGCTTGTCAAGAGAGGCAGCTCCTATAAATGTTTTCCCACATGTTTTACATGTACAGGATCCCTTTCCTGCATGACGATCCTTATGTCTTTTGAGATACAAGGCCACAGGAAATTCTTTATCGCAAATATCACATTTATAAGGCCCACTGTCTGAATGAGTTCCTTGGTGTATTTTGAGCCATTCTGGTGTACGAAATCCCTTTTCACAGACATTACATTTATAAGGTCTCTCCCCTGTGTGAGTTAGCCTGTGTGTTTTCAGACCAGAAAGGTAATTAAATCCTTTTCCACATATTTCACATTTGAAGGGTCTTTCTTCTAAATGCGTCCTCTGGTGCATTTTTAGGCTACTTGATGTGACAAATTCCTTGTCACAAACACTACATTTGTAAGGTTTCTCACCGGTATGATGTCGTTTGTGCGCTTTCAGACCAGACTCAAAATTATATCCTTTTCCACAGAGATCACATTTGTATGGCCTTTCTGCTGCATGAATTGCTCGATGCTGTCTAAGGCCATCATGCGATGTAAATATTTTCCCACATGTACCACATGCAAGTTCTCTCTTGACTTCATGTGCAATAGACTGATGTCTTTTGAGATATGCTGATTGAGTGAATCGCTGCCCACAAATATCACAACCAAATGGTCTATCTTCAGAATGCAATATTTTATGTCTGTTCAAATTGGCAATAGTACCAAATGTTTTTTCACAGACAACACATTTGTGTGGTTTTTCTTCTAAATGGGTTTGCTGGTGTTGTTTAAGGTATCTTGATAAAGCAAAATCCTTTCCGCATAAATCGCATTTAAAGGGTCTTACTACAGTATGAATTATTTGATGTCTTTTGAGATTTGTTGATGAATTAAACTGTTTTCCACATGTATTACAATTTAATGGTCTCTTTTCAGAATGATTCTTTTGATGTCGTTTGTGATATGATGATGAAACAAACCGTTGCCCACAAATATTACATTTCAAGGGCTTCTTGTTGGAGTGAATTCTTTGATGTCGTTTTAAATATATTGATAGAGTAAACTGTTTCTCACAGACATTACATTTAAAAGGCCTCTTTTTACAACGAGATTTTTGATGCTGCTTGAGATAAGCTGACAGAGGAAACGTTTCCCCACAAATATTGCATTCAAAAGTTCTCTTGCTAGTATGATTAATTTGATGTTTTTTCAAGTTATCCTCTGAACAAAAGCTTTTCCCACAAATATCACAAGAAAACACCTTCTCAACTGTATGGATACACCTATGTCGTTTAAGATTTATAACAAGTTTACCACAAATTTCACATTTCTTTTTTCTATCTCCGTTGTGAGCCTGTTGATGGTATTTAAGGTTTCCTAACCGTTTGAAGGCTTGTCCACAGGTTTCACATTTAAATGGCCTTCCTCCTGCGTGTTTTCTTTGGTGATCTCTAAGAGCTCCAAACAAAAAGAATGCTTTACCACATGTGTCACACTTGTGTGTTCTCTCTCCTTTGTGACGTTGTTGGTGTTTTTTCAGACTACATTTATGGCTAAGGACTTTTCCACATATGTTGCATATGTATCCTTTTTCCTTAGCATGAATCCGTTTGTGTGATACAAGACCAGAAAATGAACTGAAAACTTTCCCGCAAGAACACTCATATGATCTCTTGCCTGTGTGGGTTTTCTTATGGGTGATTAGGCCATTTGATGTTACAAACCCTCTGTTGCAAATATCACATACATAAAGTCTCTCTCCTCTGTGAATTCTTTCATGTACTAGAAGATTAATCGTAGATGGAAATTTTCCCCCACAGACTTCACAGGAAAATTCCTCTCTCTGACTCCTTTCAACTGCTTCACTTTCACCTGGCAATTCAGTGCTCCTTTCATTACTAGCATCAGTATCTGCAGTACTTCTACAAATGACTTCTACACGCTTCTTGCCATTGCAAACTTCCATATGAGACTGCAAGTAATTTATATCATAATGCTTCTTACATTTCTCACATTGTTTCACTTGACCTGGAAGAGTTAAAAATTAACAGTTTTGAGTAGTACGAAACTTCAAATTGCTATGAGCAGCGGAAACATTTTCCGGCATACTTAAAAGCTTTTTTCATCCAACAGTCTACAGAGTATAAAAGTCAGAAACAGACCTTCCTGCTATATCATACCAGCTGACTGGTGTTTAAAACACAATGCCCATTCAGTTGCACTTTCTGATTGGTGCATTTTGATCCACATCTGGGTATAAATTCCACCCTTTTCAAGTGTTTCAGTCTGTTTCTGACGTTTATACTCTGAGGAGCGTCAGACAAAAAAGCTTTTAAGCAAGTGCCTGAAAATGTTTCCGCTGTTCATAACAAGTTTGAAGTTAAAAAATTGCGATTTCTACATTATGACAGCATGATTTCATTTGAACAACAGTAGTTTGAGTTTGGATAGAAAAACACCACATGAATTGGGATAACATTTCTGTGATTGATAAAGATAAGAACTGGCAAAATAGACTGTTCACAGAATGTATTCATTCAAATCTATCAACCCATGTATCAATCATCATGCACTATCCCAGAGACCTGGTTGAATAACATTAAAGGCTGCACTGAATTCAATGTTGGCTTCACAAATTCAGCACTGCAAATTTAGTACCAAAAAACGCAGAGCTTCCCCACCACTCCAGTTAGAGTTTTTTACACCTTTCAATTTGACAAACACAATAAATAAGAGAAGAACCACATTTCATTTGCCTGATGATGGGAGACGAATCTCTCTCACAATGTTGCCGTGGTAAATATTGAAAGCTTGTCATGACAAGGGAGGGACGATAATTATGACTTATGCAATAACAGTGGTTCACTTTATTTAAACCAAACCACTTTATAAGCACTCAACACTTATAGAGGACCATTAGAGTGGCAAAATGTGCATCATAAAAATCCATTTTCATTTTTTGAAAAGAACAAGGGGCCATTCAAAATGATGTTTCACCTTTTAGGGGAGGGGGTAGGAGGCATGCAACAGAGTGTGTGACAATTTTTCAGTAACAGTTCATGACAAGGGGGAAGGATGGGTCAAAATCTGTCAAAATTTGCATGACATCTTCAAACGGCTCCCAAGAATTTAGCTGAAATGTTGAATATGCCAAAGCAGATAGCTAAGCATTACATTAAAAATTGACTGAAATAACCCACAGGAACAAACATTCTGATGAGAAATAACTAGAAATTGCAGCAGTAACAAGAGTTTCTGAATGTCTAGTTCCATACGCTATGAACCAGAGCAACAATTTCAAATTTGACTGTTACTCAAACAAAACATCACCAGAACTGTAGATCCATTCCTAATCACTTAAATGCAAACATAATAGCTTTTTTTGAAGGATTCAAGTTTTGAGCTTGTTTAGACCTTTTTGATAAAAAAATCTGATACTCACTAAAATAATTATGATCATCATGAACTGCTAGCTGCTCTTTCTTTTTCATCTTGTCATTTGCTTTAAGTTTCTTTCCAGTAGAATTCATATTTTCTTTTACTTGTTCCTTACAGAAAAAATATTTTTTGAGTTGTAGCTCTACCTCTTGTTATTGTAATAATATTTCATGGTTTACAGTGATGAACACCTTTTTGAGATCCACAAAAGTAATAGCTGTGTATTTGCCATGGTCTAAATAAACATACCAATCATAAGCGCATTTGTGTAAACAGGACAACACTGAATATAACCGTCTGCATGATGATTATTTCACAAAAATGAGTTGGTTAGAGTTAAGGTAGTGGTACAGGTTCCTAACCAAACTTTGAATGTTAAAAAATTTTGAAAAATACATTTTCGGATTGGAGATTTATATGTCTCATCATCCAAAAATTTGAAAAATAAACAGTTATCAACATAACAATAGAGATGCTCTTCACTGAGGTGCCAATTGCACACACAATTAAAATCAAGATAAAATTATATTTAACCACCTTGTCTTTCTCTCCCATACGTGGTTTTTGAACTACCTTGGCTGCACAGGGGTTACCAAGTTTCTTGATTACTGAAAGAGAACAAACATTATTACCATGGGTTAAAGAAAAATTTAATTGAGGAGTAGATTTTTTGACAAAATTTAAGAAAAATCTAAAAAAATAGGGGCTGGCCTTTTTTGTATGGGAGCATCCACAGTTTATTTTTATTCTTCCATAGCTAGCGGAGTTCCACTGTCAAGAGAGGGAGGGGGTTCCCAAGATTATGCTAAGGCAGTAAGAAAAATATGCAAGTATTACAGGTTTAATTGTGAATCTAGTACTGCTTTTATTGTGTTGATATGATTTCTTAAACTTGAGTTACAATAATTATCTATTGCAAGATGCTTTAATTGGCATCCCTGCTTTGTTTGTGTTCCTGCTTGGTTTCTTATTTAGCCCATCTCTTCGCCGCATGAAAAAATTATACACACAGCAGCAAGTTAAGCGATGGCCTTATGAAAAGACTCGAGTTCTGCATCATACAATGGCAGTCCCTGACAGACAAGTGTTGTTTCTTGAGCATGCTGTCTTCATACTTACTTACCAGAACTTTTGATAGTATCATATTTTGAAATAATTTTTTTCCTCCTTTCAGCTTCATTTTCCGTTAATTGCAGCTCTTCAACAACTTCCATGCTGCTGCAAGGCAGGCCTTGGGAATTGTCCTCCTCCAATCAAGTCGTCCAGTCACCAGTTTGTAAGTTAGGCCTGCCGCCTGCAACCGGGCAACCCTGCAAAAATCGGAAAGAAAGTGGCTTTCATTATCATAATCGTTACGAATGCAGATTATGAATAGATAACGAAGGAAAAATACATTGTTTTACATACCTTTGGATCCATTACTTGGAACCAGAATTGGAAAATATTCATGGGAAACATCAATGACACCTCAACCGCATTCGCGTAGACTGCCTACACACTCAACTGGTTTTTACCTCCGACGAGTTGAGTTGAATTGAAATTTGAATGTTCGTTCTCCAGCAGACGAACGTCTCCAAATATGGAAGCAAGAAAATATGGAAGCAAGAAAATACGGAGGCAAGAAAATATGGAAGCAAGAAAATAGGGAAGCAAGAAAATGTGGAAGCAAGAAAATGTGGAAGCAAGAAAATATGGAAGCAAGAAAATATGGAAGCAAGAAAATATGGAAGCAAGAAAATATGGAAGAAGGGATTCGATCTAGATAATACGGAAGCAAGAAAATATGGAAGAAGGGTCGATCAAAAAAAGAAGAGCATTTCTACGTGTACAAGGACGGGAGCCTTTCGTGCACAATCGAACAAAGGGTCAGATCAAAGGGCAACCTCATTTGCATAGAAGCAAACTAGTAACAGAGAGAAGATACGCAGATGCACAATCAAGAAAATACGGTGTTTCAAGTCATTATTATATTTCAGAAATCGCCCTAAGATATGATCTGAAAAGTTGAGTTCTGTATTTATATTATTTACATTTCGTTATCATCAACATAAATTAATTCTTTGCAGATTCCAAACATGTTAGCTAGCTTTGATGCCGCGTCTTCTTTCCGCGCGTAAAGGCAGACACAAATATGACAAACCTTGATTAATCCGAAAACGCAGCCCCGTCATCATAACTGTAAACATCACCTTCTAACGTAAGTTCGTCTGCACTGTCTTCGTCAGCAACTGATGGAATCATTAACGTAATTTTTGTTGGCATTTTTTCTTCATCTATCGATTGATTCCATTTACGAGTTCCCCCGTCCTTGGGGCTCTCCATTGCCTCATCGATCTGTTGCTCCACTGCCTCATCGATCTGTTGTTCATTCAATGTTCCCAAGTCAAGATCTTTCAAAGTTCCCAATCTAGTTTCGTTCAAAGAATCTGTGAAATTAAAAGTCGACGCGTTATCGAAGTCTCTAGATTGAACCAATATCGCTCGGGTAGGAGTCGCTCCTTTGCCAGTCTCGTAATCGATTCTATTCAAACTTGATGCCTCGCTACTTTGTTTTCCTCCTGGAGATTTGATTTCAGACATGAAAATTTCTTTGCTTGAAACGCCAGCCTCAGAGTCAGATAGATTGGCTCTAGGCCCCTTCTGGAATAATTCTGAATCACCCATATCTTGCACAGCAACTGAATTTGATTCAGCTTTGGAATTCTGTCCCAAGTCACCTATGGACAAGTTTCGTACTTCTCCTACCGAGTAGCTCGGAATCTTCCCGCCATTATTGCTCAATGACGTCAGCTCACCACTGGACAGATCTTTGCGCCTCAACTCTGAGAAAAAATCAAGAAATCAAAAATTACACTATAAGAAAGTTCGGGATAATCCTAGTACTCAAACATTTTAGCAACTCCAGAATACTTTCGTACTAAAAATTAACAATATTTGCTGTCTTTAGTACCCTTCGCACCGGCACCTTAAAACCACTACGCAATTTTTTAAAAAATCGAAAGTTCACAGAAAGTACGTCATTGAATGGACTTTTTAATGCATTAGCATAGCTGCGGGGAGAAGTTTTGAGCATCAGTTAAGCAAATATACTTAAATTCTTGAAGCCCAAGCCGACTAGTTGAGGTAAAAAAGAAACAAGTTGCCATCTAGTTAATTGCGATAAATTATTTCGGAAAATCGCTGGTTAGCAGTCAGTAACTAGTTCTGACTGTGTGCAATGTCAATATAAGCCTGAGTTAGAATAGAATATGCACATGCATAGGGCGTGTCCATCTGAACCTCCGAAACCTTCCAAATTTCAAAAACAGAAAGCTTCCAAAAACAGACTCAATGGCTTTTGAAAAACTGGAATTCTGGAAATTTAAAAACTTCTGCGCCAAAATTCTTGCTTAGGTCGTCCCCAGACCCTTTCGTGGAATGTTTCCTGGTAACTGTTAAAATTGTATTCTCGTTTGACCTTCAAACCCGTTCAAAATGAGAATCTCTGGCAAGTCTCGTGATTTTGATGGCAGAAGGTTTTGGAGAGCTCCAAAATCTGCCGTTTTCAGAAGAATAGGTTGGAAAAACACTTATTCGGAAAAAAAGACGGCCACCGAAAAAAGAACTGGTTTCGAAGAACCCGCCCGTAGAAAATCACGATATACCTCTTGTCCCATTCACACTTAGGCGTTGGTAAGCTGGCTCTTTATTTCTTTCTTTTATTTGTTGACCAAAACTAACTTCTCCTTCGCTCTTCTCTTGATTATAATAAACACCCCCTGTTGTAGACTGTGCGTTCGGTGGACTTTTAATTTGATTTAAGAGTTTAACAACCGGATATTCTTCCGCCAAGAGTTCACCTTCACTAACACTGACTTCTTCTAGCGTGTCCTGAGAGAGAAATTTAAAGGCAATATTTTAAAGTCAGCAGATGACGCCCTAAGGGGGTTACTTACCCGACTAATGGAAGGAGATGTGCCACAGAGGTTTTACAGACTATGGTAATAACTTTTTCAGGTATTTTTTTCTAAATCTTTCTAGATCTTTTGGGTTAGTAAGGTTGAGAGCAGCAGAATATACAGTTTCACAAAATTGTCAAAAAATCTCCAGCATAATGAATGTAGGTCACGTGACATTTGCTCGTTTCGAGTACAGTCATGACATGCCAGATCAGAATAGATCTTTTCAAAGAGATCTGGGTCGGTGCGACATTTTCTGGAGATGGCGTACATCTTGAGTACGGGAATCCTCTTCGCGTGCAGCAACCGGGATCGCAGTCGATCTAGGAGAAGTAGCGTACCAAATTTGTCTTCAAATTCACGAAGAATACTGCATGGCCCCCAATCGCACGTAGAGAGGCAATCGCCGAAGGGGATGGAAAAGATCCCCCGGCTGCGTAAGATCAAAAAAGCCCGGAAGGTTTGGCTCAAAGCCCAAAACGAAGGAAAAATGAAAATCTACCTCTTCAATGTCATCTGTGTCTTTCAATGTAGCAGTGTCACTAACTTCTTCATTATCTAGCTGTTTTTGAACATCTTTACCCATAGCTTTCTGAAGCAGTTGTTTGAAGTTTGTTTTCTCGTCTATAAATGAGATAAGATAACAACATCACAGATTTTTGAGCGATGAGAAACTTGTGATCTAGCGATCTGAAATTTACATTGTATTTATATAAGAACAACAAAGTTGACCCTTGTTTGTATTTATGTACGGAAAAGATGCAAGTTACCTTCTTCCAATTCATTGACAGGTGAAAGTATCGCTTGACCTTCAGACACAGGGAATTCACCCTCACTGTATAATCCAGGTATGACACTATCAGGACAGAGGTGCTCCCCTTCGGAGATTCCCTCAAACAAGCTGCTACCGACAGTTGTGTTTGATGATATCGTAAAACTGCTCGTCTTTGGACTTGGTGATTTCCTAATGACGTTGACCATTGGCTTTGGGAGTGTTTGAGTGGGTTCTGAAGATGGAGGGCTTGCTGTAGGTGTCTTTTCTTCTTCTGTTTCGATTATGGTTCCACTTCTAGAAAAATATATTTTTGGATTATTGCTGAGTTCTACATCTTTGAAAGGAAATGCTCTTTTTGCAGCGTTAACAATAACTTCCGTCGTAGTTATTATAGTTAGGCCACGTTTACACGAGCGAAAATGGATCGGATTTAAAGTGTATCCGATCTACTTTTAGTACGGATAGGCCTTGCGTTTACACACAATTTCGTAGATCCGATCATTTTCTGGTACGTGAACCGACCTACTTTTGGATCGCTTTGAAAGGCGTTCCAGTTTAGATCCGATCTACTTTTGCATCGTGTAAACAGGTGGATCCGACCCAAAACTGGCTCTCTTCGAAAATATCATTATAAATTACTATATAAATATTTAGTAAAGACACATTTGTCAATCACTAGACCCAAAAATGGATCGGATCCGTGCCTCGTGTAAACAAAAGGCCCATCTGTACCAAAACTAAACATCTGGCTCCGATCCACTTTAGATCCGACAAACTTTCTCTGATGTGAAACGTAGCCTTACCGCAGTCGCTTTACATATTTTATATAACAATAGAGTTTACATGAATTTTGAGGTTCAAAACTGCTGAAATGTAAGAATAAATCAAGAATTATTGCCAGGCTCATACTTCACTACAAAAGAATCGTATTTTTGTTATCAAAGCTTTTCTGACAGTTATCAAGACCATTAAAACGCTTTCACGCGATATTACTTTCACTCCATGACGTCATGTGATTTCTGGAAAAAGCTTATTGAAATGACACTGTCGCTTAAGATAAAATTTTGGGCGTGTTCTTGTAAACCAATTCTTTTTTCGGTAGCCTTCTTTTTCAAAATGTGTCAATAGAAAATGTTTATCCATAGTGTTTTTCTATTGACTATGGTTTATCGAAGCCATCATCCGATACGGTAGGTTTTTAAGCCCTTCAAAACCTTCTACCATGAAAAGCAGAAGGTCTCAGAGACTTTTGAGAGATTCTCGGTTTCAAGGTCGAGCGTGACTGCCATTTTACCATTTGCCAGGAGACATTCAACGAAAGGGTCTGGGGACGACGTAAGCAAGAATTTTGGCGCGAAAGTTTCCAGAATTCTTGTTTTTGAAAATCATGGATTCTGTTTTCGGAAATTTTCTGTTTCCAAAATTCGGAAGAATTTGAGGTCCAGAAAAGCACGCCCTGATATAGAACTTGAAAGTACCTTGTTTTGCTGCATGTTAATTGTTGATAAAATTTGATGTTCTGTTTGTGACAAAGACCAATTGTAATCTTTTTTATTTTCCATTCCAGCATTCATTATCTTACAGCCGCTTACAACACGCACAAGGGCGAAACATAAACTGGATTATTCCAAACAATGTGCAACAGTTTCAAAAATTGGAGCCTTTTTGCTTACTAAGGCAATTTTTGGAAAGAAAAACAGAAGGATACAAATTCTTACAATTTAAGGTTCTTATGAGCAGGCCTTACTGAAATGCTCTGTACAATTAAATTACCTTTCAAATTCACTCTGTGAGATGAGAGTTTCATTCAATAGGGATGCCTCAGGGGTGCGTGCCAGAGACTTTTCCGTTTGTTCCTCATCCTCTTTAAGAGACGAAACAGGTGTCTCCAAATGCTGATCAAGGGCAGAGAACTTCCTCTGACTTTTAGGCGTCTGTGGTGGAGTTGTCAGTATAGACTGTTCGTGTTGGTCCTTATAGTCCTCTATATGGAGAAGAAAAAATTAATTTTAACGCATGAAGGAATCGAATACAGAAAAACAGCAGGCCTATTAGCCAATGAGTGGCATAGTAAAGGTGAAGGTTACAGCATTTATATAGCGCTCTAACTATAATTCAATATTCTAAGGCGCTTTATAATCTTATTACCACCCTCAACTGAAGCATTTTGTTTGTTTCCCTTGGGAAGTATTGTTTTAACAGCGTGAAGCCACATTTAGCGTTTCTGAATTTTGTTGGCCGAGGTACCAATTTTACATCTTGGTGAGGAGAGGCGCATTTGTACTAACAACTTAACCAAGGTTGTTATCTCTGCAATCACAGTGGAAAGACCGTGGCTCGAACCCACAACATTGTGAGCCTTGCACGCTAATCACTGCACCATAGAGACCACAACATATGTGCGATGACGTTGGGGTTCGAACCCACGCTCACAGAGCCCAGTGCATTAGCAGCCCATCGCCTTATCCATTCGGCCAAATTGTTTTTTTTCATAAATACAATTGGTATGATTCGATAGACTGCATGATCAGAGAGGCAACGAGGATTCCGCTAAGCGAAAGGGCTCAATGAAATAAATTGCGAGTAATTCCCCAAGTCATAGAGCCCAAGGCTCCTCTCCAGTTTGGCTTTTGTGTTTCGGCTATGTTGAGCCTTTTTCAGTTCCATACAAATTTGTATATATTTCATGAATGGTATAATAAAAGTATGAAGAATTCTCTAAAATTGGCACCATTTTGACTCATTGGTATCATTTCTTAGAGACTAGTACAAAATTCATGAAATGTTCATAAAGAATTGGATTTAGTCCTGAATTGCATATTATTCAATGTGGGCATAGCCTGAAAACCTTGTAACAAGCGGGTCGGATCGTAAAATCTCAGCGGCACGTCTCAACCCGATTCCAGGTGATGTTCCGGCAGTAAATTTCCGTTGTCGGGTTTCCGAACCAATGATGAACGACGGAAAAAAGTAAAATTAACACGACTAAAAAGCCCAATTTCTCACCGGGCTCCGATGAAGTCTTCTCTTTTTCTTCTGCAATTGATAAAATGCTCTTCTCGCTGCTTTCAGGTGAGACACAAGACGCTGTCGGCGTTTGAATACTGGGAGCTTCTGATGGTACCGGGGTGTATACTGGCGTCTGAATCGGCGTTGAAACAATAGAAGGTGAAGAAAGCTGTGAATCATGTTCTTCTTGTGTAACCTAAAAAAGAGAGTGCATTTTCACATAAAAGAAAATGCAACATGCAGGATGGCAGAGGCAGAGTAAAGGCATGTCAAGTGTAACTCTCTAAACAAGGGCCTGTTCATATAATATAGCATAGCCTGTTGAGGTGGGATAGCCCACCCAGGTGAGATCTAGTCGACATAGTGATTTGCTCTTGATAGTACGATCGTGTTCATACGAGAAGTGGGCCATCCCACCTAGATGATATCTTACTGCCGAGTTGGTGAGATCTCACCTAGGTTGGATGAAATTTACTCATGTTAACGAACAAGTGAGCCAGCCCACAATGATGGACCTTTGTTTTTGATCATTCTATCACCCCAGAGTTTATTTGTTCTTTTTATTTGAAAGTCCTTACATTGGCGTGTTTTATAATCATACTTACTTTCATTTGTTACGAAAAAGTCTTTAAATGCTTCAGGTAGGTTATTGCATGGACGAAGTTTAGTGTTTTAAACTCGTAAAGACCGCTAAGTTTCAAGAAGTTGCTTTCTTTGTGCAGCTTGTTTGTAGAATATCTGCGATCTTTAAAGTATATTATTTTAAGGATTCTAAAGAGCGCGCGGGGCGCTCATTAAATTATCAATCACTTCATTCAGATTATATGTAATAAAAAGATAGTTGGAAACAAAAATAGTTATCAAAGTTTGATAAAAGGTTATATATCATGCTCGGCTCGCGTGGATATGGCCCAAGTTTCAAGCTACAGTAGGCAAGCAAACGTTATAAATGATGAACTAAACAAAACAGCAACAAAGTAAACAAAATTCGAATTTCCGTTCAGAGAAAAGGTTATAACTAAACTGCCAAAGGATCAGTCTTTTGTCTTATCCCCGAATTTTTTTGGAGAGGGAGCTCATTCTGTAGTAGGACTAATATTCTGATTTATGTTAATTTATTACTTCCGTTATGTATATAAATCTGTAAATAATCAATTCTAAATTAGTCAGCTTTTACTCTTCAAACGAGTCGTATCTCTCGCTCGCTTTCTGGCTGCTGAAAATAACAAGGAAGTTATTTGGGCAGTTCAAACCCTGCTACAGTTGGTGGAGAATCCTAAGAAAAGACCCATGGAAAAGAAAGCATCGTTTCAATCTCTCAGCTGCTTTTTCGTTCATTCGACGATTCATTCCAAGATGCTTGTCTAGATAGAAAGCCTATCAACCCGGAAACCAAGCCTTTTCAGATCCTCAGTCGTCGAGCTCTCCTACTACTTCATCGAAATGTTCGATTTCGCTTGTTCGTAATTGAAATCTATTCAAGGAGGGCAGTCATTAATTTTGTTTAGTTTCGGAGGGAGCTCTTTCGTGGGAGGGGGCGCACATTCGAGAAAATACAGTACGCACCTTTTTACTTTCATTCGCTGTTTTTTGCTTCGGATGACCAAGAAGTGTTTTTAATCTTTCAGCTATAACATCTCTGATTAATTCTTGGATTATTTCATTATTTATTGGCAAGCCAGAGTCAACGAATAATTGAAGTCCAGAAGGTCCAATTAAGTCGTCTGCGGATGAAACAGAAAGTTACCTACAAGATGATTTTCGGAAGAAAAGATTTGATTAATAACAATTAAAGACCCCTTTCACGCGAGAGAAAAAGATACGAAACCGAAAGATCCGTACCTTTCGGGTACAATATGGATACAATTTCATTACGTTTACGAGAACGGATCGGGAACGGATCCAAATAGATCATCTTTTCTAATCCAAAAAGATAAGATTTTGTTCCCAAAAGGAATGGATCCAGGCGTACCCGTGTAAACGAAAAGGCTATGGTGACCTTTTTGGGTACGGATCTATTTTGATTCGTTCCAGTGTGAACGTGTCTTAAGTCAATGTTCGGGCACATCAAATATTGGGATTCGTTTTAAGAAACTTTCATCATAGTCTCAAAAGGGTAGTCGTTGGCCTCCTATAAAAAATACTTGGCCTCCTATTATTTGCATATTGCAGCGCATGATCCCTACTCCAATACACCTTGGTTACTACAAAAGATGAATACATGGAAATACACACATATATATATGTATATATACAAATATGTGAAACAATTTAGAAGGTGAAACATATAAAAAGACTGTTATTTGGAACGCGTTTCATCCGTTCATGCGGAATCTTCAGCCTAAGTAAATACATTTTATATCGCTAACAAATACATCGAAATTTTATTACAATTTGACGTCACATAAGTTACAAGGTATTGTTATTGATGAAGAAAATATTGTAGCTATGTTACGCAAGAGAAGCCTCCTTTTGAGGATTCAGATGTCTCGGTTTTATTCTGGGTGAAATTTTCTAATAAAATGTTGTTCGGTTTCTTCGTCAAAGGTCCTATCGTCACGTTTTAGAAAAGAATGGTATGATTTTTAAAGGCGTGTCCTTTCCTGCAACACAATGAAGATTCCGCATGAACGGATGAAACGCGTTCCAAATAACAGTCTTTTTATATGTTTCACCTTCTAAATTGTTTCACATATTTACTAAGTGCTTTTTGTGAACATTATTTATAACTATATATACAAATATATACACAACATTAGTCATAAAGCCTCATACACTGACATTGTTTCTGGACGCAGAGACAATGGGGCACCCATAAATAAAACAAGCATACTGATCTAAGCACCGAAATGCTTTATGGGGGATCGGCTGATGAGTCAGTACGAGGCTACAATAAATTTAAGTACAAACACACTACACCCGAAATGGGGTCATATATGAAATCAATACACACCTGTATTATTTTACTCTATACCAATGAATACAAGATAAGCGCGGACGGCTTCTCTGGGGGCGCAAAGAGGGGGTTGGTACTACACCCTTATATTTTAGTTCCATGTGCACTCCTGTGCACTTTATTATTATTTCATACAAGAATTTAGAGGAATGTTGCCTGCTGTTTTCAGAAAGTTTCAGTGCTCGTGTGGAAGGCCCCTTATTTTCAGAATAAAACACTTGTAATAAAACACTTGTAAACCAAACAGGGCAACCAAACATAGTTTCGAAATCGTTAAATGCAAACAAGGACACTAAGCATGCAAGGGTGTCGATAGTAAATGGCAAAAGCCTCTACCATCAGTATGGACTCACTAAGTTTTTGGACAGCAGGATTTGCATAAAACATACCAAACATATCGTCCTTATGTTTACCCTACCGTTCCGACAATTCAGTGAAGAAGAAATCTACTTTTAGAGTATAGGCTAACAAGAGCCAAACTTAAACTCAAACTTACGAATCCAGTTGTGTTCCTCTTCATCTGATAAAGAACTTGTCTCACTACCAACACTCCTTTCAGCTGGTATCACCAATGTTGGGTCAACTGGGACATTCATTTGACTCATTATTCTTGCAAGTATTTCTTGTTCAACCCTAGAAAGAACAATTCGCCAATTAAAAACAACTATTAATGAAACAATGTAGAACCTTTATACAAGTAGGCCTTATCTTTTATAAAGAAACAAAAATATTAACCCAGTACTGAAAGTTTCTTGAAGGGTCCCTCCAGTCAAAAATTTTTATTCTTCGAATAGATGCAATTCAACCTGCTGATTTCAAATCTGCAATTATGTTCTTCGTAACTTGTACCGTTTTGTTGTTATTAGGAATTACCGACAAAAAACGAGAAATTTTCTCGGGCAAAAGCCCTTCAGGACGTAGAGCGGGGCTATTGTGTCCTCACGCAGGTCTATTAATTCGTCAGCAAGGACCAGGTTTCGCTCTTCGCCATCAGCTTGAAACCAGACGGAAAACACTCAGATTTGGAGTACTGAAAGTTTCTTAGCCCTATTTCACATCGGGTATTTTTAGTCCATTTCTCATGTGGGGAGGGGGGGGGGGCGTTTTGGACTTCTTCTATTATTAGAATTGCCCTAACATCTGTCATAAATTTCTTGTAAATCCACCGAAAACAGAATTAGGTACAAAGGATCAAAAACAGTATTTTGTACAAGTATAGTTTAAAGCATGCGAAGGCTACCGTTATTAAGAGAATAACACAAAAAATACGATTTTCGCTCATTCCAACTATCCCGTTCTCACAGGATGCCCAAAAGAGTGTGCCCTAAATATTTCGTTTAACATACCACTCCTGAGCTTTCTCCTCCACAGTCAGCCTACTCCGGATTTCCACTGCATTTGCTTCATTTTCATAATGAGGCTGCTGTGGTGGAAAAGGAGGCGCATTGTAATCTTTAGGTTCAGCATCCTCGATTCCATGAAATTGCATTCCCAAATTTTCCTCAGTTATGTTTTCAGCGTCGCTCTCATCTTCTTTTTCAATTTCGTTTGTTGCTATGTAATTCTGAAAATTTGCATAGTCTTCTTGCCTAGGCGGAGTCTGAAAGGGCTGTTCATTCTGTAGATGAATAAAGTTCATAATTAATAAAGCGTACAGCCAAGGCCCTGGTGAAACATTTGAGATTTCACTCAAAAGCAATGTTTCAGGAATAAGCCAGCCACGTTAAAAACATTTTCTAACAAGGAGAATTGCTCAGTAGTGTTTTTGAAAAACTTCAAGAACATTCTCTGCTTGCTAAAAGCACAAATAATTCGACGAGCACTGTTTTATGACGTGGCCAAACGTTCCAGATGTTTGACAAACAATGTTTGAGCGCTTGGCCAAGGCCTAAAGAGACGATATTTCGATATCGGGGGGGGGGGGGGGGGGTTCAATCAAGTGCCCAGCAATAAAAACTGCTTGTTGCTCAAATAAGTAAAGCAGAATTGTCAATGCAGTTGTGTGATGGATGGCCAAACTACTGTCTGTGCTCCTGATTAGCATCTGTGAGTCCACCATTTTTTGCCTAATCAGCTGGTATCTCACAGAAATCTGTGAATTTCTTGACTTGATTTAGGAAACTTGGGCAACTGAACACCTTCCCCTAATTTTAAGTAGAGACCTGATAGACTGTAGATTCTAAATTCTAAATTCACCTAATTTTAGGTAAGACCTGATGAAGATTCTAAATCCTACCTTCACCTAATTAAGGGTACAGGCTTGAAGTAGATTCTACATCCTACCTTCACCTAATTAAGGGTACAGGCCTGATAAAGATTCTACATCCTACCTGCATCTAATTTTAGGAACAGACCTGATGTAGATTCTACATCCAACTTGCATCTAATTTTAGGAACAGACCTGATGTAGATTCTAAATCCAACTTGCATCTAATTTTAGGAACAGACCTGATGTAGATTCTAAATCCTACCTTCACCTAATTAAGGGTACAGGCTTGAAGTAGATTCTACATCCTACCTTCACCTAATTAAGGGTACAGGCCTGATAAAGATTCTACATCCTACCTGCATCTAATTTTAAGAACAGACCTGATGTAGATTCTACATCCAACTTGCATCTAATTTTAGGAACAGACCTGATGTAGATTCTAAATCCAACTTGCATCTAGTTTTAGGAACAGACCTGATGTAGATTCTAAATCCTACCTTCACCTAATTAAGGGTACAGGCTTGAAGTAGATTCTACATCCTACCTTCACCTAATTAAGGGTACAGGCCTGATGAAGATTCTACATCCTACCTGCATCTAATTTTAGGAACAGACCTGATGTAGATTCTACATCCTACCTATACCTTTTTAAGGTAAGACCAAAATTTTTATTTGTCAGGGGTTTTTACATTCACTTGTATTTACTTGTGTTCACTCGTGTTCAGTCTTCCGAGTTGTATGGTATTTTAGACTAGATCCATAATGGCTGAAAAAACTACAGTAAAATAATTTACTCACAGGGGAAGAATGATGTACTTCGTTCAACAGGAATCGATTCTTTGGAGTTTCACTACTTGGTGTCTCAATATCGACGTTTGGTAAATTCTAAGAAAAAATTGAAAGGATATAAATTCATTTGTTCATGAAAAGCCGCTGGCAAAATGAAAATGCATGAATCCCTCCTGCAAAGAAAGAAATTTTTTGAAAATAACTTTTTGCGTAATACATGTTTCCTGATTTGGTGTTCTGGACAATTTCGTCCTCTAGAAACTTTCGCGGGAATAAAATTCGCAGTTTTAGTGAAAATCGCGAAAGTCTCTTGCCCCGAAGAGTGTTCTGATGCCTTAGGCAAGTCATTTGAATCACAAGACGAGGTGGCCGAGTGGTTAAGGCGATGGACTGCTAATCCATTGGGCTCTGCCCGCGTGGGTTCGAATCCCATCCTCGTCGAGCTTTTTCTAGTTCTTTTTACCAAAATCAGAGGAAATTATTTTTTTGGTGAATGGTTTGTCTTTTAATATTATTTTTGCTCGAGCTTTCAGAAATCTCTTGTAGCGAAATAAAAACAGACTCCTATAGCAAACAAAACAGACAGAGAGTGGATAATGAGTTTTACCGTAAACAAGGTCCGAATGCACTCTTTGTTTACACGTTATCTTTTTTATAAGAAACTCTTTATAAGAAACCCAGACTCTCGAATAGCCAAAAACTTAAGAAACTCCAGGCCTACTGGAATTTTTTTACACAGGAAACTTTTCACCTCAGACAGCGAAAAATTTTCTTTTATTTCCCGTGTTTCGTCTGTAATAAAAAATTTCTGCGACAAGCGGATAAACAAGAAACCCAAATGCATTCAAACACAATCGATAAATGGGTTTGGAACATCATTCCGATAGAACATAGTGGATAGAATAACTGTTGCCCATAAGGATACTCAAGAAACTCGTAAGAAACTTTCAGTATACATACTCAAAATCTAAAAATTTTAAGAAACTTTCAGAATTGGATCAATTTTTTAGTTTCTTGGAAAAAAAATACGTGTATGAGAAACAGATCATTTTTGCAGAGGCTCGATGTTCTTATTTTTATAATGATTTGAGGCTGGAGTGTTCTTAATGGTGTTCTTATTTCATCATCGATTTTTCTACAACCACACACAATAAATTGCTTCTACAAGCAAAAAATAACAGTTTGGCATATCTTCATTATACTTTGATTTAGTAATTGCATAGTTCTGTTTTGTTAACATGAGATGTTATTCTAAAAACACATTTTCTTTTTTCTTATTTTTATTTGAAGGTATATGTTGCAGTGAAAAAGAATGGTCAACTGCGAAATAAACTAATCAAAAAAACATTGTTACAATAACTGTTGCAAAGAGCACATGGTTGAAATTGCAATGCTGAGTAATGAAAGATATAGAGTTTCACTTGGTTCAAAAGATTAATGTAAAACATTATTATCTTACTGCAACAGTATTTCAAGTTGGACGGTTTTAAATATTCACTTTGCTTATTAGCCATTTAACATTTTCCTTGTGCTTTGTCGTGTACAGGTATGAAGAGAGCCGTTCTTTCTGTCACCAATGTGTAGAGGTGATTCTAAGCCAAAAGGCACAAGTGAATAGAACACACAAGTGTGGCCAAATACAACAATTATGATGAAAAGAACATAAACTATATACAAGGCTAACGGGTCTCCACTGAGATCCGGAATTACCGTGTAGTAGCGATCTATTAAGACACACAACGATAACCGAAGAATAAACTAAAAGTTACAGAATATATTGGAACACATGCGGAAAGAAGAATTAAAACTAACCATGGAAAAGTGGATAAGGGGATAAGTGGATACGGGGACAAGTGGATAAGTGGATGAGTGGATAAGGGGGTAAGTGGATAAGTAGATAAGTGGATAAGTGGATAAGAGGATAAGTGGATAAGTGGGTAAGTGGATAAGGGGATAAGTGGATAAGGGTATAAGGGGATAAGGGAATAAGTGGAAAAGTGGATAAGGGAATAAGTGGATACAGGGACAAGTGGATAAGTGGATGAGTGGATAAGGGGGTAAGTGGATAAGTAGATAAGTGGATAAGTGGATAAGAGGATAAGTGGATAAGTGGGTAAGTGGATAAGGGGATAAGTGGATAAGTGGATAAGTGGATGAGTGGATAAGGGGGTAAGTGGATAAGTAGATAAGTGGATAAGTGGATAAGAGGATAAGTGGATAAGTGGATAAGTGGATGAGTGGATAAGGGGGTAAGTGGATAAGTAGATAAGTGGATAAGTGGATAAGAGGATAAGTGGGTAAGTGGATAAGGGGATAAGTGGATAAGGGATATGTGGATAAGTGGATAAGGGGATAAGTGGATAAGGGAATAAGTGGATAAGGGGATAAGTGGATAAGTGGGTAAAGGGATAAGTGGATAAGTGGACAAGGGGATAAGTGGATAAGGGGATAAGTGGATAAGTGGATAAGGGGATAAGTGGATAAGGGAATAAGTGGATAAGGGAATAAGTGGATAAGGGGATAAGTGGATAAGGGGATAAGTGGATAAGGGGATAAGTGGATAAGGGAATAAGTGGATAAGGGGATAAGTGGATAAGGGAATAAGTGGATAAGGGAATAAGTGGATAAGGGAGGATAAGTGGATAAGGGAATAAGTGGATAAGTGGATAAGGGAATAAGTGGATAAGGGGATAAGGGGATAAGTGGATAAGGGGATAAGGGGATAAGTGGATAAGGGGATAAGTGGGTAAGTGGATAAGGGGATAAGTGGATAAGGGGATAAGTGGATAAGGGGATAAGTGGATAAGGGGATAAGCGGATAAGTGGACAAGGGGATAAGTGGATAAGGGATAAGTGGATAAGTGGATAAGGGGATAAGTGGATAAGGGAATAAGTGGATAAGGGAATAAGTGGATAAGGGGAGGATAAGTGGATAAGGGAATAAGTGGATAAGTGAATAAGGGAATAAGTGGATAAGGGGATAAGGGGATAAGTGGATAAGGGGATAAGTGGATAAGGGGATAAGTGGGTAAGTGGATAAGTGGATAAGGGGATAAGTGGATAAGGGGATAAGTGGATAAGGGGATAAGTGGATAAGGGGATAAGTGGATAAGGGGATAAGGGAATAAGTGGATAAGTGGATAAGGGGATAAGTGGATAAGGGGATAAGTGGATAAGTGGATAAGGGGATAAGTGGATAAGGGGATAAGTGGATAAGGGGATAAGGGGATAAGTGGATAAGGGGATAGGTGGATAAGTGGATAAGGGGATAAGTGGATAAGGGGATAAGCGGATAAGGGGATAAGTGGATAAGTGGATCAGGGGATAAGTGGATAAGGGGAGGATAAGTGGATAAGGGAATAAGTGGATAAGTGGATAAGGGAATAAGTGGATAAGGGATAAGGGGATAAGTGGATAAAGGGATAAGTGGATAAGGGGATAAGTGGATAAGGGATAAGGGGATAAGTGGATAAGTTGATAAGGGGATAAGGGGATAAGGGGATAAGTGGATAAGGGGATAAGTGGATAAGGGGATAAGTGGATAAGTGGATAAGGGGATAAGTGGATAAGTGGATAAGGGGATAAGGGGATAGGTGGATAAGTGGATAAGGGGATAAGTAAATAAGGGGATAAGCGGATAAGGGGGTAAGTGGATAAGTGGATATAGGGATAAATGGATAAGGGGATAAGTGGATAAGGGGATAAGGGGATAAGTGGATAAGGGGATAAGTGGATAAGGTGATAAGGGGATAAGTGGATAAGTGGATAAAGGAAAAAAGTGGATAAGTGGATAAGGGGATAAGTGGATAAGGGAATAAGGGGATAAGTTGATAAGGGGATAAGTGGATAAGGGGATAAGTGGATAAGTGGATAAGGGGATAAGTGGATAAGGGGATAAGTGGATAAGGGGATAAGTGGATAAGTGGATAAGTGGATAAGGGGATAAGTGGATAAGTGGATAAGTGGATAAGTGGATAAGGGGATAAGTGGATAAGGGGATAAGTGGATAAGTGGATAAGGGGATAAGTGGATAAGGGATAAGTGGATAAGTGGATAAGGGATAAGTGGATAAGGGATAAGTGGATAAGGGGATAAGTGGATAAGGGGATAAGTGGATAAGGGGATAAGTGGATAAGGGGATAAGTGGATAAGTGGATAAGGGGATAAGTGGATAAGGGGATAAGTGGATAAGTGGATAAGTGGATAAGTGGATAAGGGGATAAGTGGATAAGTGGATAAGGGGATAAGTGGATAAGTGGATAAGGGATAAGTGGATGGATAAGTGGATAAGGGGATAAGTGGATAAGTGGATAAGGGGATAAGTGGATAAGTGGATAAGTGGATAAGTGGATAAGGGGATAAGGGGATAAGTGGATAAGTGGATAAGTGGATAAGTGGATAAGATGGATAAGTGGATAAGTGGGGGATAAGTGGATAGGGGATAAGTGGATAAGGGATAAGGGGATAAGTGGATAAGGGGATAAGTGGATAAGATGGATAAGGATAAGGATAAGTGGATAAGGGGATAAGTGGATAAGTGGATAAGTGGATAAGTGGATAAGGGGATAAGTGGATAAGGGGATAAGTGGATAAGTGGATAAGTGGATAAGGGGATAAGTGGATAAGTGGATAAGGGATAAGTGGATAAGGGGATAAGTGGATAAGTGGATAAGTGGATAAGTGGATAAGGGGATAAGTGGATAAGGGGATAATGGATAAGGGGATAAGTGGATAAGTGGATAAGTGGATAAGTGGATAAGTGGATAAGGGGATAAGTGGATAAGGGGATAAGTGGATAAGTGGATAAGGGGATAAGTGGATAAGTGGATAAGGGGATAAGGATAAGGGATAAGGGGATAAGTGGATAAGGGGATAAGTGGATAAGTGGATAAGGGGATAAGATGGATAAGGGGATAAGTGGATAAGGGATAAGTGGATAAGGGGATAAGTGGATAAGGGATAAGTGGATAAGTGGATAAGTGGATAAGTGGATAAGTGGATAAGTGGATAAGTGGATAAGTGGATAGGGGATAAGATGGATAAGTGGATAAGTGGATAAGTGGATAAGGGGATAAGTGGATAAGTGGATAAGTGGATAAGTGGATAAGTGGATGGATAAGATGGATAAGTGGATAAGTGGATAAGGGGATAAGTGGATAAGGGGATAAGTGGATAAGTGGATAAGGGGATAATGGATAAGGGGATAAGGGGATAAGATAAGTGGATAAGGGGATAAGTGGATAAGTGGATAAGGGATAAGTGGATAAGGGGATAAGTGGATAAGGGGATAAGGGATAAGTGGATAAGGGATAAGTGGATAAGGGGATAAGTGGATGGATAAGGGGATAAGTGGATAAGGGATAAGTGGATAAGGGGATAAGTGGATAAGGGGATGGATAAGGGATAAGTGGATAAGTGGATAAGGGGATAAGTGGATAAGGGGATAAGTGGATAAGGGGATAAGTGGATAAGGGGATAAGGGATAAGTGGATAAGGGGATAAGTGGATAAGGGGATAAGTGGATAAGGGATAAGTGGATAAGTGGATAAGGGATAAGTGGATAAGGGGATAAGTGGATAAGGGGATAAGGGGATAAGTGGATAAGGGGATAAGTGGATAAGGGGATAAGTGGATGGATAAGTGGATAAGGGGATAAGTGGATAAGGGGATAAGTGGATAAGGGGATAAGTGGATAAGGGATAAGTGGATAAGGGGATAAGTGGATAAGTGGATAAGGGGATAAGTGGATAAGTGGATAAGTGGATAAGGGGATAAGTGGATAAGGGGATAAGTGGATAAGTGGATAAGTGGATAAGTGGATAAGGGGATAAGTGGATAAGGGGATAATGGAAGGGGATAAGTGGATAAGGGGATAAGTGGATAGTGGATAAGGGGATAAGATGGATAAGGGGATAAGTGGATAAGTGGATAAGTGGATAAGTGGATAAGTGGATAAGTGGATAAGGGGATAAGTGGATAAGGGGATAAGTGGATAAGTGGATAAGTGGATAATTGGATAAGGGGATAAGTGGATAAGTGGATAAGGGGATAAGTGGATAAGTGGATAAGTGGATAAGTGGATAAGATGGATAAGTGGATAAGTGGATAAGTGGATAAGTGGATAAGTGGATAAGGATGGATAAGTGGATAAGTGGATAAGTGGATAAGTGGATAAGTGGATAAGTGGATAAGTGGATAAGTGGATAAGTGGATAAGTGGATAAGTGGATAAGGGGATAAGTGGATAAGGGATAAGTGGATAAGTGGATAAGTGGATAAGGGGATAAGTGGATAAGTGGATAAGTGGATAAGTGGATAAGTGGATAAGTGGATAAGTGGATAAGTGGATAAGGGGATAAGTGGATAAGTGGATAAGTGGATAAGTGGATAAGTGGATAAGTGGATAAGTGGATAAGGGGATAAGTGGATAAGTGGATAAGTGGATAAGTGGATAAGTGGATAAGTGGATAAGTGGATAAGGGATAAGTGGATAAGTGGATAAGTGGATAAGTGGATAAGTGGATAAGGGATAAGTGGATAAGGGGGATAAGTGGATAAGGGGATAAGTGGATAAGTGGATAAGTGGATAAGTGGATAAGTGGATAAGTGGATAAGTGGATAAGTGGATAAGTGGATAAGGGGATAAGTGGATAAGTGGATAAGTGGATAAGTGGATAAGTGGATAAGTGGATAAGTGGATAAGTGGATAAGTGGATAAGTGGATAAGTGGATAAGTGGATAAGTGGATAAGTGGATAAGGGGATAAGTGGATAGTGGATAAGGGATAAGTGGATAAGGGGATAAGTGGATAAGTGGATAAGTGGATAAGTGGATAAGTGGATAAGGGATAAGTGGATAAGGGATAAGTGGATAAGGGGATAAGTGGATAAGGGGATAAGTGGATAAGTGGATAAGGGGATAAGTGGATAAGGGGATAAGTGGATAAGGGATAAGTGGATAAGGGGATAAGTGGATAAGTGGATAAGTGGATAAGGGGATAAGTGGATAAGTGGATAAGGATAAGGGGATAAGTGGATAAGTGGGAGGGGATAAGTGGATAAGTGGATAAGGGGATAAGCGGATAAGGGGATAAGTGGATAAGGGGATAAGTGGATAAGTGGATAAGTGGATAAGGGGATAAGTGGATAAGTGGATAAGTGGATAAGTGGATAAGTGGATAAGGGGATAAGTGGATAAGTGGATAAGTGGATAAGGGGATAAGTGGATAAGTGGATAAGTGGATAAGGGGATAAGTGGATAAGTGGATAAGTGGATAAGTGGATAAGTGGATAAGTGGATAAGTGGATAAGGGGATAAGTGGATAAGGGGATAAGTGGATAAGTGGATAAGTGGATAAGGGGATAAGTGGATAAGTGGATAAGTGGATAAGTGGATAAGTGGATAAGATGGATAAGTGGATAAGTGGATAAGTGGATAAGTGGATAAGTGGATAAGGGATAAGTGGATAAGGGGATAAGTGGATAAGTGGATAAGTGGATAAGTGGATAAGTGGATAAGTGGATAAGTGGATAAGTGGATAAGGGGATAAGTGGATAAGGGGATAAGATGGATAAGTGGATAAGGGGATAAGTGGATAGGGGATAAGTGGTGGATAAGTGGATAAGTGGATAAGGGGATAAGTGGATAAGGGATAAGTGGATAAGTGGATAAGGGGATAAGTGGATAAGGGATAAGTGGATAAGTGGATAAGTGGATAAGTGGATAAGTGGATAAGGGATAAGTGGATAAGGGAATAAGTGGATAAGTGGATAAGGGGATAAGTGGATAAGTGGATAAGGGGATAAGTGGATAAGTGGATAAGGGGATAAGTGGATAAGGGGATAAGTGGATAAGGGGATAAGGGGATAAGTGGATAAGGGGATAAGTGGATAAGGGGATAAGTGGATAAGTGGATAAGTGGATAAGTGGATAAGTGGATAAGTGGATAAGTGGATAAGGGATAAGTGGATAAGTGGATAAGTGGATAAGTGGATAAGTGGATAAGTGGATAAGTGGATAAGTGGATAAGTGGATAAGGGGATAAGTGGATAAGGGATAAGTGGATAAGGGATAAGTGGATAAGTGGATAAGTGGATAAGTGGATAAGTGGATAAGTGGATAAGTGGATAAGGGGATAAGTGGATAAGGGGATAAGTGGATAAGGGGATAAGTGGATAAGTGGATAAGTGGATAAGTGGATAAGGGGATAAGTGGATAAGTGGATAAGTGGATAAGTGGATAAGTGGATAAGTGGATAAGTGGATAAGTGGATAAGTGGATAAGTGGATAAGTGGATAAGTGGATAAGTGGATAAGTGGATAAGTGGATATAGTGGATAAGTGGATAAGTGGATAAGGGGATAAGTGGATAAGTGGATAAGGGGATAAGTGGATAAGTGGATAAGGATAAGTGGATAAGTGGATAAGTGGATAAGTGGATAAGTGGATAAGTGGATAAGGGGATAAGTGGATAAGTGGATAAGTGGATAAGTGGATAAGTGGATAAGTGGATAAGTGGATAAGTGGATAAGTGGATAAGTGGATAAGTGGATAAGGGGATAAGTGGATAAGTGGATAAGGGATAAGTGGATAAGGGATAAGTGGATAAGGGGATAAGTGGATAAGTGGATAAGTGGATAAGGGGTGGATAAGTGGATAAGTGGATAAGTGGATAAGTGGATAAGTGGATAAGTGGATAAGTGGATAAGTGGATAAGTGGATAAGTGGATAAGGGATAAGTGGATAAGGGGATAAGTGGATAAGTGGATAAGTGGATAAGTGGATAAGTGGATAAGGATATAAGTGGATAAGTGGATAAGGGATAAGTGGATAAGGGGATAAGTGGATAAGTGGATAAGTGGATAAGTGGATAAGTGGATAAGTGGATAAGTGGATGGATAAGTGGATAAGTGGATAAGTGGATAAGTGGATAAGTGGATAAGTGGATAAGGGGATAAGTGGATAAGTGGATAAGTGGATAAGTGGATAAGTGGATAAGTGGATAAGTGGATAAGTGGATAAGTGGATAAGTGGATAAGTGGATAAGGGGATAAGTGGATAAGTGGATAAGTGGATAAGTGGATAAGTGGATAAGTGGATAAGTGGATAAGTGGATAAGTGGATAAGTGGATAAGTGGATAAGGGGATAAGTGGATAAGTGGATAAGTGGATAAGTGGATAAGGGATAAGTGGATAAGTGGATAAGTGGATAAGGGGATAAGTGGATAAGTGGATAAGTGGATAAGTGGATAAGTGGATAAGTGGATAAGTGGATAAGTGGATAAGTGGATAAGTGGATAAGTGGATAAGATAAGGGATAAGTGGATAAGGGGATAAGTGGATAAGTGGATAAGTGGATAAGTGGATAAGTGGATAAGTGGATAAGTGGATAAGTGGATAAGTGGATAAGTGGATAAGTGGATAAGTGGATAAGGGATAAGTGGATAAGTGGATAAGTGGATAAGTGGATAAGTGGATAAGGGGATAAGTGGATAAGTGGATAAGTGGATAAGTGGATAAGGGGATAAGTGGATAAGGGGATAAGTGGATAAGGGGATAAGTGGATAAGGGGATAAGTGGATAAGGGGATAAGTGGATAAGGGGATAAGTGGATAAGTGGATAAGTGGATAAGTGGATAAGGGGATAAGTGGATAAGTGGATAAGTGGATAAGTGGATAAGTGGATAAGTGGATAAGTGGATAAGTGGATAAGTGGATAAGGGATAAGTGGATAAGGGATAAGTGGATAAGTGGATAAGGGATAAGTGGATAAGGGGATAAGTGGATAAGTGGATAAGGGGATAAGTGGATAAGGGGATAAGTGGATAAGGGGATAAGTGGATAAGGGGATAAGTGGATAAGTGGATAAGGGGATAAGTGGATAAGGGGATAAGTGGATAAGTGGATAAGTGGATAAGTGGATAAGGGGTGGATAAGGGGATAAGTGGATAAGTGGATAAGTGGATAAGGGGATAAGTGGATAAGTGGATAAGTGGATAAGTGGATAAGGGGATAAGTGGATAAGTGGATAAGTGGATAAGTGGATAAGGGGATAAGTGGATAAGGGGATAAGTGGATAAGGGGATAAGTGGATAAGGGGATAAGTGGATAAGTGGATAAGTGGATAAGTGGATAAGGGATAAGGGATAAGTGGATAAGGGATAAGTGGATAAGGGGATAAGTGGATAAGTGGATAAGTGGATAAGTGGATAAGTGGATAAGGGGATAAGTGGATAAGTGGATAAGTGGATAAGGGATAAGGGATAAGATAAGTGGATAAGGGGATAAGTGGATAAGTGGATAAGGGGATAAGTGGATAAGGGGATAAGTGGATAAGGGGATAAGTGGATAAGTGGATAAGGGGATAAGTGGATAAGTGGATAAGGGGATAAGTGGATAAGGGATAAGTGGATAAGTGGATAAGTGGATAAGTGGTGGATAAGTGGGGGATAAGTGGATAAGGGGATAAGTGGATAAGTGGATAAGTGGATAAGTGGATAAGGGGATAAGTGGATAAGTGGATAAGGGGATAAGTGGATAAGGTGGATGGAAGGGGATAAGTGGATAAGTGGATAAGTGGATAAGTGGATAAGGGGATAAGTGGATAAGGATAAGTGGATAAGTGGATAAGGGGATAAGTGGATAAGGGGATAAGTGGATAAGTGGATAAGTGGATAAGTGGATAAGTGGATAAGTGGATAAGTGGATAAGTGGATAAGTGGATAAGTGGATAAGTGGATAAGTGGATAAGTGGATAAGGGGATAAGTGGATAAGGGGATAAGTGGATAAGTGGATAAGTGGATAAGATGGATAAGATGGATAAGGGGATAAGTGGATAAGGGGATAAGTGGATAAGTGGATAAGTGGATAAGTGGATAAGTGGATAAGGGATAAGTGGATAAGGGGATAAGTGGATAAGTGGATAAGTGGATAAGTGGATAAGTGGATAAGTGGATAAGTGGATAAGTGGATAAGGGGATAAGTGGATAAGGGGATAAGTGGATAAGGGGATAAGTGGATAAGGATAAGTGGATAAGTGGATAAGTGGATAAGTGGATAAGTGGATAAGTGGATAAGGGGATAAGTGGATAAGGGGATAAGTGGATAAGTGGATGGATAAGTGGATAAGGGATAAGTGGATAAGTGGATAAGTGGATAAGGGATAAGGGGATAAGTGGATAAGTGGATAAGTGGATAAGTGGATAAGTGGATAAGTGGATAAGTGGATAAGTGGATAAGGGGATAAGTGGATAAGGGGATAAGTGGATAAGTGGATAAGTGGATAAGTGGATAAGTGGATAAGGGATAAGTGGATAAGTGGATAAGTGGATAAGTGGATAAGTGGATAAGTGGATAAGTGGATAAGTGGATAAGGGGATAAGTGGATAAGGGATAAGTGGATAAGGGGATAAGTGGATAAGGGGATAAGTGGATAAGGGGATAAGTGGATAAGTAGATAAGTGGATAAGTGGATAAGGGGATAAGTGGATAAGGGGATAAGTGGATAAGTGGATAAGTGGATAAGTGGATAAGTGGATAAGTGGATAAGTGGATAAGTGGATAAGTGGATAAGTGGATAAGTGGATAAGTGGATAAGTGGATAAGTGGATAAGTGGATAAGTGGATAAGTGGATAAGGGGATAAGTGGATAAGTGGATAAGTGGATAAGTAGATAAGTGGATAAGTGGATAAGTGGATAAGTTGATAAGTGGATAAGTGGATAAGTGGATAAGTGGATAAAGGGATAAGTGGATAAGGGGATAAGTGGATAAGTGGATAAGTGGATAAGTGGATAAGGGGATAAGTGAATAAGTGGATAAGTGGATAAGTGGATAAGTGGATAAGTGGATAAGTGGATAAGTGGGGATAAGTGGATAAGGGGATAAGTGGATAAGGGGATAAGTGGATAAGTGGATAAGTGGATAAGTGGATAAGGGGATAAGTGGATAAGGGGATAAGTGGATAAGTGGATGGATAAGTGGATAAGTGGATAAGGGGATAAGTGGATAAGTGGATAAGTGGATAAGTGGATAAGGGGATAAGTGGATAAGGGGATAAGGGGATAAGTGGATAAGTGGATAAGGGATAAGTGGATAAGTGGATAAGTGGATAAGTGGATAAGTGGATAAGTGGATAAGGGAATAAGTGGATAAGTGGATAAGGGGATAAGTGGATAAGGGGATAAGTGGATAAGGGGATAAGTGGATAAGTGAATAAGTGGATAAGTAGATAAGGGGATAAGTGGATAAGGGGATAAGTGGATAAGTGGATAAGTGGATAAGGGATAAGTGGATAAGGGGATAAGGGGATAAGTGGATAAGTGGATAAGTGGATAAGGGATAAGTGGATAAGTGGATAAGTGGATAAGTGGATAAGTGGATAAGGGGATAAGGGGATAAGTGGATAAGTGGATAAGTGGATAAGTGGATAAGTGGATAAGGGGATAAGTGGATAAGTGGATAAGGGATAAGTGGATAAGGGGATAAGTGGATAAGTGGATAAGATAAGTGGATAAGTGGATAAGTGGATAAGTGGATAAGTGGATAAGGGATAAGTGGATAAGGGGATAAGTGGATAAGGGGATAAGTGGATAAGGGGATAAGTGGATAAGTGGATAAGTGGATAAGGGGATAAGTGGATAAGGGGATAAGTGGATAAGTGGATAAGGGGATAAGTGGATAAGGGGATAAGTGGATAAGGGGATAAGTGGATAAGTGGATAAGGGGATAAGTGGATAAGGGGATAAGTGGATAAGTGGATAAGTGGATAAGTGGATAAGTGGAGGGGATAAGTGGATAAGTGGATAAGTGGATAAGTGGATAAGGGGATAAGTGGATAAGGGATAAGTGGATAGGGGATAAGTGGATAAGTGGATAAGGGGATAAGTGGATAAGGGGAAGTGGATAAGATAAGTGGATAAGTGGATGGATAAGTGGATAAGTGGATAAGTGGATAAGTGGATAAGGGGATAAGTGGATAAGTGGATAAGGGGATAAGTGGATAAGGGGATAAGTGGATAAGGGGATAAGTGGATAAGTGGATAAGTGGATAAGGGGATAAGTGGATAAGTGGATAAGGGGATAAGTGGATAAGTGGATAAGGGGATAAGTGGATAAGGGGATAAGTGGATAAGTGGATAAGTGGATAAGTGGATAAGTGGAAGTGGATAGTGGGGATAAGTGGATAAGGGGATAAGTGGATAAGTGGATAAGTGGATAAGTGGATAAGTGGATAAGTGGATAAGTGGATAAGTGGATAAGGGATAAGTGGATAAGTGGATAAGGGATAAGTGGATAAGGGATAAGTGGATAAGTGGATAAGTGGATAAGGGGATAAGTGGATAAGTGGATAAGTGGATAAGTGGGGATAAGTGGATAAGGGGATAAGTGGATAAGTGGATAAGTGGATAAGGGGATAAGTGGATAAGGGATAAGTGGATAAGTGGATAAGTGGATAAGTGGATAAGTGGATAAGGGGATAAGTGGATAAGTGGATAAGTGGATAAGTGGATAAGGGGATAAGTGGATAAGGGGATAAGTGGATAAGGGGATAAGTGGATAAGTGGATAAGTGGATAAGTGGATAAGTGGATAAGGGGATAAGTGGATAAGTGGATAAGTGGATAAGTGGATAAGTGGATAAGTGGATAAGTGGATAAGTGGATAAGTGGATAAGGGGATAAGTGGATAAGTGGATAAGTGGATAAGTGGATAAGGGATAAGTGGATAAGGGGATAAGTGGATAAGGGGATAAGTGGATAAGTGGATAAGTGGATAAGTGGATAAGTGGATAAGTGGATAAGTGGATAAGGGATAAGTGGATAAGTGGATAAGTGGATAAGTGGATAAGTGGATAAGTGGATAAGTGGATAAGTGGATAAGGGATAAGTGGATAAGGGGATAAGTGGATAAGTGGATAAGTGGATAAGTGGATAAGTGGATAAGTGGATAAGTGGATAAGTGGATAAGTGGATAAGTGGATAAGTGGATAAGGATAAGGATAAGTGGATAAGTGGATAAGTGGATAAGTGGATAAGGGGATAAGTGGATAAGGGATAAGTGGATAAGGGGATAAGTGGATAAGGGGATAAGTGGATAAGGGGATAAGATAAGGGATAAGTGGATAAGTGGATAAGTGGATAAGTGGATAAGTGGATAAGTGGATAAGTGGATAAGTGGATAAGTGGATAAGGGATAAGTGGATAAGTGGATAAGGGGATAAGTGGATAAGTGGATAAGTGGATAAGGGGATAAGTGGATAAGGGGATAAGTGGATAAGGGGATAAGTGGATAAGGGGATAAGTGGATAAGTGGATAAGGGATAAGTGGATAAGGGGATAAGTGGATAAGGGGATAAGTGGATAAGTGGATAAGTGGATAAGGGGATAAGTGGATAAGTGGATAAGGGGATAAGTGGATAAGGGATAAGTGGATAAGTGGATAAGGGATAAGTGGATAAGGGATAAGTGGATAAGGGGATAAGTGGATAAGTGGATAAGGGATAAGTGGATAAGGGATAAGTGGATAAGTGGATAAGTGGATAAAGGGATAAGTGGATAAGGGGATAAGTGGATAAGGGATAAGTGGATAAGGGGATAAGTGGATAAGTGGATAAAGGGATAAGTGGATAAGGGGATAAGTGGATAATGGATAAGTGGATAAGTGGATAAGTGGATAAGTGGATAAGTGGATAAGTGGATAAGTGGATAAGTGGATAAGTGGATAAGTGGATAAGTGGATAAGTGGATAAGTGGATAAGTGGATAAGTGGATAAGTGGATAAGGGATAATGGATAAGTGGATAAGTGGATAAGTGGATAAGTGGATAAGTGGATAAGTGGATAAGTGGATAAGTGGATAAGTGGATAAGTGGATAAGTGGATAAGTGGATAAGTGGATAAGTGGATAAGGGGATAAGTGGATAAGGGATAAGTGGATAAGTGGATAAGTGGATAAGTGGATAAAGGGATAAGTGGATAAGTGGATAAGTGGATAAGTGGATAAGGGATAAGTGGATAAGGGATAAGTGGATAAGGGATAAGTGGATAAGGGGATAAGTGGATAAGGGGATAAGGGATAAGTGGATAAGGGGATAAGTGGATAAGTGGATAAGGGGATAAGTGGATAAGTGGATAAGGGGATAAGTGGATAAGGGGATAAGTGGATAAGTGGATAAGTGGATAAGTGGATAAGTGGATAAGTGGATAAGTGGATAAGGGGATAAGTGGATAAGGATAAGGATAAGTGGATAAGTGGATAAGTGGATAAGGGGATAAGTGGATAAGGGGATAAGGGGATAAGTGGATAAGGGATAAGTGGATAAGTGGATAAGTGGATAAGGGGATAAGTGGATAAGTGGAGGGGATAAGTGGATGGATAAGGGGATAAGTGGATAAGGGGATAAAGGGATAAGTGGATAAGTGGATAAGTGGATAAGTGGATAAGTGGATAAGTGGATAAGTGGATAAGTGGATAAGTGGATAAGGGGATAAGTGGATAAGGGGATAAGTGGATAAGTGGATAAGTGGATAAGGGGATAAGTGGATAAGGGGATAAGTGGATAAGTGGATAAGGGGATAAGTGGATAAGTGGATAAGTGGATAAGTGGATAAGTGGATAAGGGGATAAGTGGATAAGGGGGGATAAGTGGATAAGTGGATAAGTGGATAAGGGATAAGTGGATAAGTGGATAAGTGGATAAGTGGATAAGTGGATAAGTGGATAAGTGGATAAGTGGATAAGTGGATAAGTGGATAAGGGGATAAGGGGATAAGTGGATAAGGGGATAAGTGGATAAGTGGATAAGTGGATAAGTGGATAAGTGGATAAGTGGATAAGGGATAAGTGGATAAGGGATAAGTGGATAAGGGGATAAGTGGATAAGGGATAAGTGGATAAGGGATAAGTGGATAAGGGGATAAGTGGATAAGTGGATAAGTGGATAAGTGGATAAGTGGATAAGTGGATAAGTGGATAAGTGGATAAGGGATAAGTGGATAAGTGGATAAGTGGATAAGTGGATAAGTGGATAAGTGGATAAGTGGATAAGGGGATAAGGGATAAGTGGATAAGGGGATAAGTGGATAAGGGGATAAGGGGATAAGTGGATAAGGGGATAAGGGGATAAGTGGATAAGTGGATAAGTGGATAAAGGGATAAGTGGATAAGTGGATAAGTGGATAAGGGGATAAGTGGATAAGGGGATAGTGGATGGATAAGGGGATAAGTGGATGGATAAGTGGATAAGGGGATAAGTGGATAAGTGGATAAGTGGATAAGTGGATAAGGGGATGGATAAGTGGATAAGTGGATAAGTGGATAAGTGGATAAGGGGATAAGTGGATAAGGGGATAAGTGGATAAGGGGATAAGTGGAAAGGGGGATAAGGGGGTAAGTGGATAAGGGGATAAGTGGATAAGGGGATAAGTGGGTAAGTGGATAAGACGATAAGTGGGTGAGTGGATAAGTGGATAAGTGGGTAAGTGGATAAGAGGATAAGTGGGTGAGTGGATAAGTGGATAACTTAATCAGTTGATAATTGGGTAACTGAACAATTTGAATAGTGGATAATTGGATAATCAGACAAGTCGGTAATTAGATAATTGAATAATCGAATGATTGAATGATTGGATAATTGAATGATTGGATGATTTAATGCTTTGATAATTGAATGATTGGATGATTGAATGATTAGATAACTGGATAATTGAATGATTGGATAATTGAATGATTGGATGATTGGATATGATTGATAATGGATAATTGAATGATTGGATAATTGAATGATTGGATGATTGAATGATTGGATGATTGAATGATTAGATAATTGGATAATTGAATGATTGGATAATTGAATGATTGGATGATTGAATGATTAGATAACTGGATAATTGAATGATTGGATAATTGAATGATTGGATGATTGAATGATTGGATGATTGAATGATTAGATAACTGGATAATTGAATGATTGGATAATTGAATGATTGGATGATTGAATGATTAGATAACTGGATAATTGAATGATTGGATAATTGAATGATTGGATGATTGGATAACTGAATGATTGGATTGTTGGATAATTGAATGATTGGATGATTGAATGATTGGATGATTGAATGATTAGATAACTGGATAATTGAATGATTGGATAATTGAATGATTGGATGATTGAATGATTAGATAACTGGATAATTGAATGATTGGATAATTGAATGATTGGATGATTGAATGATTGGATGATTGGATTGATTGGATAATTGAATGATTGGATAATTGAATGATTGGATGATTGAATGATTGGATGATTGAATGATTAGATAACTGGATAATTGAATGATTGGATAATTGAATGATTGGATGATTGGATGATTGAATGATTAGATAACTGGATAACTGAATGATTGGATAATTGAATGATTGGATAACTGAATGATTGGATTGTTGGATAATTGAATGATTGGATGATTGAATGATTGGATAATTGAATGATTGAATGATTGGATGATTGAATGATTAGATAACTGGAAAATTGAATGATTGGATAATTGAATGATTGAATGATTGGATGATTGAATGATTAGATAACTGGATAATTGAATGATTGGATAACTGAATGATTGGATTGTTGGATAATTGAGTGATTGGATGATTGAATGATTGGATGATTGAATGATTAGATAACTGGATAATTGGATTGTTGGATAATTGAATGATTGGATGATTGAATGATTGGATGATTGAATGATTAGATAACTGGATAATTGAATGATTGGATAACTGAATGATTGGATTGTTGGATAATTGTGGCGTCGTGGTGTAATCCAGCTGACTAGTGGTGTAAGAACTGGCGCTAAAACACCATATCACCTTCACCTTCACCCATAATTGAATGATTGGATGATTGAATGATTGGATGATTGAATGATTAGATAACTGGATAATTGAATGATTGGATAACTAAATGATTGGATAATTGAATGATTGGATAACTGAATGATTGGATTGTTGGATAATTGAATGATTGGATGATTGAACGATTGGATGATTGAATGATTAGATAATTGGATAATTGAATGATTGGATAGCTGAATGATTGGATGATTGGATAATTGAATGATTGGATAACTGAATGATTGGATGATTGGATAATTGAATGATTGGATAATTGAATCATTGGATAATTGGATAATTGAATGATTGGATAACTGAATGATTGAATGATTGAAACTGGGAGGTATAGAAAAATTCCTAGATCTGAAAGATATTGTGAATTTTGTTAATCCATACAAGTGAGTGAACTGGACCAAAAAACTTTCTTATAAAAAATAACGTGTATACTTCGAAAACAAAAAGAGACGTGAAAGCTTACTTGTATTGTGAGGTTTCGGGGTTTTCTTGTTGCTTCTTTGTCTTTGCTCTTTTGCATATCATCGGCGCATATTTCCACAACAGCAACGTTAGAACGTTTGTTCAATTCTGTTGATTTTTGCACTACGAAAAAATTTCATTTACATCAATCAGTGATTAAATTCAAATAGACATTTTTGTGAATAACACCCCGAAAAGGACTAATCCTTCTAGGGGGTAAACTGTTTGAAAAATTCCAAATCAACAACAACAGATCACGCGACATTGCTTTATTTGGTGTTTCGTCATGAACACGTCAGATAAAATCACTGCCTTTTTATACCAGGAAGTCTTGTAATGCACTAGTCAATGCCTGTGCCGAGTTTAAATGGCACAGACGTAACGGAAGGAAATTTCTGGAGGGATGGACCCCCCCTTGCTGGGTAAGATAAAGAATCTCTTATATTCTCTGATTGGTGCAATTCAATCCGCATCTGCCAGTATATCTTCCGCCATAATCAATACACCTTTTTAACTTAAAGCCTCGTTTTCAAAATTTATAAAGGATTTGACTGTGAAAAATTGTTCATGGAGAAATTTTACACCCTCAGTCATTTTTTACGGCCAAATTCCTTTTAAATTTTTACGCTTTCAATCGCTTTAAACTCGACATGGTAGGGACTAAGAGCGTATAAATTAGCCTCTTCACTAAATAAAATGAACGTGCTGAATTCGAGTCTGAAGTCAAAGTGTTTCTGTTGCGCCATTCTTTTCTAAACGATGCACTTGATTGAAAGGTGTATTGTTTTCGGTGTTTTTACTCTGAACCTATTCACCGAACAAGTCCCAACATTGTTTAGTGTTGTTCAGTGTTCATGGCCAAACATTCTGGTCAACTTGTCTGTGAACAATGGAAGGAGCCTTTGTCAAATGCATTGTTATAGACAGTCATGTTAATTGTTGATTTTTTTTCAATGGGGTCGGGGAGGGGTCGGGAAAAGGCATTGAACATCTGCCGAACAAAGTAGTTTGCACTTTGAACAATACAGTCTATAAGAATATTCAGGCTCAAATTTGCCAAAGAACAATGGAAATTTAAGAATAACAATGGAAAAGTTCGAGCCTCGGCAAAAATTAGGATATTCTTATAAAAAAAAAGTGTGTATAAACTGATAATCTTTCTCCCAACAATTTTGCTCGCGATCAAATTTTACCGAACTGTTGTCCGGACTGTTGTTTACCGAACAACACTGAACAACTCCCCAAAACACTGAACAAGTCTCAACATGGGTGGATAAAGGTATTGAACATTTCTCCGCGTTTCTCATTGGACCAATACACACTTTTTTATAAGAATACCTTATTTTTGCCGAGCCTCGATTATTCTTAAGCTTATTCGATTTTGAGCCTGAAAATATTCTTAAATTATTCTTAATCATCAATGTTGTAAATTGGCTTCATATAGCTATTTCCACTTTTGAACGGAAATTCTCATGGTCCCACAGATGGATGGCTGACATTAATAAAAAGAGTTACTGTATCAAAGAGTCAGACAGGATGTATGCATTTCAAAACAAATACAGTAGCCTGACAATCACACTTATTGTACAGTGTAAAAAACGCAGAGAAATAAAAATGATCCTCGTCAAGCTTGAGCCTCAGATTATTCTTAAATAATTCTTAAATTTCAGCAATTTTGAGCCTGAATATTCTTATAGACTGTATTCTTATAAAAAAAGTGTGTATTGGGACTTGTTCAGTGAACATTTTCAGTATTTTGGCCGGAGCTTCAGATGATAAAAGCCTCAGAGTATGACCTAAGATATTTCCCTTTTTAAAGTTCTTAAGACTAAAAGACCATTTAAAGATGCATTAATATTATCTGCTGGATTTCGCACACAGTAACAGTGAAAATGAAGGTTCTTATACATTATTCATAGATAAATCAACGAAAAGGCATATGTCGGCAAAATTAACAGTCAGAACAAAAATATTTGATTTCCAGGTTCGGCCTGGAAATACAGAGTTAGGTTTTTAAAAATACGACGTCCAGCTTCGCTTAAACACTGTTGTTTAGCCTTTTATTTGGCTTTTTCAAACTCAATAGAAACTGTCTTTTGGAGTTGTAAAAAACATTAAAACATGCAAAAAGAGCGGAAAAATCTTGAATGGTATGAATATTTTAACTATTCTAGCTCTTCTCAGAGTTTTAATAATCAGAAAAACACCGAAAACATTGACGATATGATGGGAAATATACCCAGAAGTAGATCAAAGTGAACTTATCAGAAACGCAAAGCTGAATCGGTATTGTGTTTTGAACACCAATCAGCTCATAAGATACAGCGAGATAACCAATAGAATTAGTTGAAGAGTCACGAAGAACTCTTTCTATCTAAACTACCAGCTTTTCGGTTTTGATAAAGGCCTGGCGTATAATTTCGTAATCTGCCTAATATAAGCACAAAAGCCCACAGTTATGTGTAGACAGAAGAGTTCGTTTCCTCAGCTTCTTTTAGCTTCAAATATCTGATTGGTGCATTTCGATCCACATCTGGGTATTGAGACCTTTTGTACGAAAGACCGCCGAGAGAGAATTTTTCAAAACTTCCAGATAACGAATTTTTGATGCTAAAAGCATATAAAGCATCTAAAACTTAGTCTAGGTGCAAAGTACTGTCCTAGCGATTGTGCTATTGATTTTATGAGCCTTCAAAGTTCCCGATTCTATATGGGGTTTGACCGTGAAAAGTGATTGGGGTCACCACGCTGGGTCTAAGAAGTCACCACTTTTCACCACGCTGGGTCTAAGGAGCACTTAAAGAATCGTGAACTTTGAACACTCATATTAAATCAATAATACGAGCGCTAGGATAGTAAAACTTTGCACCTAGATTAAATTTTGGCTGCTTAATATGAATTTGGTACCGAAAACTCTGTATCTCGGAATGGTGAAACTTTCCATCATCGCAGCCGTTCTTCGAAAAGGTCTTTTTCCGTTGTAGTCAATTTTTGCGGTTTGTTTCTGACGGTTGTACTCTAAGGCCAAACAATTGAACATTTGAGATTTACTTTACAAGCAATGTTTGATCGTTTGGTCTCGTTACAAAGCACTGCTTGACAAGCAGAACGTGCCTAACAGTGCTTTAGAAAAGAATCAAAAAGTTTTTGCTGGATGCAAGCGAAAACGTTTGACAAAAAATGCTTCACGACGTAGCTAAATGGCAAAACATTTTGCTTGACATGCAGACTTCAAAATGTTCGACGAACAATGCATTGTTTGACTAGACAGGCGAAAGCAGTGTCAGACGAAAATGGTTTTTAGGAGGTTCAATGATAAGTCTACATGCATGCAAGCAGACTATGATTTTTCCACTTAAACTTAAATTTTAACATTTCAGCTCAATATAACAGTAGCTCACCAAATTTTTCTTCATCCAACGGAATTGGAAGTCTCAAACTGGAATCCTGTCGTGGTTTTCCTAAAGACACAGCAACCGGAACGAGGTCACCAGAAGATGGATAGTAGGCTTCTATATCCTTATGTTCATCTACATATTCAGGATGCGTAGGTTGGAAATAATATTTTGTTTTGCTAGTTTCCCGTCCAGGAGTTTCTGTTTTTCGGGATTGATGGCCTACGTATTCCGCTGTACGAAAATTTGCTGGCCTCGATGGTTTTTGCTCCTGAGTTTTTCCTGTTGTTTTTTCTTTAGGTTTCTTTGGTGGTGAATGAAATTGAATATGCGCTGGTCGTATGGTTGTGCGATGGGTATCAAATGTGGGTCTGCCATACACTCTGGCTAATAGTTCCTCATCTAGTTGTGATGGCTGTAGTAATCTATATAGTGGCTTGGGTTCCTAAATATGCAAAAATAATAACGCGAGATCACAGAGATTTTATTAGAGATAAACAAAATATTCTTAGAGTGGTACAAAATTTCAAAATTGCGAGAAATAGCGGAAAAATCACTGAACATACTTAAAAGCTTTTTTCGTTTGACACTCCTCAGAGTATAAACGTCAGAAACAGACCGAAACAACCGCCTAAGGCGGAATTAGGCGGAATTTATACACAGATACGGATCAAAATGTACCTGTTGGAAAGTGAAGGCAAAAGTGAAGGCCGGTTTTGTGTAAACAGTAAGAGTTCGTTTTCTCTTGGACTCCCGCTTCCCGCTGTATCCTGCAAGCTGATTGGTATTTAAAACACAATGCAAATTCGCCTTCACTTTTTGATTGGTACATTGCGCTCCGCATCTGTGGATGAATTCCGCCTTAGTCAATTGTTTCGGTCTGTTTCTGACGTTTTTACTCTGAGTAAAGTCAGATGAAAAAAGCTTTTAAGTATTTTTCTGCTCTTCCTCGCAATTTTGAAATTTAGTAGTCTTCAAAAACTATTCCAACAGTAGTCAATATTCTTCAAAACTTACCGATTCTCTTATCGGGTCTGTTTCAACTTTTTTCTTTTCTTTATCCTTATGCACTGTTCCCTTGACTTTGCTTACTGCCTTTGTTTTCGATTTGGCTGCTTGAGCTTGCCGAACTTGCGACGGTCTTGTTTTAATATTGCTTTTGTCCCTCCCATCTTTCTTTAATTCTTTCTTTGCTTTTGTGTTACCCGCATCTTTTCGAGACTGTTCTTGCAGTGGGTCCTTCTCAGGATCTTGCAGCTCTTGCTATTTGAGACAAAAGCGTTAAATCACATCGAATATGCTCTTAGTACGATTCAAGGCCTAGAAAGTCTCATCACTGTCATATTCCACTTATTATTACTCAAGCTCTGTTTCTACTTTTTAAATGGGTTGGTTTGAAAGACCTTGGCAGCACGTCTCCATCCGTCCATATATCATATCATGTAAAAGGGGAGAGTCCTGACACTAGACTTATTGTACGGGTCATATTCATCGCAAACAGCAACAATGATCTTTGAACAACGCGACTACCTAGATTGCTTCAGAGAAACAGCATTATATTTTTGCAGTTGTTATAAACTTGTTTTCGAAAGAGTGGAAGGAAGATCACAAGTCTAAACAAAGAACAGTGCTCTCACCTTCACTTGAGCAGCTATTTCTTCGATCCGTTTATCAACATCAATTCTTATCCGTTGCACATCTTCGTTTCCATTTCTAAAACAAACAAAAATCTGAGTGCAACCCTTTCATTGAAAATCATGCTGCGAGCCAAGTAGAGTTTTATGCTTACACTCTTTTTTTTATAAGAAAAGAAATAGACAAAAATGCTGCATTTTCACACGAACCCACTACCACCCCAGACATTCATTGAAAAATATAGATATCTAAGTAACCAAGGAATTAAGAACAGATTAAGAACATTTCAGTCTCAAAAACGGCAAAATTTTAAGAACAGCCAGCCTCGATCAAAATTTCCTGGTTCTTATAAAAAAAGAGTGTATTCAAAAGAAAACATTTTGTGGGCTAAACCAAATGTTGACGGTACGTTTCTTTGTTTAATTCTGCTTTCCAAGGATTGAAGATAAAAAAAATCAATCTCAGTCATTTCTATCTTACCCTAACCCTAATCTAACATTATCCTATCCCTAACCCTTACCCCAACTAAATCAACAATGATTAAAATTACGAAGCTCGAGTGTTTAGATTCGCTAAAAATACTCTGCTCTAAAAATACCCCTTTTAACGAACAACGAAGAAAAAACCGCTTTCCACCAAAGAGACCAATAAATTTGTTTGAAATATCGTACCAAGAAAACCTTACCTTACTTGTTGATGATCAACGAAATTATACAGTCTGCTTTGATCCTTGTGTCTAAGAATCGATTCCAAATTATTCTCCAATCGATTTCTACTTAGTTTGATTTCTTCCAATATTCTACTAGCTTCAATATGGTGGTGACCACTGCTGCTTTTCGCATTGGTAGAAGTAGTTGAATCTGCAACGAAAATGATGTTTCTGAACCTTCAAGAATCACGAAAGCAAAAATCTAAGGCTAAATCTTTCAGCAAAAAATTCAAGAATCTGAAAATTGATAACTATTAGTATCTTGAAAATATTGACCTGCGAACTTAGATCAGATAACTTCGTTCTGTATTCTTAATTGATCCTATTCTGCATTATTTGACATTGGTAAAAAAAATACAAAAAAAATTCATTTCATGTCATTCTTGACAATATTTTAATATTTGTTATTTATCTATTATTATTTTTCCCTATACTTAGATGTTTTGTTGTTAAGATTGTTTAGTTTTGTTAAGCGGCCCAAGACAGATAAGCTATGTTATTCTTGGATCGCGTAGAAAACACTTTGCTAGCATCATATACTGTAAAATGTTGTTCTACGAATAAAATGAAATGAAATGATTCAGTGCTTTGTTGAAGCCATAAGGTTTAGTGAGCGTTGTGTGACTGCACAATCA
>JACTAT010000158.1:306852-364000 GCA_014526335.1 Chrysaora quinquecirrha
AGGAATAGCAGATAACTCTTTTATCTTCTTTAGAGTTAAGATGCAACCTAACTGATAACATTGCATTTCAAACTTAACTCGTTGAAATTTCCGTTGAAGTTAACGGAAAAGAGATATTGAGCCTATGTGCCCATAAAAGGCTGCAATGCAGTGCGAACGGGTCCTTAAGTACTTATAAACTTAGGCAATCCATAGTTCTAACGAACAAATAGAGTGCATAAAAAGTGGAAATTCATACAAAGAAAATCATAGTAAAATAAGTAAGCGTGTCGACACCAATAATGCAAATTTTAATAAGCGGGGGTCCTAATAAGAGGGGGTAGGGTTGTTTCAAACAATGATTAACGGGGGGACGGCAATTAGGCATCTAAGAGTAGAGGTTTTTTGGCTGCCACATCTATAAGCATAAAAGTCAGAAACTGAGCGAAAAAATTTACTGTGGTGGAATTTATACACAGATGCTGATGGAAATGCGAAAATCGGAAAGCAAAGCTGACTTGGCATAGTGTTTTAAACACCAATCAGTTTATGGGGAACAGCGAGACGACCAGTAGAAATAATCAAAGAACCGGACCAGCCTACACAGAACCAGCCTTTTGGTTTTGATGTGGATAGATTCCAAAAATCCTAAAATTAAACAAAGATCTTACTTTGCCAATTTTTGAAAACAATCCTCGCTGTAATTTTTCGCACAATTTGGGTTGTCAACGAAGAGTTGCCCTATGGCAGAATCATGTTCAGGTTGGGTTGTAGTTAGGACTACATACCTACATACCTGCTTTAAGGATTACGTACCTGCATTTCAGGACCAGCAGTGGCAATAGCCTGAATGGTGTTTGCACCAATAGCATCAACCATTTGCTTGAATTTACCACTTTCAATTTCAGCCATTTCGCTCGCTTTTGCTATCTCAAGTTCATTTTGTTCTTTGATGTAATGGGTCTCTGCCTCTCTTGCTTTCGTCAATCGCGTCAGCTCGGATTCCTAAAGAAAAAGCAAGTCTTTACCACCCCGAAATCTAAGATTTGCCAGTCAAAATAAATATCAATAATCAGCAATCACGGGGGAACATCCCAAAAGATGATATATTGATAATGATATGTCATATTTACGCAGATTCAAATTCAACAACCTAGGGCCCAAACTTGTTACGGGAACCCTATACTCCGCAGCAAGAATAATGACAATTTACTAAATTCAATTTTATCCTATGGTTTATGCATAAATGTAAAGGTAGAAAGGCTTCAGAGCTCGGAGTGTCCCTCGGAACCTCAGTCCAAGAAGCAGCTAATAATGTGTCCCGGCCAATGGTACTGGCTATATTGACGGCCTGGTTGAGAGAACATGTTTGAGACTTCTTCAGGATTACTGCCTCGTTCTCTATTAGAAATTTCTAACAAGGAATGTTGCCTAGATTTCCATTAGTCATCGTTATAAGTGGCAGAAATCGGCAGGGAAAGGAGCTAAAAACCTTGATGCATAATTAAGGCTAGCTGTATGGGGCAACGGTAAGGATATCTTTAAGGAAATAGTTGGGGTGAGTTCCACAGACATTCACAGAGAAAAGCAGAAGGAAGAAGAGAATATAAATATACTAACCGCGTCTATGCTTGCTGCCTGTGCTTTTAATTTCGCCTGCTGGACTGCAGCCTCGCCTTCAATTCTGGATGCTTCAGCACGAGACTGTGCTTCTGCCTTGGCCTGACCTGTTGACTCGACAGCAGCACTCTGTGCTTGCAACTCAAGCAGATCCCGGCGAGATTTCTCAGCTTCAGCCTCGTCTGTGATCTTCTGGCGTTCAAGGCGACCTTTAGCCTCTTGCTCAAGACGATCAGCCTCATGTCTGCGATGAAAAAATTGAATAGTGACAGGACTTAACTTATCGAATTTCTAGACAAGGGGCTGATTTTATTTTTGAAACTTTGAATGGGCATTGTTAGAGAGGAGAGGCTTTATTAATACATACAACACAAACATAAATACAAAATTAAGAAATTATAAAATGAACTATATAAGAAAGTTTAGCTTTATATCACATGAAATTCGTTACATTGCAGTTATTAGTAGCTATAAGTCAGGGGCAGCAAGCACATTATTGCTTAGTTTGCATTTCATATCGTACGTTTACTACGAAACTGTGAAGTAGCAAAAATAGGGGGTTTAAAGAGAGGGGGTGTATTTCAAATTTTCATTTGAAAGAGGGGGCTTAATAGGTAAATTTCGTCCCTAGGCAAAAATTGACAATATTTTAGCAAATTTTGTGGTAGGTGCCAGTTCACAAATAGGTTGACAATTGAGAATTTTGAGAAAACGCTTTTCGGGCTTTGGGCAGAGGTTCAACAAAAAGCAGACAGTTTTGTGACATAACTACATCACTTACCTGGCATATGCCTCCTGAGATGCTGTCGTGATCTCAATAGCAAGTTGCACAGACTTTTGCAATGCATCACGGGTACGCTGGTCAACAGGCTCCACTGACTGGATATCCACACTTGTGATGTTCAAATTATTGGCGGGAAAAGTGAACTTGCCACGAACTTTCATTTTATCATCAAGTCCAAAGACGGAGGAACGAATGATTTTGGCAGAGTTCTGTAAAAATAAACAGAGGTATTTTAAAGATATTTCAAAGATACTAAGCCTGAATATTATTCAATTCAATTCAATTCATTTTTATTCGTAGAAATGCAGTTTGCAATAATAAAATGTACTCTACACGGCCCAAGAAAAGCAGAGCTTATCTTGCTTGGGCCGCTACAAAGCTAACAAAACTAAAACTAAATTCTAACTCTCCCAACTAAATATCAAAGGCTTGTCATGATAAGTGGTGACTATCATGTCTAATACGGTGTCAGAAACAGCCTTGATAAGTCCGAATATATTTACTCTATCATTAACAAGTGTTAACCAGGGATTTCTGGGAACGGACAACTGGTCAAATAAGTACCTAAAAGCAACCCAAGATATTATAAAATAAACATAGAAATATTCTGTTTTAACCTTGTGGAAATCATCAAATTTAACGCCAGCTACTGCTCCTCTAACTCTTGATGCAATTGCTTTGCACAAATCACCAACAAAATCAGGAACAGAAAATAATTTCGCTTTGTCATCTTCGCTGTTTGGATCAGCAGTGAAATGCCTGAAGAGAAACGATCGTATGATTACACGTTTTTTTTATAAGAAACCTGGCTCGGGGCCTAGTTCTAAAAGTTTCTTAATTTTTGACCCAATTTTAGTTCTAAAAGTTTCTTAACAGTTTCTTGATTTAATGGAAATAAATTGCAGTAAAAAAGATAAAAAATGTGAATATAGCAAGCAAATTATTAATATTATTGTGTTACAAAGAATTAGCCATGCTGGTGCGAGAAATCGAACGGAAATGCTTGAGAATTTATTACTACGTCCACAAATGTGAAATCAGTATGTTGGAAAACTGACACAAAAATTTCTCAGGTTTCTTAACTTCTTCCTCCTAGTTCTAAAGTTTTCTTAACTTTTGGGGTGTCGAGTTCTAGGTTTCTTATAAACCGGTTTCTTATAAAAAAAACGTGTATACGCATTTTTTTATAAGGAAGTGCTTTATAAGGAAGGTAGTACTAGGATAAGCCAAAACTTTAGTAATTCCTATAGAACTGGATTGCAGATTGCTAAGGAATGTGGCAAAATAAGTAATTCGATGCATGCGCTAGGCAATTGGTATTTAAACTAACATGAGCGATAGAACAGCTTTAATTATGCGTCCTGCAACTGAACTGTAAAATAACTTAAAGTCAACAATTACCAATTATAGGACAACTGAAGTGACAGCCTAGCATGGTCAGCGGTTTCCACGACGATGATATCTGTGCAGAAGTCTGGACCGAGAAGGAGGCACAATGCTTTGATGACGTTCGGTTTCTTTGGCTTTCCACCGGACAAACTGAGAACGGTGAACTGCTCATCCGGTCCAAGCATAACAAGATCTGGACCAAAGACGACTCTGCAGATAGAAAATAAATGTTAGAGGGACTGTTTGGTTCGCCCTTGTAGGCCAGTATAGGCATCGTATCCCTTGAACGCTAAATTACGAATTTAAATGAAACGCGACGGGATCTTTACTGACAAAGACGGCGTCATCGTGAGCCCCCGTATCTTGTTGACAAATCAGTCTATATCTTCTTCCTTCACATCGGTACGTGCAAAAAATCCTCAACTTGTGTATCAAAGTACACCCTTGCAAAACAGTACCTGCTAGTCAGGGTATTTTTTTAGCAAGGGCCCCGGACTGATAATTAATTTTTCAAAGATTACAGAGGGGTCTAGGGGCATACTCCCCCAGAAACTTTTTTTTCAAATATCACCTCCACATTGCTTTAGATTGGCTGTTTTTAATGTTAGTTTTTTGAAACTATGGTACAAAAATGAATCAACCCTCAAAATAATGAGTAAGAAGGTTGCAAGGGAAAACAACATGTAAGCACATACAACATGAAAATTTATATTTCTCTATCACAAGCACATATTATTTCGATACAGAGTAGCTGAGGGGCCCCTTTTTACCTAGGCCGGGGCAAACGCAGTATTTTCAGCTCAGTACGGGGGGACTAGGGGTCTAGGGGGGCAATTGCCCACCCAATCAGTGCCTTAAAAGATTCCCTGCTGCTAGTTTATTTTACTAACAATAAGTAACGGGGGGTTCAAGGGAAGCTAGACAAAAAACTGTGTACTCTTACCTTGCTTTCTTCTCTTTATAATCATAGATCTGCACGGCAGCATTATGTGGCACCCTAAAGGTCACGACACGCGTTTTATCGCGTTTTTTGTTGGCTGAGTCACTAGATCCTCGGGTGCCGCGGTCAGCCAACGGGTCCTTTCCTTGGGTGATTAGATCCTCAACAACCGGGGGCAATGTCTTTTCCCATAACTCCTCGTCGTGTGTAAGCATGTATGTATTGCCAATTTCAGCACGAACTTTTCCACTCCTTATGTCCCTGACGTAGACACCCTCGTTAGCGTCAAGTGGGATGGCTTTCCTGCGGTTGACGACCTCGACTTCAACTGGAGGCACGTATTCACAGGGTCCCCGGATCATCCAGCGATCACCAGGACTGTGTTTGACTTTCTAGAAAACGAAAAGACGAAACTTTAAAATAATATCAAACGTTTTTGACAATATTTTGTGTAGTATGCATAATTTCTTAATAAGTAAGAACCCCCAAGGTACTGGCCAAATTCAAGCATTGTTTGTCAAACAGTTGAAATTTGCTTCAAAACAACGTTTGCACGTTTGGTCATGCAGCAAAACATTACTTGACAAGAAGAAACAATTTGAAATATGTAAAAACATTTTCTTGCTGAATGCAAACAAAATATGTTTTTGGGGAACAATGTTTTACGACGAGGCCAAATGTTTAAACATAGTGGTTGGCAAGTAAATCTCAAATGGCAAACAATGTTTGATTGTTTAGTCTGGGCCTTGAGGCTGTCAACTTCTTCTCTTACCAGTGGCCTATTCGAGGAGTGGGAGCACGGAAGGGGTCACGGACTTACGCCTTTTCGCCCATCCCGTTGCGGGAACTCTGCCTACGAAGTTCACTGACGTCAAAATCACATCGGAATATTGCACCAAGACAAAAAAGGCAAATTACAATTTCCATGGATTTTCAATAGTAAAATATACAGCCATAGGAGAGGGATTAGTATAAGCATCAAAATGACTTTGTGGTACCTTATCACCATTACCCTGAGAGAACTCCTCCGTAGCTCTGAGGATGAGACCTTCATCTTCACCAAGAACGTAGACATTCTGGATTCCCTGCTCCAAGCGCTCGCCAGGTCTCAGGAAGAAAGATTTCTCACCCTAAAATTAAATGTGAAACTTTTGTCAGTCATTGAATACACGCTTTTTTATTAGGTTCCTAAAAAGAACCACTTTATAAGGAACCTACATGTAGAAGGCCCGAAAATTTAAAGAACTTATACTACTAAAGAGAAAATCATTAAGGAACTTTTCAATGTTGAATGCTTTTATCACTGGAAATAATCAAGAATTAGAAAGCCGGTTCCATTCATTTGCAGTCGAAAACCACATAAATTGTACGTTAAGCATGAATCAAATGTTTCCTTGCGTGTTCTCGAGCTTTGCTCACATGCAAGTGTCTCTCTTTTATTGTTAAGACCACTGTATGTGCAGTTAAAATTAAGGAACTATTAAGGAACTTTTTGAATTACTATTGCCTCCAAAGAGGTCCACAAATAAGGAACTTTAAGAACCAGGCTTTTAGGTAGGTTCCTTATAAAAAAATCGTGTAAGAGGACACCCAGCCATTCCACTGGAATCTTCTTGACTGTGGAATAGGAGCTTGGCTTTCTTCTCCTTTTGAAGAATCAACTAGGAAATCAAACAAATGCAAATGTTTTAGAAGTTTTTTCTAACCTTAACGAGTTTCTTTTGTCCAAGTTGTGGTTTTCCATCTTTACCAACGGGATCAAGAATGACGCAGTATTGCCTGTTATTTAATGTTGTGATATTGACGATATCAACAACCTAAAAGACAAGATAAATTTAATAAAAAGATGAAACGTTCTAAAAGCAGTTCTTGATTGCACTCAATGTCGAGATTGCGGTGTTAGAAAAGCACGTTAACTAACAATCTAATGGGCAAAGGTTAAAAAAAACTTAGAACGGGATAACATGAATTTCAAGCAACGTAGGAGCTCAACGTAGAAGAATCTTTAAGCAACCTTATCTCACCAGGGCGGTTCAGAACATTCTCATCCTTGGGGGAGGGGGCAAACCTCCCTATTTATCTCAGCTATTATGTGAGAAAGAGCAACCCAAACTAGTATACATGTTGTCTACTACATTTAGAACAAAGTCTACAGAAAAAACTGAAAAAATAGCTATATATCGAAGATACGTCATCATTTTTGAAGAACACCAAAATCAAAGATTACGGTTGATAGATGGTCCCCATGTGAAAAAACCTCTATCAAACATCATCCTGCTGCTAATTACAATGCTTTGGCATGTTGAAATTAAAAAATCTGTTGTCATTTGCTATTGTCAACGTCAATCACTTAGCGACAAATTGGTTGTCATGGCTACAGAGTTATAAACAGAACCATAAAATTTCTATTTTGTTTGGGACCCTAAAAGGTAAAAACTTAAACTCCCCCCAGGTGAGATAGAGTTAAGCAATTATACAAACGGGGATTAACCTCTTTCAGTTTTCTGGCTCTTAGGAGTAAAATGTGATAACTCAATAACAGTTGTTTTGTTTGCTGACAAAACTTGGGTAAATAAAAAATTAACTATTTCAAAATTTCAAACTTTGCCATTACTCTTAATAAATTATTAACTTTTAACAATTTCAAGCCTGGATATTCTTATAAAAGTCAAAATGGAAGGAGAATCTTGGGTTGTATGACTTGGAGAGTTGCTCATGATTTCAATGAGCTCTATAGCTCAGTGGAAACGGCATTGGCTCTCTTGCCATGCAGTCCAGGATCGAATTCGATCATATTCCATCTATTGTGGTATTCCACTTGCGAATAAACTTATTCTAATGATCGCCATTCATGACAAATATATATAAATTTGTATGGTGCGTAAGGTTAAACATAGCCAAAACACAAAAAGAGTCCAACGGGAGGAGAGCCTTGGGCTGTATGACTTTGAGAGTTACTGGGCGATTTCATTGGGCTTTTTAGTTCAGTGTGAACGTCAATGGCTCTCTTGCCATGCAGTCCAGGATCGAATCCCGTCTATTGTGGTAAGCCACTTGTGGAAAAATCTATTCTAGTGTTCGCCATTCATGACAAATATATTCTCATAAAAAAGTATGCATGTGTATGACAGGCTCATCACCTGAATCGTTGGATTCGCTCCTCCACCACCCTGATACCCCGCTACGACTATAGTTTGAGCGATCTTGATTCGGTATTAGCCTCGGTTTCATGAGCGACAATTGTGACTCAGGTAATAAGTCTATGCGTATGATTACAAACCTCTTCGTAGATTCCAGGAATGTGAGCCTCGGTTTCATTAAAAGTGATGAGCCATTCCTCTCCATTCTTCCTCACTTGCTTTCTTTCGTCAGTGAAAGTTCTTGTTGAGCGCATGTGCAAAGCTTTCTGAAATAATCAAGACAGGAAATATGAATAAATATAGGAAATGAAAAACAGATAGACAATGTATATGGTCCCGAAGTCTAACATATGACAAAGTCTTAACATTGATGCAGGCTAAATATGACGGAAGCCCGGGGGGGCTCGATATATTTTGGGTACCTACTGGGGACGTACCGAGCAAATGGGTATCGCTTTTCGTTATTTTGGTTTAAACATTGGTATCAACAGGGGTATTTATTATGAATTCTATTTTCCTTTTTTCGAAATTCGGAAGGTCTTGGAGCTTCAGAAGAACACGCCTATTAACGAAACCTGCCCACCTCTAAAAACTACCGTTTTCAGAAGAATGGCTTCGAAAAACATACATGCCGAAAAGATAATTGGTTTAGGCCCTTTGACACATCATTTCCCCAAAAATTTGGTAAAATTCGGGTGTCCTTTCTCACAAAAATTGGTAAAATTAGGGTGTCTTTTTTCACAAAATTGGTAAGATTCGTCCATCCTTTCTCACAAAATTGGTTAAATTCGGGTGTCCGGTGTCACAAAATTGACCAAAGTCGGGTGTACTTTGTCCGAAAATCCGGGTGTCCTTTCTCCCAGCATCATAGAACAGGGTGTAAAAGACGGGTATGTTTTTGAAGTTCGGACGGCAGGTCTCTAACAAAAATCTGAAACAAACCTCCCTCCCCAAGACACAGAAACAATTGCAAAACTTGAGAAAAACCCGCAACGATTGACGAGAAAACTGTTTGTTTGAATTCAAGTGTCCAGAAAAGATTGCCAGGCAACGTACATGGGAGACAAAAGGATGCGATCCTCTGAACGCCTCAAACTTCATACTAAAAATTCAATATCGGAGCTTTACTTTCGAGTTTGACTTCCCAATTTCAATGACAAATTGTAATCTATAAAATTATTAAGTTAGAACAGCTGACGAATAATAATCTATACAAAAGAATAGGCATATATGTTGTAACTTTGTAACTATAGCTGCCGGATCTAGAATTTCGGAATTCAACTTTTTAGCGCGCAACAAAGAACTTTGTTCATACTAAAAACAACGATTGAAACTGCTGGCTAAATACTTGTGTACAGAGATGATAGTAACGTGTAACTTTTGGTGATATTCTTTCATAGGCCAATCAAACTTGCTGGCTGAACTGATGTCTTTCGAGCTATTGATCACACTTGGAGGGTAGAAAGAGAGAAGAACTTCAGTCGCCATAGCCCATCTAGCTAATTTCGCAGTCAGAAATTGCGATATTGAGTAGTTTTTAAAAATGAGAACACCGCAATATGGTTGGAGAAATAGAAAACATACATGTCTTATTCTCATTACAATCGTTCAAATCTTCGTTTTATTCTGGTTTCTTGATGCAGTGAGTAACACATGTAACAGATTAGAGCCGAATGGTAACACAAAATCAAGGTATAAACTCAATGGTAACACAGATTCAAGGTCTATACTGAATGGTGACACAAGGTCAAGGCTTCAACTGAATGGTAACACAGGTGCAAGGTTGAAACTGGGCGGTTACACAGAGTCAAGGTTGAAACTGGACGGTAACACAGATTCAAGTTTGAAACTGAATGGTAACATTGCGCCAAGGTTGAAACTGATTGGTAACACAGGTTCAAGCTTGAAAGTGGATGGTAACACAAGGTCAAGGTTGAAACTGAATGGTAACAAAGAGTCAAGGTTGAAATTGAATGGTAACAAAGAGTCAAGGTGGAGGAAACCAAAAGATAACATTGGATCAAGGACTAAACTGAATGGTAACACAAGGTCAAGGTTGAAACTGAATGGTAACAAAGAGTCAAGGTTGAAATTGAATGGTAACAAAGAGTCAAGGTGGAGGAAACCAAAAGATAACATTGGATCAAGGACTAAACTGAATGGTAACACAAGGTCAAGGTTGAAACTGAATGGTAACAAAGAGTCAAGGTTGAAATTGAATGGTAACAAAGAGTCAAGGTGGAGGAAACCAAAAGATAACATTGGATCAAGGACTAAACTGAATGGTAACACAAGGTCAAGGTTGAAACTGAATGGTAACAAAGAGTCAAGGTTGAAATTGAATGGTAACAAAGAGTCAAGGTGGAGGAAACCAAAAGATAACATTGGATCAAGGACTAAACTGAATGGTAACACAGAGTCAAGGTTGAAACTGGGCGGTAACACAGAGTCAAGGATGAAATTGAATGGTAACAAAGAGTCAAGGTGGAGGAAACCAAAAGATAACATTGGATCAAGGACTAAACTGAATGGTAACAGAGAGTTAGGGTGGAAACTGAATGGTAACAGAGAGTTAGGGTGGAAACTGAATGGTAACATAGGTGCAAGATTGAAACTAAATGCTAACTCGGGTTTAGCGTTGAATTTGAATGGTAACACAGGTTCAAGAAGTAACACAGAGTCAAGGTTTGGTAAGACATATTCAGATTTGAAACTGAGTGATACAAAAACGTCGAAACAAAGCTCAAATGAGGACCAAAAGGAGACATCACTCGACAAACCATCAAAGTTTATTGAGGTTATCATAAATGACAGAGAAACGATTCGCGTAAAGCAGTTCGCTCAAATGAACAAGTTCAATGATTTAAGAATTAGTTATCCCCATAACTGTAGTAATGAGAATCCGAGAGTCGAAGTTACTGAGAAGTTTGTTGTCGTAACGAATTTCATTTATTTGAAGCATAAGAATTACAGGGGAAAGTTAGGCGGATTTGCAATTAATGACAGGACCTTAGAGGCAAGGATTATGGAGATTATCAACGTGCTACAGAGTAATCTAAAGCATCCTTATATAGACGAAGTTCATGTTTTAGTTACGGAACACGAGGCGATTGAATATTTGAGGCGTTTGCCATTGAAGAACAGCGAGAAACTTGTCGTACACGTCCCTGATGATCAAGTAAGTATGAAAACACAATTGGAATACGCTGGGAAATGTCTCGTGAACAAAACAGTAGCGATAGCACATCAAGATAATCGTTTTGGAGAAGGATGGGAGAAACTTAGGCCTGAAGCTCTGAAGAACCAGCGTATTATGTATGCAATCACAAGGCATAAGCCGAGGCATTCTTCATGTAGTAATGCCAAATATAACTGCGATTTCAAGAGTCGTTATGTTGGCAGCCATGATGTTTTTGTGTTTCATGTAAACGAACGATTCGATTCCTTAATGCTCAAGGATTTGGATGACGTAACGCCGAATTTAAACGGCATGGAGAACTTGCTTATTTGGCTGTTTAGTGAAAAACTTCATTATGAAGTTCTAAACCCGTGTTTGGTCTTGTATGTGTATCATCATCATTGTATTCCAATCAAGGACCAAGGGAGAAAGAGAGTTAATAAACTGAGCCAAACAGGGCTGGCATTTTTTACTGATCAATTAGAGCCTTAGCTCTCAATATGTGCAATAGACCATTTCCATTTGGTTGAAAATCCTGTACTAAGAGACAAAGATGATAATATCATGCCATAGACATTTGCCTCAAAACTGAATAGAAGGTGCTGAATTCGAATCTGAAATCGAAATTTCTCTATGGCATGATTTTTTCAATTTTCTTGAAAACGAGGCCCTTAGTTGAAATGGTCTATTTTAGAAGATTTAAGTCTTATTCCTCTCACTTTGTCTTCAAAACAGTACCTAGGCTCATTTCGCTTCATTTTCTTTCTCTATTCTCATTCATGAAAAAGTTCTGATTTAATCAAATATAATTGAATTTTTTTATGAGTTTCCCTTTCCATATAAACGGAAAAGCCACTAAGTAGTCATATCTTTATATTCGAGTGCAATGTAGTGGAGGTAAGTGTGGTGTAATGTAGTGTAAGGTAGTGCAGTGTAGAGTTCTGGATTTAAGGTAGTATAGTGTGGTAAAGTGTAAGGCAATGTAGCGCAGTGTAGTGTAGTGTAGTGTAGTATAGTGTAAGGTAGTGTAGATTAGTGTGGTGTAATGTAGTGTAAGGTAGTGCAGTGTAGAATTCTGGGTTTAAGGTAGTATAGTGTTGTAAAGTGTAAGGCAATGTAGTGCAGTGTAGTGTAGTGTAGTGTAGTGTAGTATAGTGTAAGGTAGTGTAGATTAGTGTGGTGTAATGTAGTGCAAGGTATTGTAATGTAGAGTATTGAGTGTAAGGTAGTGTAGTGCAGTAAAGTGTAAGGCAATGTAGTGTAGTTTGATGTAGTGCCATAGCTCTCAATGTGTACAAGCGAATTATGTGTAGCGCACTGTAGTGTAGTGTAGTATAGTGTACGGTAGTGTAGATTAGTGTGGGGTAATATAGTGCAAGATAGTGTAATGTAGAGTATTGAGTGTAAGGTAGTGTAGTGCAGTAAAGTGTAAGGCAATGTAGTGTAGTTTGATGTAGTGCCATAGCTCTCAATGTGTACAATTTTTGAAGAATTAATGTTTATTCCCCGTACTTTGTGTTCAAAGCTGTAGTCTAATTTTGGTTAATTTTCTTTCTCATTTCTCATTCATGAAGAAATTCTGATTTGATTGAATAGAATTGAATTTTTATACGAAATTCTCTTTCCATTAAAAGGACAAGCCATTATAGTAGTAATGTAGTTATAGCCGAATGCAGTGTAGCGTAAGATAGCGAAGCATGTGTAGCTTAGTGTAGTGTAGTGTAGTATTGCATAAGGTAAGGTAGTGTGGTTTAGCTTACTTTAAGGTAGAGTAGTGTAGTGTATGGTAATGAAGAGGAGTGTGGTGCAAGATAAGGCAATGTGGTGTAGTTAAGTGTCAGGCAATGTAGCGCAGTGTAAAGTGTAGTTTGAAGTAATGTAGTAAAGTGTAAGGTAGTGTAATGTAGTGTAGATTAGTGTGGTGTAATGTAGGGCAAGGTAGTGTAGTGTAAAGTATTGAGTCTAAGGTAGTGTAGTGTAGTAAGGTGTAAGATAATGTAGTGTAGTGTGATGTAGTGTAGCGAAATAAAGTGTAAGTGAAGTGTAAAGTGTAGTGTAGTGTAATAAGGTGTAAGGCAATGTAGCGTGGTATAGTGTAGTGTAATGTAGTATAAATTAGTGTAGCGTAATATATGTAAGGAAGTAGTGTGTAGTGTAGTGTGATGTAGTGCAGCGAAATAAAGTGTAAGGGAAGTGTAAAGTGTAGTGTAGAGTAATAAGGTGCAAGGCAATGTAGCGTAGTATAGTGCAGTGTAATGTAGTATAAATTAGTGTAGCGTGATATATGTAAGGAAGTGTGGTGTAGTATAGAGTAAGGCAATGTAGTGTAGTGTGATGTAGTGTAGCGAAATAAAGTGCAAGCGAAAGATACTGCAAAGTGTAGTGTAGTGCAATAAGTTGCAAGGCAATGTAGCGTAGTATAGTGCAGTGTAATGAAGTATAAATTAGTGTAGCGTGATATATGTAAGGAAGTGTGGTGTAGTATAGAGTAAGGCAATGTAGTGTAGTGTGATGTAGTGTAGCGAAATAAAGTGTAAGTGAAGTGTTAAGTGTAGTGTAGTGCAGTAAGTTGCAAGGCAATGTAGCGTAGTATAGTGCAGTGTAATGTAGTATAAATTAGTGTAGCGTGATATATGTAAGGAAGTGTGGTGTAGTATAGAGTAAGGCAATGTAGTGTAGTGTGATGTAGTGTAGCGAAATAAAGTGTAAGTGAAGTGTTAAGTGTAGTGTAGTGCAGTAAGTTGCAAGGCAATGTAGCGTAGTATAGTGCAGTGTAATGTAGTATAAATTAGTGTAGCGTAATATATGTAAGGAAGTGTGCAAGTGTGGTGTAGTATAGAGTAAGGCAATGTAGTGTAGTGTGATGTAGTGCAGCGAAATAAAGTGTAAGTGAAGTGTAAAGTTTAGTGTAGAGTAATAAGGTGCAAGGCAATGTAGCGTAGTATAGTGCAGTGTAATGTAGTATAAATTAGTGTAGCGTGATATATGTAAGGAAGTGTGGTGTAGTATAGAGTAAGGCAATGTAGTGTAGTGTGATGTAGTGTAGCGAAATAAAGTGTAAGTGAAGTGTAAAGTGTAGTGTAGAGTAATAAGGTGCAAGGCAATGTAGCGTAGTATAGTGCAGTGTAATGAAGTATAAATTAGTGTAGCGTAATATATGTAAGGAAGTGTGGTGTAGTATAGAGTAAGGCAATGTAGTGTAGTGTGATGTAGTGTAGCGAAATAAAGTGTAAGCGAAAGATACTGCAAAGTGTAGTGTAGTGCAATAAGTTGCAAGGCAATGTAGCGTAGTATAGTGCAGTGTAATGAAGTATAAATTAGTGTAGCGTAATATATGTAAGGAAGTGTGGTGTAGTATAGAGTAAGGCAATGTAGTGTAGTGTGATGTAGTGCAGCGAAATAAAGTGTAAGTGAAGTGTAAAGTGTAGTGTAGAGTAATAAGGTGCAAGGCAATGTAGCGTAGTATAGTGCAGTGTAATGAAGTATAAATTAGTGTAGCGTAATATATGTAAGAAAGTGTGGTGTAGTATAGAGTAAGGCAATGTAGTGTAGTGTGATGTAGTGCAGCGAAATAAAGTGTAAGTGAAGTGTAAAGTGTAGTGTAGAGTAATAAGGTGCAAGGCAATGTAGCGTAGTATAGTGCAGTGTAATGAAGTATAAATTAGTGTAGCGTAATATATGTAAGGAAGTGTGGTGTAGTATAGAGTAAGGCAATGTAGTGTAGTGTGATGTAGTGTAGCGAAATAAAGTGTAAGTGAAGTGTTAAGTGTAGTGTAGTGCAGTAAGTTGCAAGGCAATGTAGCGTAGTATAGTGTAGTGTAATGTAGTATAAATTAGTGTAGCGTGATATATGTAAGGAAGTGTGGTGTAGTATAGAGTAAGGCAATGTAGTGTAGTGTGATGTAGTGTAGCGAAATAAAGTGCAAGCGAAAGATACTGCAAAGTGTAGTGTAGTGCAATAAGTTGCAAGGCAATGTAGCGTAGTATAGTGCAGTGTAATGAAGTATAAATTAGTGTAGCGTGATATATGTAAGGAAGTGTGGTGTAGTATAGAGTAAGGCAATGTAGTGTAGTGTGATGTAGTGCAGCGAAATAAAGTGTAAGTGAAGTGTAAAGTGTAGTGTAGAGTAATAAGGTGCAAGGCAATGTAGCGTAGTATAGTGTAGTGTAATGTAGTATAAATTAGTGTAGCATAATATATGTAAGGAAGTGTGGTGTAGTATAGAGTAAGGCAATGTAGTGTAGTGTGATGTAGTGTAGCGAAATAAAGTGTAAGTGAAGTGTTAAGTGTAGTGTAGTGCAGTAAGTTGCAAGGCAATGTAGCGTAGTATAGTGCAGTGTAATGAAGTATAAATTAGTGTAGCGTAATATATGTAAGGAAGTGTGGAAGTGTGGTGTAGTATAGAGTAAGGCAATGTAGTGTAGTGTGATGTAGTGCAGCGAAATAAAGTGTAAGTGAAGTGTAAAGTGTAGTGTAGAGTAATAAGGTGCAAGGCAATGTAGCGTAGTATAGTGCAGTGTAATGTAGTATAAATTAGTGTAGCGTAATATATGTAAGGAAGTGTGGAAGTGTGGTGTAGTATAGAGTAAGGCAATGTAGTGTAGTGTGATGTAGTGCAGCGAAATAAAGTGTAAGTGAAGTGTAAAGTGTAGTGTAGAGTAATAAGGTGCAAGGCAATGTAGCGTAGTATAGTGTAGTGTAATGTAGTATAAATTAGTGTAGCGTAATATATGTAAGGAAGTGTGGTGTAGTATAGAGTAAGGCAATGTAGTGTAGTGTGATGTAGTGCAGCGAAATAAAGTGTAAGTGAAGTGTAAAGTGTAGTGTAGAGTAATAAGGTGCAAGGCAATGTAGCGTAGTATAGTGTAGTGTAATGTAGTATAAATTAGTGTAGCATAATATATGTAAGGAAGTGTGGTGTAGTATAGAGTAAGGCAATGTAGTGTAGTGTGATGTAGTGCAGCGAAATAAAGTGTAAGTGAAGTGTAAAGTGTAGTGTAGTGTAATAAGGTGTAAGGCAATGTAGCATAGTATAGTGTAGTGTAATGTAGTATAAATTAGTGTAGCATAATATATGTAAGGAAGTGTGGTGTAGTATAGTGTATAGTATAGTATAGCATAGTATAGTGCAGTGTAGTGTAGTGTAGTATAGGACGAGACAGTATGGCGAAGTGTAGTGTTATGTAGTATAGCGTAAAACAGTGGGTAGAGAAAAATTTTTCCTACTTTCTCAGTGAGAACAATCGCATTGACAACATCAACAACTTCTTCATAGGCTCCAGGAAGGTATGCTCCAACTTTTTTTACAAGCCATTCCTCTCCAGTTACACGAAGTACACCATCACGACCCTGGAAATAAATAAACAAGCGATGAATTTAAAAAAATCATTAAGCTCCCTTTAATAATTTGAGCTAACCATAGGCTTTTGAACAATTATTTCGAGAAAATTTGTTAAAGAAATTTTGCCTGACAATCGTAATATTCGGCGATTGTTTGCAAGAAGAACCACCAGTGAACAGGGGATCCTGTTTATACACGCTATCAAGTCCCTCACATTTGCTCACATTGAATTGAATTAATGTTGTTGTTGTTGTTGTTGTTGTTACTTTATTTTGAGTAGGCTTTCATTTCTAGCTTTGTCAGCTAATTAAGGCCAACTATACATGCCGCATCCAGGCATGGGACCCCTAGTTTAACGTCCCTTCCAAAGGACGGCGGAGTGAGTTGTTTAGTCATCCATCTGGAAAGTCACCCATCCAGATGCTGACCTCACACGATCAAGCTTAACTACAGCTGCTTAACGAGAACTGACTGAGAAGCTTGGCCACTCACTCCACACGTTCGCTTCAGTAGTATGAGCGTCCAGTAATTGAAAATAATAGCGATAGCTACGACTCGTGTAGTAAGCCTAGATCCTTTTGCCAGTTTTTCACTGATCATTTCTCTCATCATGATCTTGTTGTGTCTTTAAAAATTTTCTGTGTCTTGTTGAATTATGGGCTTAGTTTTCACCGCTTTTGCTTTTTGCAATTATGGGTTACAGCTTTAATCTGGTTTGCAGAATTAGGAGTCACAATTGTTGAGACATGTGCGGAAACTAAAATGGCAGGTCCCCATCCAAAACTAGACTTAGGTACCCTCTTGAAAAAAGTGAAGGCTACAGACCTTAGTTTCTCTTCTTGCTCTTAATTTGATAGCTTGATTTGGTTTAATGATAGTTGCTCTAAACGTTTCAAGAACTTCGACTTCTTTTCTGGGAATATATGTTCCTAAAAACAATAAAATTCGACCACATTTACTCCTTGTACAATGGAATGGGGTGGATTGGGACAATGGGGTGAAATGGGACGAAAATTCTACTTTTTGTTTTCTGTGTGTTTCACCATAAATTACCAATCATCAGGCCTGCCTGTGAAGGTGAAATGGTGTATTTAGTGCCGGTCGCTAGAATCTCAGTAGTAGGATGGCTAATTGAGACCTTGACCCTGGCTGTAGCGTTACCATAGATGGGGCTGGTAACCCAACCTCGCTGAGCTTCTGACAATGCGAGCCAGCTGGATTAGGCCACAACGCAACATCATTTTGTGTGTATAGTACACTCAAGACGACCTTAAAATAAATTTTCAGTTGACAAAACAAAACTACAAAACCAAACAAAACTACATAATAGCGATGAAAAGCAGAAAACACAAAGAACAAACGGAAAGTAGAAAAGGGCAATTTCCATCCCAATATGCCTCAGTATCCTAATAACCCTGTTACAATGTATTATGAAATTGAACTAAACTCTTACCAGGCCCCTCAAATAGATATTCATCTCCAGCCACTCTTTTGTCACCCCCATCATCTTCAAAATCCAAAATTGTTCTGAGACGCAAGGCGGAATTTGCTGGCACAACTTTGAGCGTTTGGGGAGGACTTTTCAATACTTCTCCAGGAAATAATGGGAAGGGATCTTGAGCAAGTCGAATTTCCTGAAAAAGAAGAATATTTGCTTGTTCATTCATACAAATGATACACATTCCATACCTATACTAATTTGTTGTGTCAAAAGATGAATGATTAGGGCAAAATCTTATGACAGCATGAAAATCAAATTCTTGTACCTACCAGATCAGCATGTCTGAGTTTGACTTGACCATGTTCATCAATAACAACATTATCATCTTTGTTTCTTAGTACAGGATTTTCAACCACACAGTATTGTCTTGGTGGGATGGTTATCATCCGTTCTGGTCCAAAGACAACCTAAGATAACAGAAATGGCACATTATGCTTTCAAAATGAGAAAGTTTTCTTTCACAGTGTTTTCCTACAATTCTAAAGGAGTATTCTAAAATCTTACCTTCTCATTGTCCTGTCTGACATAAGTCTTTGGACCAACTTCCACCTTTGTGACATTTGAATTTTGGTCAAGAACATGAAGATAGAAGTATGGTGCTATTCTATACACACTGTCTTCATTGGCCGGTCCCCTTCCTCTCTTATCCATTTTTGCAACAGAGGAGGTAACCTGCTTGTTTCAAAATTCAACTACAAAAAGAAAACACAAATTACACAGTGAACAGGAGTTTTGAAAGGGTTCTGACATACATGTTTTTTTTATAAGAAACCGGTTTATAAGAACCCTAGAACTCGACACCCCAAAAGTTAAGAAACTTTTAGAACTAGGAGGAAGGAGTTAAGAAACTTAAGAAATTTTTGTCAGTTTTCCAACATACTGATTTCACATTTGTGGACATAGTAATCAATTCTCAAGCATTTCCGTGCGATTTTTTGCACCCAGCATGGCTAATTCTTTGTAATACAATAATATTAATAATTTGCTTGCTATATTAACGTCTTTTTATCGTTTTTACTGCAATTTTTTCCATTAAATTAAGAAACTGTAAAGAAACTTTTAGAACAAAAATTGGGCCAAAAAATTAAGAAACTTTTAGAACTAGGCCCCGAGCCAGGTTTCTTATAAAAAAAAATGTGTATTCAACCAACTACCAAATTTTGATAAGAAGTAATTTTTAGGGGACTGCAACTTTTTTTGCATTTGTCCAATCAACAAAAACTCTCTGTTCAATATTTCCTTGTTTGCCCAAGAATGACTGAACAGCCATTGTGTCTGATTCTAAGAGGCATTTCCTTGTTCCTTTCTTTCTATGATATTACTTGTCTATTCATTGCACTCACAGCATCTTTTCAAGGTAGGACACTAACAAATCCATCAACAGCCCAGAGTAAATCTTAACAGTACATGACTAGGTAGTCCATCCTCTGGATACGGCTGAGCCTCACAATGGCAAAGCCTTGTTGGGGTTGTATGCAGAACTTAAGTTCCAGTTAGCGGATTACAGCAGTTTTTAACAAGATCTTGGATGTGCACTTTCTATTGTCCCATCCTATTGTTAAACTCAGTTGTGCAAATGCAATAATCTGCAGTGCAACTTTTAACTTGTCACACTATAACTAAAACATCTGGTTGGTTATACCCCATGAAAAATACTGTTCAGATCGAGGTACATACAATGATAAAGATACATACAATGCAGACTATCTTTTGGATCCTTTATAAGATTTTTGCATTAAAAACTTGATAGCTTGTGATGAAGAAAATGTTCAAAGCTGTCTGCCATTTACTAAAAAGGTCCATACACAGTAGAGCTTAGGTATAGATCATTTCGGTATCACATTATTATATATCAAGTTTTTTATATGAAAATCTTATAAAGCAGCCAAAACTTAGTTTTAGGTACAAAGTTTCACTGTCCTAGCACTTGTGTTCTTAATTTTATGAGCATTCAAAGTTCCCGATTTTATAAAGGCTTTGACTGCAAAAATGAACTTCGTGAAACAGTGAAACTTTTTACCACACACGGTCAAAGCCCTTATAAAATCGTAAACTTTGGATGCTCCTAGAATCGATAATACACGCGCTGGGATAGTAAAACTCTGCACCTAGACTAATTTTTGGGTGCTTTATACCATTTTGCATCGGAAGATTGATATCTTGCGATTTCGAAAAATTTAAATTCTACGGAAATGATCTATTGGAAACTTCTGTAGCAAAATGCCCAGTTTGAGTTGAGATTGTAGGCAGTTTGCAAAGTTCTCTGCTGGAATTAGAAGACTGTAGTTTTCACTTTCTATGTTATTCTTTGAAACAATGCTACCAGCCCGTTTATCCAAGGCATTGCAAGAGATGGAAGCTTAAGTAGCAGGTAGAACCATAAGAGAAAACGCCCTAAACTAAAGTAAACTGCACAAACAGGAAACAACCAAACTTGCCTTTCTCAGTCATCAAGAAGAAATCGTTGTGATTTAGAAATACAAAATTTTGCTTGACAATAGGTTAATCCAAACTGTTGCAACCAAAAATGATTAAACTCGAAACTTTGTTCGTTGGGTAAACTCCTATAGCCTACAAGTATATCAGAATACAATACACCAAACTGTTCTGTTCTGTTGGCCTACCTGTCAAGATAGTACGCCTCCGTCATTTTAAACTTCTGTCTTGCCCGTGTTTTTCGTTGGAAAGCAAAAAAACAAATTGCATTTGAATATCCTAGCATTTATTAATACTAAAGGCATGATACAGAGTATTTACCTGGGGAAGAATGTCCTTATTTCTGAAAGTTTCGGCTCACCTTCCTTGAAGCTTTCTGCAAACTCGAGAAGGAAATAAGAGAGACAAGCAGATAAGAGGCTTGGAAATCAGCGAACCCATGGTGACGGTAATGAAATCCAGCGATCTGATTGGTCGGAAATTACGTCATATGCAGTGTAATGTCATCACAGGGTGCAATCGTGGTGCAATAGAACAGGAACAAGGAAAGACCGAGGTGTGAAATCTAAACAATGACGAGTGAAACCTAAGGCCCTGGCCAAACGATCAAACATTGTTGGGCAAACATATGCAATTTGGATTGCAAGCAATGTTGGACAGTTTGCCCAGGGCCTGAACATTGGACTTTAGGCCCTGATGAAACGATCGAACGTTGTTGGTCAAACATTTGACCGTTTGGCCTTGACCGTTTGGCCATGTTCAAAAATATCGTCCAACACTGTCCAACAATTTGGAGCAACGAAATACTTGCTAATGCACAAGCATAAACGCCTTGTTACCAAGAAGTGTTGCTACTTGGTTAAACTGAAACGGTACAAGTTGTTGCAGTTTGTCCAAAAACAAAAGAAATGTTTGACAAGCAATGCTGGAAAGGCGACCAAACGATCAAACATTGCTTGACAAGCAAAATACGCTAAATTTGTGGCGTGATGTTTTTGAAAAAGTTCAAAAACAGTTTTTGTTTGGACGAGCAATGTTTTTGGACGTGGCCAAACGGTCAAACATTTTGCTCGACAAGCAAATTTCAAATGTTGGACCAAAAATGTGATTTGAGACCCTTTTAACTAGTAACCTATTTGGATTCAAACTAAAATTGTTTTTCCTTCAGTTAGTAGAAAATGTATAATTTAGGGCTGCAGGTTCTTGATAAATCAAGGTTGTTATATGCGGCTTTTTACTGTACTCTAGTTTGGGGCCCTCTGACAGCCTGTGAAAGAAACCTTGCCGAATACCCTGCCACCCTAAAAGCAAGGGCTATCAGTGAAGTGCACTTTTTTATTTTCGTTTGCCCTCTAAAAATTCTAATACTACCTCGTGTTAGAAACCCGGGAGGGGTACTTCATTGTTCAAATGACTAGACGTGCCGCCCAGTTTTTCCAAACCCACCCATGTCTACCGATAAATTCTGTTTCTCGTGGCACCCATGTATAGAAAAAACTGGCGCTAAAAAAATTACCCATTTGGGCGGCACGTCTAGTATAAAGAACAATGGAAGTACCCCCCCCCCCCCGGGGGGTTAGAAACCAGCATCATACAAAATTATTCGTTATTTATAAGGTAGAAGAAGGGAGGAAAGAAAACATGGTGTAGTGCAGGCAGTTGTTAATAAAATATGCTTAATGATTACAGTACTTAAAAATTAAAAAAATAGTAATCATGAGTAAAAATTTACATCTAAGCTCAAACAAGGTTAAATTCCTCACACACACACAAAGGGGTGTGTCACTTCCAAAAACACCACCCGAGATTCATTTGAATTTCACAGAGGGGTCTCGCATCGGATTTGTGGCAATTCTTGTATAGCTCTAGAGTTTAAAATTTTGACTGCCACTGACTGGCGGGAAAGATCGAAGGATTTGGGCATTTTTCACTATTTTAGGGGGTTCAGGTTGTTTCAAAGAATTGACCGCTGTACCCTTGGACAGATGAACAAGATTTCACGCTGAAAAAGACAAAATTTTAAGAACAATGAACCTCAGTATAAATTCAATGTTCTTAAAAAAAGTGTGTTATTCTAGAAGTGACATACTCCTTGTTTGAATTTGAAGTATGGTTATATAGAAAAAATTAAAAAGAAAAGGAATTCCAGTGACGTGTTCAAAACCATCAACTATGTGTTAAAAATGTTAGTTGAATTAAACTCAGAAAAGCTTCACTAAAGCGAGGATTGAGGCCATTAGGATTGTGACAGATGGAACCACATTTTGAGCTGACGATGGTGACTTCACGAATGTACGGTAGATGCTTCTTCCATTACGAGGCTGAAGTGGACGATAGTTGTTTGAAAGATACTCGGTTTGATTGGCAGCTTTTGCAAGGGTTTCGTGTCTCAGCTTCCTGAATTCGGCCATCTAAAATCAAGATAAAAATTGTTCAAGCTCATGATCACGCTAGCAAACCTATGGGCACAATGTCCTGGATGTCTACAACAGTAAAGGGGAAGGCGAAATGGTATATTTAGCGCCAGTCGCTAGGATCTCAGCAGTAAGTTTAATAATCGAGAGCTCGACCCTGGCTGTGACCCAATACTACCGTGGCTGGGGCTCGAGCCCTGACCAAACTGAGCTCCTGACACCACTAGTCAGCTGGATTACACAACGACGGCACAGCGCCTTCAGAAGGTGAAGGTGAAATGGTATATTTAGCGCCAGTCGCTTGGATCTCAGTAGTGTGTTGCCTAATCGAGAGCTCGACCCTGCCCCTGAAGCTGGAAGGTTTCCCAGTTTGTTCGATCGGCCTACCGTTTCTGGCAGATTTTTTCCTTTTTTTAAGACATACAAATTAGATAACGTAGGGAAAAGCTATTACACAGGAAGAGTGGTATACATGTGCGATGTACCGACTCGTATTATGGATAAGGTTTTGAGGCATCGCTTATTGTATACCTCAGCTAGTTTAGGAGCTCTGCGAGGTCAGGATTCGAGCCCCAGCCACGGTAGTGGCACAGCAAGGGTTGAGGTCCCGTTAGTTCATCTACCTCTGAGATCCTAGCGACTGGCGCTAATATTAACCGTTCCACCATGATCATCGTTGACCTAAGGTAACGATGGTAATTTGTTAGCCTTAGTGGTTAATTCTAGAGAACAGTGTAAACCGTTTACATCAGACAGGCGGCTATTTCTAAAAAGAAGAACGAGGAGGAGCAAGAGGAAAAGGGAGGAATGAGGAGGAACGAAGAGGAATGGGGGAATGACAAAGAACAAGGATGGACGAGGAGAAACGAAGAGCAGTGGGGGAATGACATATAATAAGGAGGGACGGGAGGAACGAAGAGGAGTGGGGAGGAACGGAGAGGAACGCAGAGGATTGAAGAAGGACGGGGAGGAACGAAGAAGCACGGGGAGGAACGAGGAGGAACAAGGAGGAACGGGGAGGAACAAAGAGGAAGAAGGAAGAGCGGGGAGGAATTAGGAGGAATGAAAAGGAAAGAGGAACAAGTTCATTCTGCCCTCTAACACTTGCAATAAGTTTGACTGATACGTATATCGCGTGTTGCTTAGATTTTATTAGATCTTTTTTCTGTCGGGTCTGTGTTTAGCTGTACGTAAAATATAAACTATTTGAAAGAATTTATACATATTTTACCTGATTCTGTGACATGTGAATAGGATCTTTAAAAACAACCCAAAGAACAGCTTCATCACAAGTTGGAGTTGTCAGAGATCCATTGTAATGATAATATGTCGAAGTATTGACAGCAAAGAAGTCATTCAATGGGAATGGTGCAAAATAAATATTTTGCTCTGAAAAAAGACGAAACAGTGACTTTAGAAGCACAGAAGATAAGTTGAGACCGCTCCAGTTTTAGACTGGACCCCTACAGGCCTTATTGGGAGTACCCTCGAGGGGGGGCAGGGGACTCATTTTTCGCGTCCAATGACCTGGATCCCAGTCGCTTCACGTGGACTATAGGGCAGCAAATTATGCTTGAAATTCGCGCTTAACTGCAGAAAAAAGGAGGCATTTAATCAAGTATTATCCTTTGCCGGAATGCAGCTTCCGAATGCAAAGTTCTACGCGAATTCGTCAATCGAATTTTGCTGTGCAGTGATTGGTTTGCTGCCGTTCGATAAACTACTGTTCAGAATCGGAAGATACAATGACCCAATCAAATTGCAGTTCGAAAAATACTTCGCTGTGATTGGTGTCCCAAAAAGTCTGGTTTTTGTCCAGCTTTTGTTATAAAGTTGACAAGTCCCACTCTGAGCATCAGGCCATCCAATTCAATTTTTTAAAGTAAATGGTTGTTGCTGTTGCTAAAGACTGCTGTTGTTGTTTTCGAAGAGTGGGACTTATGTAATGAGTCTAAACTCCCTTTAAGCGACCTCACTCCCGGTCGCCATTTTCCAGAAAATTTTGCGCCGATCCAGACCTCTTTCAAAAGGTATATTGAGGTTTTTGGACGACCGCGGCGGCTGCTAGACTCACCACATAAGTCCCACAACTTCACTCGATGTTGTTGTTGTTAATTTCTAAAATCACTCAGTGTGGAGTGACAAATCAAAATTAGGGAGCGTAAACTCGAGACTCGTGTCGTGAGTCTAGGCGGTTGCTAAGATCGTGGCGACCATTCGGAATGAAATCCATTCCTCGGTTTAATTAAAATTTCAAGAAAAGACTAACATACCATCATAAATGATTTGATCAAAATATTGGACGAACTTTTCCATAAGAGAATTATTCTTATACTCAGGTTCAACCTGGAAAAGAAAATAAATGAATTGACCCCCGTCTGGCATAAGAACTGCAGCGAAAAACAATCAAAACTCTATTAACTTAGAGGGGGGCAGATTTATCGTTTAAACCAGCAAAAATTTTACGAGTACTGTGCGATGCCTATGGCGTGAAAGATGAAAAGCACCATTGGCATTATGGTATAAAAAAGGAAATACATTGACCCCATCTGGTATAAAAGCAGCAGGCGAATCTACGGATATTCTACTTACATTACACCTATACATAGCATATACACCAAGAGTTACACGGCGATTTCATTGAGCTCTATAGCTCAGTGGAAACATCGTTGGCTCTCTGGTCATGCAGCCCAGGTTCTTATCCCATCTATTGTGGTATGCTATTTGTGGAAAAATCAATCCTAGCGTAATATTCTACTAATTCAGAGGGGGTACGTTTATACGAGTAGCATAAAATAGTAGGTGTACTGTAGGATTTATATGGAACGAAGGATGAAAAGTATAGAAATACACAGACCCCCGTCTGGTATAAGAACTGCAGCGGAAAACTATAGAAAATCTAGTTATTCAGAGGGGGTAGGTTTATCGTTTAGCCGAGCATAAAACAGTATGTGTACTGTACGATGTATATGGAATGAAGGATTAAAAGTACAGAAATGCATTAACCCCCGTCTGGCATAAGAACTGCAGCGGAAAACTATAGAAAATCTAGTTATTCAGAGGGGGGTAGGTTTATCGTTAAAAGGTACCTCAATAATGGTGCCAAAGACAAGCAGTCCGTCGTAATTCTTCAGTGCCTCGCTGGTGTTGGGATATTTCGTGTTGACATGAACAAAATGCATCTATAACAGAAAGATCATTTCTTAAGATTAAGGAAAAGTGGATACACTCTAGACTTAGACTTACTACATGAGTCGTAGTTATCGCTATTGAATTGAATTGATGGACGCTCAAACTGTAGCGAACAACAACAGCATCAATTCAATTCAATGTGAGCGAAAGTTAGGGACTTGGGAAGCAAGTCTAGATACACTCTTTCCTTTTTATAAGAATATTCAAGCTCAGAATCATCCTATTTTCAAGAATATTGCAAGAATATTGCTCAGCCCCAGCTCCCATATTTGTGTCTCATTTCCAGCAGATGTTATGATAGTTAAATTTTCTTTCGCTCGACCATATGAGATGATTTTTCTTTGTCTGTATTCCCCTGAAGCCGTATCAGGTTTGAAAAATAAGAATACTTTAAGAATATATTCAGGCTCCAAACGAACATTTCTTAAGAATATTGAAGTTGAACAAAATTTATAGTACTCTTATAAAAAAGAGTGTAATGAGATTTGCGAGGCAAATCTCATCCGCAGCTTAAGGAATACGATTACGAATCTTAGTGTGGCATATTGCATTATCGAATCACGCTAGCGAATCTATTCACTCTAGTGTGGGAATACGCACTACTATTGGGGCATTTTTTGCATACTGTGGTGGATACGAAATCATAGAAAAATCTATAGATCAAGCCAGAAAAGCCACAAAATGCACCACAGTAGGTAAAAAAATACCACCTCATCAAGCATAATAACCCACCACAGTGGTGCTTATCTACCACAGTCCGCAAAAAATACCACCACAGTACGCAAAAATACCATCACAGGAGTGCATATCCACGACAGTATAGTGCCCGTAGATTCGCTAGCGTGATTATCAATCACCTCGTTGGGTGAGTTAACATCATGTTCGATGGGTGGATTGAAAATCAGCCGAAGTTCCTCATTAAAAAATGCGTGTAGCTTTCGAAGTAACTTGTTTTTTGAACGGGAGAGAGGTTGATGTTTACAACGAAAATGAAAACGCAACAATAGCTATCCTGTATAGTTTAAACACAGCATCTAGAATGCACAAAGGAGTGAGAGTCCAGACACTACCAAATCTCTTCAAAAGGCTCCGGTCCGGTTTAGTTTTAACGTTGCCTTAGGCAGTCATCATTTACTTCGGTGAATAGCTATAATAAATACCTCAGCCGGGTGATGGTGGCTGCTCCTTGTGCGATGTTCAGACCCTTCGTTGTCGGTTTTCCCCCAGTGGAAATGAACTTGCCATGGTTTGAAAGTTTGATCTGAAACAAATGTTAATTTAAATTAAAACATCGAAACAGCAAGCCCCTTTTAAATAAAGACCAATGTCCACCTGATCGCTTGGAACGTTAAAGTAAAGTAAAGTAAAGAAAAGTAAAGTAAAGTAGTAAAGTTGCCGTTATTTAATCTACTACTAGCCTAGGGCTACTCATGTTATCGTACACTTTACGCTTTACGACTTAAAAACTATCCGTCCACCAAACCACCAATCTATCCATTGTTATTCTATCCGAATGATGTTTCAAACCAATTTATCGATCACATGCCTATGGGTTTCCTGTTTGTCTGCTTGTCACAGAAACGAAACATGGGAAATAAAAGAACATTTTTCGCTGTCTCTGGTGAAAAGCTTCCTACTTATAAAATTTCCAGTACTGGAGTTTCATAAATTTTTGGCCATTCGAGAGTCTGGATTTCTTATAAAGGGCTTCTTATTAAAAAAATACGTGTATGGGGTATTTTTTGTGGAATTCTGGAATAAGGGGGAGATATTTTACGAAAACATACAGGAGATAAGGGATGTTTTTCGGAAAATTGTTAGGCACGTGAGATACTGTGAGGAAGTATTCTAGGAGTCTGGAAAACGTGGTTTTAGGGCGTAGACGAGAAAAAGGTTTTGTTTTTGTCATGGAAGTGACTTTTCTTAAGTAAGAAGTTTATGGTTTGGAAAGATAGAAATTGGAGCTTCTTGTGTATCTGTTATTCTATTCTACTTCTTTACAATACTCGGAACCACTATAACGGGGCTTCAATAAAATTGCGGTCAGATGTCAAAAAAAAAACGAGGTGGAGAAGAGATTGTATTTCGTCAAGCTTCTCAAAATGTTAATACCCAGATAATGACCAAATAAAGTACGGTGTTATCCACAGAGTTAGTTAACCTTGTCATGACTTTGACGTCAGCGCGGACTGCTTAGCGTCGGTGGTTAGTCAGCATAGAGATAGTAATATTTATTTAATATTTATTACTATCCCTATGAGAATTACACAAACTGACCACAAGATAATATTGCTCTTTCTTAGGACTTGAGAGAACGGTTTCAGCAATAACTGCTCCCTGCCCGGGGGCACTTGAAAAAACAAGACAGGGGGGCTAAGTCGGAGCAAGCAGAAGTTCCAAGTTGGCTTTCCAAGGATTACGAATAAGCAACTGGACTTTGGTCCATAGAATAACTAAAACCTCTTATTTTGGCTCTCTTCTGGCTTTTCAATGTAATTACAAGTTTGCAAGGATGTACAGTATAAGAAAGCTATTTCACCAAAAATTTTAACAAAATCTCTAGTTGCTTATTGACCAGTTGCTTATCAAAAAAATAAGCAACTGGTCAACTGGCTAGCAACTAGTGTACTGTATCATTTACTATTTTTGAGAAAGCAATGGGTGTCTTAAAAGTCCTCCGTACCCATCTGTATCTGTCCGGACCCCATACTGAATGGGGTTATAAGATACAGAAAGTGGGAGGACTTAATCAAAGTAAAACGGTGTAATTTGCAATTGCAATTGAAATAAATATAGATTAATTGAGAGTACTAACCAAAGGCATTGACAGTTTTGCCTACAGGATTTCTAATCGTAATCTGAACAGTATGGCCATTATTAGATAGCTGGAAATTTTGGCTCGGCGGTGGGTTGGACTGGTAGTCGTTGAAGACGAACTTCTTGAATTTGGTTGTGTACACTGAGTTCTCTGGGGTCAATTCAATAGGAGATTGTCTGGTCTTGTTGCAGTGTGGGTATGTCTTGTACCAGTGATTTGGTCCTGAAAGAAGTGAATGAAGTTGTGATTAATGACGAGATTTAATAGAGATAAATAAAAAAAATGAAAAAGATTGATGATAATCATATTTATTACATATTCCACTAGCGAATCTATAATCACTACTGTGGTGGATAATCACTACTGTGGTGGTACTATTTGCATACTGTGGTGGTAGTTTCTGCGTACTGTGGTGGATAATCACTACTTGTGGTGGTTTACTATGCTTGCGGTGGTGGCAGTTTTGGCTTACTGTGGTGGATAATCACTACTGTGGTGGTTTACTATGCTTGCGGTGGTGGCAGTTTTGGCGTACTGTGGTGGATAATTACTACTGTGGTGGTTTACTATGCTTGCGGTGGTGGCAGTTTTGGCGTACTGTGGTGGATAATCACTACTTGTGGTGGTTTACTATACTTGCAGTGGTGGCAGTTTTGGCAGCTGGTCGGATACAGCGGGAAGACCAATAGAATCATTTGAAGGATCTAAGTGAGAAAACGAACTCTTTCTGTGTACACAGAACCGGCCTTTTGGTTTTGATGTAGACAGATTCCAAAACCCCTAAGTGAACAACGATCTTGCTTTGCCAATGATTTTGAAACAATCCTCGCTGTAATTTTCTGCACAAATTGGGTTATCGAGAAGGTGTTGTCCTATGTTTGTTTTTTCAAGGATTTAGATCCAACCTTGAACCATATTTGAACCAAGGACCTTAACAAATTCTTGAACTACCAATTAACTTCTTTTAGTTCAAGGTATTTCATGAAACCTTGAGAAAATCAAACACACGATACCATACCTTGAGAAAACCTTAAGCTGACGAAAAGTTTTGAATACAATTCTAACGGTTTGGTATCGACTTCTGGAAGGCAGGCAGCAAGATGTCTATGGGTGTTGCACCTTAATCCAAATCAAGATCAAGATCAAGGCCCGATTTTTGGCTTTCATAATGGCCCAGTAATTTCATAAATCAAACAACAATGGTGATAAACTGTCAATGAATATGAGCATCTACACGAATTTTTTTATAAGGAAGTGCTTTATAAGGAAGGTAGCACTCGGATAGGCAAAAACTTAAGGAATTTGTAGTACTGGATCAGAGACTACTAAAGGAATCTAACTTTTCTAAAACTTAACATTTCAATTAAAAAAAGATGAAGTTTTGAATTAACAGAGCAAGCAATGCTTAATGCCAATTGTTTTCAATCAGCATTCATTTCTATGCGTCTTCCGACCTATATTTCCTTGACAATTGGTTATTTTGAAGAATCACGAAGTTAACAGTTAAGGAATCGCTAAGGAATATCGAGTACTCAAATTTGGCCATCAGTTAAGGAATTTTCAGTACTGAGTCTGAGCCGAACTTCCTTATTAAAAGAATGCGTGTATTGTTACTATGAAGGACTGAAAATGCAGAAACTTTCGCTAAATTGGCAGAACAAACTTGAAGGTAAAGTTAGAGTTGTAACTCATAACATTCCTCCCACTTTTTCGGAAACAGCTACAACAACTAGAACAACAAAAATGCTGTTTCCTCAGAGTGGAGCAGGGTGGTGGAGTGTGGAGGAGAGTAGACTACGGCAAATGTACTAAGTCTACAAAACGCTGCAGCGTTTATTACAAAATCAAGCTTTTGAATGCAGCGTTTAATAGAGGGCGGTGTTTATCAGAGGGCGGCGTTTATTACAAAGGTTCCGCTCCAAATGTGATGTTTAACAGAGGGCGGCGTTTATCAGAGGGCGGCGTTTATCAGAGGGTGGCGTTTATCAGAGGGCGGCGTTTATTACAAAGGTTCCGCTCAAAATGTGACGTTTAACAGAGGGCGGCGTCTATCAGAGGGCGGCGTTTAACAGAGGGTGGCGTTTATCAGAGGGCGGCGTTTATTACAAAGGTTCCGCTCAAAATGTGACGTTTAACAGAGGGCGGCGTCTATCAGAGGGCGGCGTTTATCAGAGGGTGGCGTTTATCAGAGGGCGGCGTTTATTACAAAGGTTCCGCTCAAAATGTGACGTTTAACAGAGGGCGGCGTCTATCAGAGGGCGGCGTTTATCAGAGGGTGGCGTTTATCAGAGGGCGGCGTTTATTACAAAGGTTCCGCTCAAAATGTGACGTTTAACAGAGGGCGGCGTCTATCAGAGGGTGGCGTTTATCAGAGGGCGGCGTTTATTACAAAGGTTCCGCTCAAAATGTGACGTTTAATAGAGGGCGGCGTTTATTAGAGGAAATACGGTATATGGCATCCTTGAGCAGACCTAAGTTTTCCTTGAACTGTTTTTCCTTCCATATACAGCTACGGTGTTCCAACTTAAAACCTTTGATTACCTAGGTCTGCTCAAGGATTAGCTCAAGGAAAACCTTGGTTTATCTCTAGGTTTTCCTTGAGAAAAGCACCTCGGTTGACCTAGGAAAAACCAAGGTTATCCTTGAGTTAATTTTTCCCGGGTATCATTTATTTAAAAAATTTTTTTTTTCAATTAAATGATTCAATCATAATATAATATAATATAATAAAAATATAAAAACAACTATTGACATTATAAAAAAAACTGTCCATTACCCTAATCTCGAAATAAAATTGGCTAAATTAAAATCATCCGGTTAGTGTCCCGTGGCTGTCCTTTTGTTTCGTGTGCCTCGCACACAGACCAACACTGCTCTCATTATAGAAAATGAAAAGCGTGTCCGTATCCAGTTTACGACCTTCGAGTATTTCTCATCCCTTTTCTCGGCTAACTTACACGCTAAGTTTGTTGTGAATCGTTCACACTCTTTTCCCATGCTTCCGTTCGTACCGAAAACTAGTGGGGTAAAGGAGCCTCCTTCCACCTCCATTACTCTCTGATTGTAACTTCTCTTTTTGCGATTCTCTTGTTTTTTAAGGGTCTGTTCTGTTGTTAAGTTGGAATACGAGGCAGCGTTAACGTGAGTCACGTTTATATCACGTTTATATCAAATCATCCTCATCCTTGTCATCGCCGTCATCATTAATGATGGTAGTGAAAATGATGATTATGATAGTGATGCTAATGATGATGGTGAGGCTGGTGGTCGATGATGTTATAGGGATGACGATGCTGGTGATGATCCTAGTAATAGCTATGATGGTGATAGCGATGCTGCTGACGATGGGGATATTTATGATAATGAGGATGACGAAGATTGCGATAAGGATGACGACGACGATCATGATGATAAATACGGTAAATGATGCTACCAAAGTGAATACACCATGGTAACCCTACGCGGAACCACGGGTAACCATAATATATAAAGGGAATTATTCATATTAGCAGAAGCAGAAGAGGAAGGTTAGATTTTCAAAGAAAAGTTCACTGGAGTCAAACTCACCTTTGTTTCCATGGTAACCCCACGCAGACACTGAAAAGATAAGAATATCATGAATAACGTGATCAAATAACAGGATTTGTTATTGCAAGGTATTTTAAGGAATAATTGGTGACCTGGCATACCATTGTTTGCTAATAATGCCATTAAGAATGTAATTAATATCATAAGCTACCCCTTGTATATCTTAATTAGTTAATTAAGGTATTAGCTTCGCTACTGGCGGCAGATGGTTAGTTATCTTCACTTGTTTCTGAACAAGTCGGTCACGGCAAAGCAATCTGCAATTTGTTCGACTCATTTGTCGTTCTATAGAACTCGCACAAAGAATTTCCCGTGCTCAACGAGAGAGACCACCAACGGAGGCCAGTTGCAGGACTAACCAGTAGGACGGGCTTTTAGGCGAAATAATCATCATTATTGTTATTATGACCATCACTAGCAAGACCACTAGAACCAGAACCATGCCCATTATATGATCAGCAATCATCATCATGATCATCATCATCATCATCATTTTCGATTATCAACGTTATCATAATCATCATCACCTTCATAATCGTCACATCATCATCGTCATCATCATCACCATCACCATCACCATCATCATCAATCTCATCTTGTTTCATGCTTCTCATATATCTTTGACACATTCCTGGTACTAATTTCGTCCACCTTTTTTTGAAACGTAACCTCAAATTGAAAACTTAAAATTCTCTACAGCAAAACAGCTGTCATTTGGTTTAAGTTCCATCATATTTACATGCATGCTTGAAACAATAACATGTTTTTCAAAAACAAAACTATTCAATTCAATTGTTTATTGTTGTTAAGTTATGTTGACTTATTTGCCGCAGTTGTTTATCTCAGATTCTTCGCTTAGTTCAAAGTCCTAATTGAATGAAATTAATTGAAAATGTTCAAGGCTTGTTAGTTGTTTACAACATTCCGTTAGAAGAAAACAAGATTCAATCCCGCTATTTCGGAAAACGCCCTACAGGTTCGCGCGCAGGAGCTCCCTGGGTTCGAGCTCGCTGTTCGCTTAGTAGTTGCCTTGGCTGCCGGGCAACAGAAAAATTATGCAGGTAATGGCATCTTTAGTTATCAGTGGGAAATAAAGTTATTGAAATTTCCCCGTACGATACTTTATTTGTCTTATAAGAATCAGACTCCAGATTTGAAATGGCCGAAATTGTTAGGCCTATGCAGCCCGTGGGGTACTTGACCCTGAAATGTGCAGGGTTGTGCCCCAGAGTTTTTACAAATCGACCCACCTTTAATTAAGGTATTGTTTTACACATTCAGCCACCCTGTTTTATGATTTTTGTATGAATTTGTGTACCAAATGTTAAAGAAATTCGATTCTTTACCCACTTTTAAGGCATTTTGGGCACAAATTGGACCCAATTGTAAGGAATTTTCGAAGGAAAACCCACCCATATGAGGGGCACATACCTGTCAGCCTACATTAGGGAGTACCCCCGGGCATGCAGAGATGCAGTTAGAACGTTTTTCCGTAATTTAGACATCAAGAAAAAGTGGTTCTGTGGTTCTCGGCAACGCCTTTGCAAATTTGGAATGCAACCCGCATAACGGTTGGATTGGTTTTAATAAAGCATGCATAGACTAGTCCTGTATTGAGAGAGTTGAGCATTATTTGGGCATTATTTAAACAGTTTAGATTAAGAACCTGCTATAGAAACTCTACACTTTTTTAATAAGCAACCGCTCAATAAGCAACTAGGGCTGAACTGACATTAACATTAACCAACTTGGGGACTCAATTGAATTACTGTAAACAACTAAGAAGTCAAACAACCAAGCTTATTCTCTTTCTTGTGTTAGGAAATTGTTCTTCGTTCCTATGTTTTGCATGTTGAAGTTCGTTACCTAACGTTTTTCCACTTACTGTCTCCCAAAATTCATGTTGTAGGCCTAACAGATGACGATTTTGACCCGCGAAGTCAGGGTTGGTTAGTAGGTACAAAAATGTTAAGCAACGTTTAAGCAACTTTGAGGGCTGTAGTGATTCAAATGTTAGGGGCAGCTGTTTATTCGTTTATGTCTGAAGACATTAGTGACTCAAAGAAAACAACCGTCCTCCAATAAAACTAAAACGTATCTAACTAAAAGACTGATTACACAAAGTATTAAGTTAAATTAAATTTCATGAGTCCCTTTCTCAACCAAACAAGATTAAATACGTCAGCAAAATGAAGCAAGGGGGTAATTCACGACAGACTCCCCCCGTTGATCACCAAAGTGATCAAAACTAACGAATAATTCAATGAATGTAACACAGTCAAGTTATCTGATTCTTGCGTTTTAACTCTCCGATTAATTTCGCAGTTCTTCTAGGTCTCTCTCTATTTTCCGGTGAAACTTCTTCTTCATTACCATCTGATTGAGAATTCTTAGTTTGATTAATTTCTTCATCTTCTTCACGAGGTAACTCTAATGGAACTAAATGTTTTATACTCCTTCTAAGAGTCACAGGATTCTTGTCATTATTTAAAACCTTAACTGTTGCTACTCTATTGAATCCATCAGAACCTTCGAATATGTTCTCAATTTTTGCCAATTTCCAAAAGGTTCGACGAGTTTTTTCATCCTTTAAGAATACGACATCTCCAATTCTTATTTCTTTATTCAATTTGCCGTTCTTGATCGGTTTTTCCTGTAAATTCAGCAAATAATTCCTTTTCCATAATTTCGTAAATGATTCAAGTAATCGCATGTGATGTTTGGCCTTTCTGGTTAAATTCTTTGCAGTTGAAACAATTTCGAAGTGTCCATCTGTTGGTTTGCTAGCGATTCGACGTCCATATATTAGATGCGATGGTGTTAACGCAAACGAAATTCCTTCGCTGTCGTCATAAACGTAGCTGATTGGGCGATTGTTGACAATACATTCTATTTCGATTAATATCGTGTTCATTTCGTCGAAATTTAACATCGCCTTTCCTATGATTTTTTTTATACTTGATTTTACTGTTCCAACCATTCTTTCGTAGAATGATCCGAACCAGGGTGATCTTTCCGGTATAAATCTCCAGCTAACTCCTTTCTTTGTAAAATGATTTTTAATAACAGCTGATCTTGATATATTCCGAATTTCTCTACTGGCTGCCTTGAACGTTTTAGCGTTGTCACTTATTATCAATCTTGGAAGACCTCGTCGCGCAGCAAATCTTCGAAATGAACGCAGGAATGTTTCCGTGTCAAGAGAATTTACTAGTTCTAAGTGAACTGCTCGTGTTGATGCACATGTATACAAACAGATGTAAGACTTCGATACAGAACCATCTGAATTCTTAACGAAGAGTGGCCCTGCAAAGTCAAGTCCAGTATTTGAAAACGGCGGTTCATCGTCTAAACGAAATTTCGGTAAGTCGTAACATGGTGCGGTTGAAAAGGTTTTTCCGTAGTAGCGAATGCAAACGACACACCTTTTGATAGCTTGTTTTACTGCTTGTCTTCCGCGTATAATCCAAAATCTTTCACGACATGATGCTAAAGTGTATGCAATACTATTGTGTCCTGTTTCTGCATGTACTGCACTGATAGTTAGGTGCGTATATCGATGTTTTGATGGTAAAAGTATGGGAGTTTTGCTCGAGTCTAATACAAACGCGTTTTTCAGTCTTGTTTTGCAACGAATAATACCCTCTGTATCGATATGTAAACCGAATTCAGCGACTAGTTTTGGAGGTTTCGACTGTGGGTTGTTTTTCAACAAATACGACCGTTGTTCACTGAAAGATTCAGTTTGTACCTGTTTTATTACAAAAGTCTCAGCTCGATCTATTTCAGCTGCTGATAACTCATTTTCAAACGTTTCATTATTGCTTGATTTTCTAATTCGTCGCTTCAGAATGTCAACAAAACGTAGAACCCAACACACTGTTCTTAAAAGACGAGATTTCGAACTAAATATTTCGAAATTAATCAGTTTTGCTTCTTTTGGCAATTGAACTGAAAGCGCATGTGTTATATCGGAAGTTACTCTTTTTAGTTCTTCGAAAGCTACCTTCGTTTCAAACACTTCAGGCTGTTTTGGCCAGTTTGCTTTGTCCTTGCATAGAAATTGGGGGCCATGCCACCATTTATCACTTTTTACAAGATCGTTTGCCTTTAAACCGCGGGAAGGCAAATCGGCTGGATTTAAAGCGCCTGGGCAAAAATTCCAGTCTGTCCTGGAGGATACCTTGAGAATTTCATGAACTCGGTTCTGAATATACTGTTTCCAAATACGTTCGTTTTTTATCCAGCATAAGACAACTTGAGAATCGACCCAATAAAAACATTTCATTTGCGTTTTCATTAGATTTTCTAAAGAATTTTGGATGCCTTTCATCAGTTTAGACAGCAAATGAGCTCCTAAAAGCTCTAAGCGCGGTATCGTTTGCTGTTTCAAGGGAGCAATTCTTGATTTGGATGCTATAAGATTTACCGTAAATGTGTCATTGTAATATTGAGTGACTAAATATACGCAGGCTCCATAAGCCTTTGAACTGCTGTCTGCGAACCCATGCATTTCGAATGCCTTAACCTTTTGTGTTTTCGAAAACAAACAACGAGGCAGTTTTACATCTTTGAGTCTGTTCAAATCGAAAACAATGGAATAAAATTTCTTGCGCATATCCCCCTGTAACTCGTCGTCCCAATTTACTTTGTCGTTGCAAAGCTGTTGAAACATCTCTTTCAAATTCACTCTCAGCACGGATCTCTTTGTGGGCGGTAACTTATTCGCAAACTCGATAAGCTCGTCAAATTCAAAGTTGAATTCGTCGTTTTTTACATGCCAATTCAAACCCAAAATTTTCGTTTTCGTTTTATCTTCCGAAATCATGTTCGGTCCTAAAGTTTCTTTCGCAAATGTTCGGTCTTCTTCGTTAACTCCATCGGTGATATTTTTGTTAGAGATTTCAGAATTCTGATCGTTTTCGATTAATTCTAAAAGTTCTGGGGAATTGGTGTTCCATTTTCGCAGTCGAAATGAGCCTGAATTCATGATTTGTTTTGATTTTTCGTAAAGGTTAAATCCTTCTTCTACGGTGTCGACAACGCCGACAAAATCATCAACGAAAAGCTGAGATTTCAGTGAATCTACAACTTCAGGTTCAGTGTCCTCGAATTTTTTCAAATGTTCATTTATAACGAACCCAAGAATCGACGGGCTAGGCCTTAGCCCAAACATTAAGCGGCAAAAACGAAATTGTTTTAGCTCTATCTCTTGTCCATCGGTTGAATTTTGGTACCAAAGAAAGCGTAAAGAGTTACGATCTTTTTTCATCTATAGAAATTTGTAGAAAAGCCTTTTCTACATCAGCTATGACTGTGACGGGCTTGGCTCTGAATCTGGTTAAGATATCAAAAACGGGCGGTATGAAATTAGGACCATTGTCCAAATAATCATTCATCGAAAGATCCCTTTCTGGGGGCTTCGCAGAGCCATCATAAACGATTCGTAGTTTTGTTGTTTGACGATCTTGTCTACAAACCCCATGGTGAGGTATAAAATGGCAATTGTTTTCATTTAGATAATCTTTGGTTTGTTCATTTGTAGGTACCTCTTCAATAATACCTAAGTTCTTTTGCTCAGCGATTATGTTATCATATTGCTTCAGTAATTCAGGGTTTTTTTGAAAGTCGAGCATAAAGCGAATTCAAACGATTTAAAGACAAATCATAATCATCAGGCAACGGATTTATTTCTACCTTCTTCCAAGGTAGTCCAACCTTATAACGAGTGCCATCAAAAGTGACATTTTCAAGAAACGGCTTATCGACGTTAGTCTTATGATTATCAATGATTCCAACTGATTCTGTTTCCCAGAAATTCTTTAATTGTGTTACAATCGGGTCATTATCTCCCTCATCTGGTCCAGGAACCTCTAATATCAGATTAGTTATGCAGGTTGTATCAATGTTTGAAATTCTTGCAGGCCCTGATATGATCCATCCAAATTTACTATTAATAGCTATGGGGCCAGGACCTTCTCTAATGATCTCGCCTTCTATAAGATCCCAGTACATATCAGCACCCACTAATATATCAACTGTCTCTACATTGTTTGTAGAGTCCAAGGGTTCAGCTAATTCAAGATTTTGCAAATGGGGGGTAGTCTGCAAGATCTACCCTTGATGGCAATGGCGAGCAAATTTTAGGAAAGCTTACTGCCTTTAATTCGATTTTCTCACCTCTTTTATCTTGTACATAAAACTTAACAAGACTACATACATTCTTGGAGACCTTTTCATTACCAAAGGTATTGAGGTGAATGGTTTCCTTTTTCAGTTGATCCAATCCCAGTTTTCTCTTGAGTGATTCAGTGATGTAGGATCTTTGACTTCCACTGTCAAACATAACACGAACTGGTACTCCATTTGCATTTCCATCTCCATCCTTGTAAGCCATTGTTCTTGCTGTCTGCAATAAAATATGAGATTTTCCTGCTGATGTTGGGGCTGATGTACTTGTTGTTAGTCCGGGTGCTGAGAGCCGAAATCGATGCGAGTACTGGAAATTTTGGCGGGCCTTTAAATTCTTGTATGAAAATATTCCTTAGGTTATAGTAATTATGATTTCACCTGTTGGCCTTGCTGAATTTTCTTCTGGGACGCCTCCGAAGCGATTTTCTGTCGAACGAAATCGGCAGAACACCATTATGAAATCGCCATGTTTTCTTCGAGATTTGGTTATGACAACGAGGTAAAATTGAAACGAGACTAAAAACAAGGGGGTGATGGTGCTTATGAAAAGAGAAATTCCGAGACTTTGAACAAGCTTAAACAAGCTATTTGAAAGAGAAAAGCTAATTTTGAACTATATTTTAAAATCTTTCTGTCATGTTGTGATACATGATGATATATTTATGAATGAAAATTCTTTGATTTGACTTTTCTGTGCTATTTTCTTCTTCTGGTTGTAATTGATGCTACCCCCGGCAGTTTTGTAACTTCCTGTTATTTGAAATCTTGTTGTGAAAAACCAAAGAAATTGTTTGTTATGACGCACCCTGAATGTAATACTCAAGAAACAAGAAATGTATTTTCACACTTCATTCGTATAGCTATTACAATGAATGTATAGTATAGTATAGTCATACAATGACGTAGTTTTTCTTCGCTCTCGGATATGCCACCATATTTTACACCCTTAATTTTCCTGTTATTCTCGAGTTCTATTGGCTTATTTCTTAGATACGTCAATGTTTTTCTTACTTCTTATTGGTTACTGTTATCTTCCTATTCCGTTTGAATTGTATAAAATTTGCCTTTGTGATAGTCAAATTTTAAGTTCAATGTTTTGAACGAAAATTTCACGAGAAAATGTCACAGCTTAAGTTAGTTCTCTCACCGCCAAAGAAGAAGAAAAAAGACGAAATCAAGAAATGCATAATTCATCAGAAGGCATACGATGACGAGAAAACGATTACTGAGTTCTCAAAGATTTCATGGAATAAAGTAAAAACTGCTGGGTAAGAGAACTTTTCATTTCTTGTTTCCTTTTATTTTACCTTTTACAAAGAGACTTGTCTGTATTTTTTGTTTAATTCATAGTGAATCTGAGATAACCATTTATAGAAGTCTTATTCTTTCTATTCTAAAGGTTAATTAGAAACGATGCTGTTGTAATTCAACTTACATCTGAATTAGAAGAAAATGATATTCCAGGCTCTGAAAGCGGTTACCATAGAAAATGCTACTCGAATTATACCCATCCAAAAACACTGGCTTTCGATACTTTTTTAGGTCAAGCTTCGTGCGAAAAAGTAATAAGTGGGAAGCATTATAACAATTCGATGAGGGTCTTAAAGTACGTGTACGATGCACTGCAGCGTTTGGAAATCGCAGCGTTTGAGAAATGGCTAACCGAGAAAGGTGAAGATTGCACTCTAACCGATATGTGGACATCGAATGAGCTAGCAGCAGTAATAGAAGAGACCAACCCTACTAAATTCAATGAGTTAATGTCGAATCACAACCCCGTGTTTGAGCTCATGGCAGCATTTGAAAGATCATTTTCAGAAACCCACGCCGGTCCTTTGGCTATGTTCTGGTTTTCGTTCTTGCAGATGATGAGAACTTTATTGGCTTTCATCCGCTCTGTACGTCAAGGAGACTGGAATCTGCATCTACTCGCAACTCAAAGAATGCTTCCTTGGATGTTTGCCTACGACCGTCCGAATTATTCTCGTTTCTTGACGCTCTATTGGGCTGAAATGCAAAAACTTCCACAGACCCATCCAGAAGTGTATAACGAGTTTTGGTAAGCGGAGCTTTTTATTTTATTCAAAAGTTGCATTCAATATCATAGTACACATGAATGTCAGTCTGTTATTTTGGACCTCACTCATAGTCATAGATTCGACAATGTATTCTGACCTATTTTAGTTTGGTTCTCGTTATTACATCTGCAAATGCTTACCAAAACTTACATTTTATGACACTTTGCAAGGCTATTGCAGCTAATTTATTATACATTTATATTTCAGCATGGGCAGTTTTGCAGTGAAACGTCAGCCAGGGAAATTCAATGCGATTCCTTCCGATCAGTGCATCGAGCAAACAATTAATCGGCAACAAAAATGTCGAGGCGGCATCAAAGGTTACAGTACCTCAACTGGAACGATTCAAAGATGGGTATTCACTAGCCACACTGCTGCAAAATGCATTGACAAATTGGAAACACTTATTGGCATAGAGGAGAAGCTTTCCGTGACGAAGGATATCGGAAAAAGTCGCATTGGATTTGATGAGAAAGCAGTTCTTCGAACATACGATCTTTTAAAGTCCTGGGGAAATCCATTCGAGCATAGTTTGACTCTTACCAACATAGCGTCTGGCGTCGTAGCAAGCCCAGTAGTCCAAGAAGATCTTCTGCATGCTCACACAATGGGAACAGCAGCTTTGGAATCTTTCATCAGCAATCGCCTGGAATCAAACGCTGTTTCTTTCTATGACCCGATAAAGCGCTTAAATCTGAAGTCATTCGCTGAAATGAAAGTCAAAAAGCTGTGCAAGGTAAAAGAAAAGTCAGTGACTATAACTGCAGAACGGAGCATGTTTGCTAAACTCATAGTCATCAGCGAGAAAAGGCAATCAGTGAGTATGAAGGATGTTTTGCGGTACTCTCTCGGCCCGATACCATGGTCTCTTGCTCTGCCAGATGGTGGACTTGTGAAGACAGTCAAGTCAAAGCTCTTAAATGTGGTTGAAGTGGGGGTGGAAACTGTGGCATCAGCACCCATGGGTTCTGTTGTTATCTATGACGGAATGGTCCTGCTGCAGCAACTCGATGGCATTCAACTAGACACATTTGGTGAAATGTCACAACATGTATTAGAAAGAATCTTGAAGAACAACGCTGAAGTAATTTACTTCGTTACTGATCAGTACAAAGTAGATTCTGTCAAGGGGCTGGAAAGAGCTAAAGAGCGTCGTCTGGGACTATTCATGTCAACATTGGAAGGCCAGATCAAAACGTCCGCAGCAATTTAAGAAGTTCCTCGGTAATCCTCGGAATAAGCTAGAGCTTGTGCAGTTTCTTTTGAATGACTGGAGTCATCCTACTCGTTACCTGGAAAAATTAAGAAATCGCCAGATTTTGCTACGCTGGAAGAAAGATGCTTCTCTATTCGAATCGAGAATGGGAGTATCATCATGTCTGAAGTCGAAGAGTTAAAGTGTAGTCAAGAGGAAGCAGATACAAAATCTTCTTTTGCTGTCAACATGCGAGTGTACTGGGATTTCAAAAGGCCACCATTATTACAGTTGATAGTGATGTCGCCTTATATGCCATTCACTTCTCGATCACTCTTGACATTCAGCTTTTGTACAGATTGGTACGAAACAGAAAACCAGGATTTTGGACATCACGGCTATAAAAGAAAATCTAGGTGAACCAGTTTCACGATGTCTCCTGCTCTGCACTGCTTTACAGGATGTGACTACACGAGCGCCTTTCATGGAATTGGGAAAGCAAAAGCATACAAGATATTGCAGAAGAATGAGAGGTTTCAAGAGGTTTTGCCCTGCTGGGTGATACGTATGATTTCAACGAGGATCTTTTTCAATGTTTGCAAGAATTCGTTTGCATTATGTATGGCATTAAGAAAGTCAAAGATGTAAATGAAGCGAGATACTTAAAGTTCTGCAGCAAGAAAGGTCAAATTCCAGAGCCGCAACAGCTGCCGCCAACATCAGATGAGCTTTACATGCACTGCAAACGTGTATCGTATTCCACTGCCATCGTCAAAAGAGCACTTGAGAGTGACCCGATGGTTCCCTCTCCTGATGGTTATGGTTGGAAAATTCTTCCAGGAAACAACCTTGAAGTCGATTGGATGACAGGAAAACCTGCACCTCAGTCTATTCTGGAGCTAGTTTCTTGTGCCTGCAAGAAGTCAAAGTGCCAAGACCTGAATTGCGTTTGTAAGTCATACGGACTCACGTGCACAGATCTCTGCGCATGCAATAAATGCGAAAACTCTTTGGACGTCGAAGACAACGAAGAAATCGATGAAGCGCAAGAATCAGATGAAGAGTCTTGGAGTGATGCAACTGAAGATGATGAGACAGACTTTGAAAACTACATATAGTATTAATCAAATTAACCCATTGCGACGAAATTCCAATAAAGGAACTGAATTCCCTTATTGTGATATATTTTAAGTAATAATAGCTAGCACGTATTGAGGGAAGCGGAGGACAGTTATCCCTTATCTTGTAGCTTACCACAAAATTCAAAAAAATTGAAAAAGACGATTTTGCTCTCAAGCTTTTCTTGTACTTTAATTTTCAGTTCTGCATTTTTCGATTAGTTAATTATTAAACAGGTATTCTGTACTTTAGGCATGTAGGTCATAGCGTAGGTAAAGCCTTTCATTTCCTCATTTTTACTGTATTTTTTTATGCGGCAAACGGTTGCAACCCCAAAAGGGGCCCCTCAAAATAACTTCAATGTCTTCAGTACGTGCTCGCACAGTGACATATTCATTACTAGTCGTTTATTCTATATGTTCGTAACTTGCATGGTCAAACAACGCTTTACATGTGAAAAAAATATCCAGAATTCCAAAAATTCCTGTCACTTTGTCCTGAAAAGGTGCCCCTCGTCCACCACGCCCCTACTTTTGCTTTTCTGAAGGCAAGTTTTTGGCTTTTTTGCCCATTCAAAGTATGAAAAACACCCCCCCATCAGTGAAAATTGGAGTTTAACCCCCGGAAATAGTCTCGATTAAGCTTTAGCCTCGTATTCATTCAGGAATTCCAACAGAAAAATGGCGGCTTTTGGTGAAAAGTGGCCTAAATCACTCGAAGAATATAATCGTCTCGGACGCAGCTATAAAGTAAATTCAGCATGGCCAACAAGTGAAATCGTATTATCAAGGTTATAATTGATGTTTTCATCCAAAAATTATAAGGCCCGCCCAAATTTCCAGTTTGTCTTGCCGCTAGCACCCGGACTATGTAGCATGAATGACGTCTTCAGATGAGCTTGATTCGGTTGTGACAGCTTCATTTGACTTCTTGTTTTGGTCACAAATGGATTGATGATGCTTGTGATTGCACTGCCTGCAAAGCTTGTTTGAGGCGCATTGTCTAGCTCTATGTCCTGCACGTAAACAGATGAAGCATCTTCCCTTTTGTTTTAAGATATTCTTTCGTTGGTTGATATCTTTGATGTTTTCACATGAAGCAGAATAGTGGGCATTACCACAATAAATACAGTTGATGTTGAATTTAGTGTCATTGTTTCCTGAATACAAAGTTGCTGCTGTGTTTCGTATTGTCGGCCTTCTCGGAATTGTCGATGACTGAATTCGTTCTTCGTTAACTTTGACACCTTCACTTATTTCTCTGGCTTCGACTTCTTGCTGCAATAACTCGGATAATTCTTTCAAAGACCATATTTCCTTGGACGTCAGTCTGGCAACTTGTACTCGAATCTCGGGGGGCAATTTCGCCATGATGACTGGGACCAGAGTAGCTCCATTCGTGTCGCTTTTTACTCCGAGGCTTTCCAATCCTCTTAAGTGAACGCTGATTTTGTCGTATAGGTAGCGAAGCTGGTTCGCCTTTTCACTACTACATGGTTTCAATTTCAATAATTCTTCCATGTGGGATGATATTATCAGCTGTGGCCTGCCAAATCGTTTCTGAATGAGTTCTTTCGCTGTTTCGTAATTATTCTCGGAAATTTCCAATCCATCGATGATTCTCGCAGCGGCCCTTCCAGATAATAAACGAGATAGTTGAATTTTTCGATCGGCGGTACATCCTCGTTCTTGTCGATGGCCGATTCAAAACGATCCCAAAATGATTTATATTTCAAGATATCCCCATTAAACTTCTGGAGATCGAGTTTTGGTAATTTTGGACGATTTCTAGTTGTCGTTACTGTTGTCGTACTCGCTGTGCTAGCTGTGCTCGGTTCTCGTGATGCTCGTTGATTTCTTCGTTCTTGCGCTGATACTGCTCGGTCGATCTTGTTGATCGTTTCGGTTACTTTGTAAGTTATGGTTTCAGATTCTTCGATTTCCTTGTTGATGTCGGTCAATTCGCAAAGTTCAGTGATTTCACCATCTATGGTGTCAAGTGCTTTCGATTTCAACAAAAGTCTTTGCTTCAGATTCTCTATGATTTCCAGTTGAGGTTCGTCAATTCTCGTCGATTGCAGTATTTCGTTCACTTCGTTGATGTATCTGGTAACCACTCCTCGATGTGATTTCCGTGTTGCTTTGAGTCTTGCAAGCGATTCTTTTCTTTTGGTTTCTTCAGACATTCTGGATTCGATCGAGCCCCACGTTGGGCGCCAATTTATGTAGTGATTCAAATGTTAGGGGCAGCTGTTTATTCGTTTATGTCTGAAGACATTAGTGACTCAAAGAAAACAACCGTCCTCCAATAAAACTAAAACGTATCTAACTAAAAGACTGATTACACAAAGTATTAAGTTAAATTAAATTTCATGAGTCCCTTTCTCAACCAAACAAGATTAAATACGTCAGCAAAATGAAGCAAGGGGGTAATTCACGACAAGGGCTGAAATGTCTAAAATTTTAAGCAACTTTGAGGGCTGGACGAAAGTCAAGTTGCTTATTAAAAAAAAATTGTAACTGAAAATATTGTAATTAAATATTTATGAAGTAAGTGGAACAGCGCCCGTCAGAAAACTTCCTAAAACGAGTGTTGTGAATTTCAAGGGACACACCCACACGGCCAATCATGAAACCGAGAAACCAGCATTTTCCACGAGGTACTTGAAAATCGTACAAAAAATAAGGAAAATTTTGAGAGTTCAATACCAACTTCCGCATAACTCTTGCATTAGAGACTTTTATTTACTCATTTAAAATCATGTTTTCCAATTAAACAATCATTGCTTGCAGTGATAAAACTATTCAACAATAAAAAGTTCTTTAGTTATTTTCTCTCTAGTAGTATAAGTTCTTTAAATGTTCGGGCCTTCTACATGTAGGCTCCTTACAAAGCGGTTCCTATAAAAAAAGCGTGTAGCCTACCTATCCAGGCAGATCTTTGAAACCTGCTGCGTGTTGAACAAAATAAAAAGACCCTCCTGGCAGGTAGAAAGTTGAAAACAGCTTACAATACACAGCATGAAACAAGCAGTGAAAATTAAAAAACCCGAAACACTAAAAAATTTTTGCTAATTTGCAAATTTGCAGCAGTGAACCTAGAATACACCATGACTTAACCGGATTTAGACAGTTATTTCAAAGTATCTAAAGTGCAAAATTTCTGAATATGAAATAAAAGGAATTAATCCTAAAATAAGCAATAATAATGGACAATATTTAGACAGGGATGAAAGACATTTTTTGAAATTGCGAAGTTCAGATCGCACGTGGAACACTTGAAACAGGCATCTTATGCACAGGGCGAATTCAAAATATCCGAGTGAAAATGCAGGAAAAAGCCTAAAATCACCTGATAACAACTGCTCGGAGCAAACCAGCAAGAGAGGAAGCCAAACCAAGATCATTTTTGCGATGTTTCGATCAGTTTTATGCAGCGCGTCAATCTTCGCCAGGATCCCAGCGTCGTTGAAACCAAGGAGTGTCCAATTTCATTCAGTGCAACGAACTTTATCTCGGTCGAACACATGGTACATGTTCTCAGGGGGGTACACAAAAGTAATCTTGAATCGCCTTGACAATTCATCTAGAAATAAAAAGATTTGAATTTATTTGGAAACTTTAATTCCTAACAGCATTTGTTACTTTCGGTTAAATGAAAGCTTAATGACGCATTTCTGCCAGAAATGATCAATGGAAATGATCCAGTTCACCAGGGGGTTGGAATTTTCTATAAAATGTAGCATTCATTCAATTCATAGCACATTTCTATTTCTACCGATTTCTACACGAATCCGTGAGCAACTGATCACGGGGTGTAATAAATTCCGACAACGTTTTTATATTAATTTCTCCGTTACATACTTTTCGAGGGCAATTCACTCCTTGAAAATCTCGTACACCTTTGCTGGAAGTCCTACTGTTTTCTTGGAAATCCTTGAAAGTCCTTTTGTTTTAATGGAAATCTCGTACGCCTTTTTGCAGAGTGAAATGCCCTCGTACTTTTTTATAAGAACCAGATAATTTTGCGGAGGTTCGATGTTCCTAATTTGTGAGGTTTTAAATAATTTGAGGGTGGAGTGCGCTGTGTGTTCTTTATGGTGTTCTAATTTCAGCATTGCCCCACTAACAACTCGCCCCATTGCCAGCTCGCCCCACTTCTATTACACTTTTTTTTAATAAGCAACCACTCAATAAGCAACTAGGGCTGAACTGACCTTAACATTAAGCAACTTGAGGGCTGAATTGAATAACTGTAAGCAACTAAGAAGTCAAACAACCAAGCTTATTCTCTTTCTTGTGTTAGGAAATTGTTCTTCGTTCTTATGTTTTGCATGTTGAAGCTCGTTAGCTAACGTTTTTCCACTTACTGTCTCCCAAAAGTCATTTTGTAGGCCCAACAGATGACGATTTTGACCCGCGAAGTCAGGGGTGGTTAGTAGGTACAAAAATGTTAAGCAACGTTTAAGCAACTTTGAGGGCTGAAATGTCTAAAATTTTAAGCAACTTTGAGGGCTGGACGAAAGTCAAGTTGCTTATTAAAAAAAGTGTTGTTTGGGCCACAAGTCAATCGATCGCAAGTTCAGTAGGTACACACAGAACGCATACCAGTTAACCTTTGAACATCACTTTGTTACACACTTTTTTTTTTATAAGAATACCTTATTTTTTGCCGAGCCTCGATTATTCTTAAGCTTATCCGATTTTGAGCCTGAAAATATTCTTAAATTATTCTTAATCATCAATGTTGTAAATTGGCCTGAAGATCAAGAGAAATAAGTCAAATCTTTGTCATTTGTTATTTTATTAATAAAAAGATTTACTGTATCAAAGAGTCAGACAGGATGTATGCATTTCAAAACAATACAGTTGCCTGACAATCACACTAATTGTGCAGTGTAAAAAACGCAGAGAAATAAAAATGATCCTCGTCAAGCTTGAGCCTCAGATTATTCTTAAATAATTCTTAAATTTCAGCAATTTTGAGCCTGAATATTCTTATAGACTGTATTCTTATAAAAAAAAAAGTGTGTATTGCACTAAATTGCAAATACTTGTGTTTATTGCTAGCTTGTCACAGTAAGGTACCTAAATTCCGGGGGGATGGAACGATTTTTAATTAACTTGAGGGCTAAAATCACCAAAATTTCAAGCAACTTTGAGAGCTGGACAGAAGTCCTTATGCTTAGCAAAAAACTGTATTGTAAATCAACAAACAACCCACCAGCTGCTGTGAAGATGAAGACGCTTTGACATTGACAGGAAGGAAAACAAAGAAAAAGTAGTACTAGTAGAGTACACGCTTTTTTTTATAAGGAACCACTTTATAAGGAACCTACATGTAGAAGGCCCGAAAATTTAAAGAACTTATACTACTAGCGAGAAAATAACTACAGAACTTTTTATTGTTGAATAGTTTTATCGCTGCAAATAATCAAGAATTAGAAAGCCGGTTCCATTCATTTGCAGTCGAAAATCGCATAAATTGTACGTTAAGCATGTATCAAATGTTTCCTTGAGTAGTCTCGAGCTTTCCTAACATGCAAGTGTCTCTCTTTTATTGTTAAGACCACTGTATGTGCAGTTAAAATTTAGGAACTATTAAGAAACTTTCGGAACTACAATTGCCTCAAAAGAGGTCCAAAAATAAGGAACTTTTAGAACTAGGCCTTGAGGTAGGTTCCTTATAAAAAAAAAGCGTGTACAACTTTTCAACTCAATCAATCAATCAATCAAAAATATAACTTGCTACACAATACAGGAGCGTCGTTATGTATACAATTTAAAATAGTTTTCACTACCTTAGTTACAAAAGAAACAACAGAACAAGCCCAAGTAGAGTAAAATGGGTAAATTGAATATAAAACTAAACTAAAATAGTAATGAGAAAAATAGCTAAGAGGAGATGCAGGAGAGAACGGTGACCAGTAGGTCGGTGAGAACGGTGACTTTTCAACTATATGGGTCTCGAATTCTTTTAAAGATTGAGGCAAAGTTCTATGCTTCTAGTCCTTACGATATTGATTTTATAGGTCTTAAAAAGTTTGCGATTCTATAAAGGATTTGATCGTGGGGTGAAATGGGGTGAAAAACCACTGGGGTGAAATGTTACACCCTTGGTCATTTTCTACCGTCAAATCTCATGTAAATTTTCAAACTTTTAATCGCTACAAAATCAACATCATAAGGCCTAGAAGCGCAAAAATTTTGCCTCAACACTAAAATAAAGGTGCTGAATTTGAAATTGAAGTCGAAATGTTTCTCTGACTTAATTTTATATTTTTTGACAACGAGGCCCTTAGTTGAAAAGGTGTAGAGTTCCAGACGAAAAGGGTAAAGGGTTTAGTGACACTGATACATCCGGATTTATTCGGATCTATCCAGATCCATCCACTCAGCTATCCGACATCCACATCCTCAGCCCGCATCCATAGTCTAAAGCTATGGCTAAACTAGGAGACATGTCGTGCGCGACACTGTATTCGGCGTGTCTCCCAGGGTGTCTAAACATGCGAGTGACAAGCGAGCAACAAGTCCCGCAAGTCATTTGCAAGAGTGGAGACAAGAAATGTTTCTGTTGTCTCCCGGGAACTTTTGCGTGTCTCTTGCAACAAATTTTGTCGCGGGCTAAACTGGGAGACACCGAGCGGACATCAATGTCGCGCGCCACATGTCTCCCAGTTTAGCAAGGCCTTAATAAGCATTAAATTTAGCATACATGTTGTTTAAGAAACAAATGCACAAACTTATTCAGCAAACATTTTAGCCGTTTCTCGATACGCTCGTAAACAAGGTTCTGATAAGGTACTCATGCGAAGTAGTCATAGGGTCATACATCAGAATCTACTAGTTCTACATGAGCAGGTCTGAATAAGGGCGAAGTCAACTTAAACAAATTCCAGGACGTTGAGTTTCATTTCGTTTCATTTCATTCTGGTGTACGAAATCAAAACTGTCTTCAACTTGAGTTATAAGGAAAACGAAAAAGATCAAGATGCTAAAAATTTGCCTCATAGCGATTTTAGCTTTATATACCTGTTTGAAAGGTAAGGTGTATTCTTGTTGCTTAGACGGGTAGCTTAAGTCTGGTGTCACAATACGTCTTGTCGCTTTATCGCAATTTGAAAACTTGATAGAGATCTTAGAGTTTCTCTGGCCCTACCTCGTGTTTAAGCAGAATCAATATTTTTATGAAGTCTTGAAACCATTTTCGAAAAGCTCAATTTTTGTTGTGGAATTACACTAGACTTATTACACGAGTCGTCGCTAAGCTCTGAGCAAAAAGCTGTTGATTTGTTGCTTTTGTTGCTCCTTGCGAAGATTGGGACTAATGTAATACGTCTGGAGTTATACTTATTTTTATTAGAAACTATTATCGTTTAGTTATAGTAGGGTTTCATAAGTTTTGGCACTTTCATCCTAAACGTTTCTTGAGTTTCTTAACTTAGTTTCTTATAAAAAGTTCTTATAGAAAACGAATGTATAGCTATGTATGGGCCTGTATGTAAAAGCTTTGAGAAAACGCATCATTTACTACAACCAAAATTGCGAGCAATTACGGAAAAAACTTTGAACATAATAAAAAGACTTTTTCATCTGTGAAATAGCACAACATGCGACAACAAACGAAACATTTAGGGGTTTTGGAATCTGTCCACATCAAAACCGAAAGGCCGGTTCTGTGTAGATAGAAAGAGTTTGTTTTCTGCTTGGATTCAATTAATTCTTTTGGTATTCCCGCTGTATCCCACAAGCTGATTGGTGTCGGAAACATAAAGCATTTCGGCATCACTATGATTAGTGCACTTCGATCCCTGTTTCTGACGTTTATACTCTGTGGAGTGTCAAACGAAAAAGGAGGGGGGCTTTGGGGTTTTACGGGTTGCGGGTTTGGCCGATTTTGCCCTCGGGTTTTCGGGTTATTCCAAAAAAACGTGCGGGTTTTCGGGTTCAGCATATTTGACGGGCGACGGGTTTTGCCATTTTTTAGCTCGGGTTTTCGGGTATTGTAATAAAAATGTGCGGGTTTTCGGGTTTTTTCCCGTCATATAGGATATATCAATTTGTGAAATTCATAAACAGTTCTTGAAACTATGATAAACGTCAATACAGTAAAGTTTACTTTTAAGAGCTGGAAAGCCTCGGTTATGTAGCTACAATCTTGGACAAAATATATTGGAACGGCCTAAATAGTTCTGCTATTATCTATTGATTCCCCCTTCTCCCCCGTTACAATGTTGTTTCGAACCAAAGTTGTCTTGCTCTACTACCAACGTTGTTTTGGGGGTAAGAGGGGGAAGAATTGGAGTTATTGAAGTAGAAAATCAGTGGAATAGGCCATATTCCTTGGAGAAAATGCCTTGTTCCAAATATTTTGTCCAAGATTGTCTGTAGAACATTGTTTTGAGAGGAACTGAAATTTTCAAGAAGATGCTACAACATATCTGTTTCTTACTAAAATTCCCCTTCAATGCTCAATGAGTATACAGTATAATGTAAGTCCAGCAAAAGTCGAAAAATTACACGCCCAGAAGCCACACCCTTAATCTATGACGCTGTTATGTTCGACGAACGGTTCTATTCATAGAAATATCGTACAGAGCTGAGAACGTACGGGTAACCATCGGGTAACCATACGGGTAACCATGATTCTATATGGATTTTGTATGGATTTAGCAAGGGTAACCACGGGTAACCACGGGTAACCACGGGTAACCATAATATATAAAGGGAATAAGATATACACCCTTCTTTCTTTGTCATTGGATCTCTTTACGAGGCATTCTTTCTGCGCACGAAGGGTTCTTCGTGTACAGCTAAGTCATAGACCGAAGCACATGATCTGATCAAATTTTGTAGCGCTGTTCTCCACGATAACAAGCAGGAAATCAGGTCTTCGGAAAATATCAATTGGGTTTTAAATGGGCCTCAGGCCATGTCTCTTCCAAAACGATTAGCTTTGGTATGCGTTGATATTTCGATGTTGGAACACGCTTGGTCCTTTGGTGCAAAAAATGAAAGAAAGCACCAAACGTTTGACTTACTGGGCAGCGACATCTAGAGCTATCACCGATGGTTTCCCTGAATTTGAATTTCGAAGGAGATGATAATGACAGTGGATCTAAAAGTGGCATGGAGTGAATGACAGATGAAGGACTAATGAAACGGCAAACGAAATTGATAGTTTGATGCGAACAATGACGAGGATGTTGAAGTCGAATATGAAGGAGAGCGGAGAGATATCGATAGTGAACCAGGATGAAATTGAAAACGCAAATGGCGTTTCCTTGGTTCAAGGTACAGATTGTAGTCGTTATTTGTCGCTTTTGTTGCGAGTCTCAAAATCCTGTACTACGGTTTATATTAGGCATTTGCATTTGTTGTTGGTAAAGAAATGAAGCTAGTGAAGCAAAATAAGTAAAAAACGATGATACCAACCGTTTGGCAATGAATAATTATGGTAACCCAATGCAGTTTTCGGGATTTTTGATTTTCTGTCTGCGGGTTTCCGGGTTTTGCCAAAATTTTGTCCGGGTTTTCGGGTTTTTCCGAATTTTCCTCCGGGTTTTCGGGTTTTGATACCCCCCAAAGCCCCCCTCAAAAAGCTTTTAAGTACGTCAAAAGAGGTTTCATCTATTTCTCGCAATTTTGAAATTTTATATAACTTAAAGGCTATTTATTCATATTAATTTACTGTCTGTTTTTCGAGTTAATTATTCTAAAATTTCCACTGGTGTATTCCCCGAATGCTGGAAAGTATTCAAAAAGTGGACGAGGACTGGATTTGGTGTCAAAGACTTAAGCTTAACTTTAGTTTACGTCTTTGAAGAACTCATGCACTTTTCCTACAATCGTTGTCTAGCTTAATCCTGCTCCGGCGAATCAAGAATTGGGCACATGCACAGTAGCTGAGACATTAAACTTTGAAGAGATCTAAGGATTTATAACATTTAAAAGATTTGTAAGATTTATGGAGATTTATCGTCAAGGTGTACGAGATTTATGAAGTGATACACCTCTCGCTCCCTGCTCTCAAGAATCTTCAGAAAACTTGTCTTCAATAACTTTATGAGTATACCTCGAACAAACACATTTTTTAAAGCAGTCTGGTTTCAGACGTCTTTATTCTGTTTGCCAAATCTCTTCATCTTGCAGGAACATCTGGTACACGAAAACACTGTTTTTTTCAATAAACAACTAGGGATTGACTTGCCAGAAGATTAAGCATCTTGAGGTCTCAATTGAATTACTGTTAGCAACTAAGAAGTCAAGCTGCAGAATTGATGTCAACAGATATATAAATGTTCAGCAACCAGGGTGACAGAAATGTCTAAAATGTTATAACTTTGAGGGATGGACAAAAGTCCATCTGCCTTCGAAAAAAAAGAAAGTTTGGCAACTGGAAATAAAACGAGCTTTGGACACAGTAGATCACGATGTCCTGTGTGACGACAGACAGTTACACGGTTTGACATTAACAGGACAAGAGGTGAACTGTGGTTTTCCACAGGGTTCCTCTCTTGAGCCTCTGTTGTTCATATTACATATGAATGACCTTCCTTTTTATTTGAACGACAGCTAGGAAACATATATGCTGACGATACCAGGATTTTGTATTCATCTGCGGACCACGATTTATAAAGCCCACGGTTTGCTGTTTTTGGGACGTTAGTCGTGTCATCAAGGGACACCTTTAGGGGGTTGGCCTTATCTTCTAACCAAGCGTTAAGTTTGACATAAATTTACCTTTCAGTTACGGCATCAGAAGACTGGAGCTACGAAGGCAGTACAGGTGATGCTGAAATCAGAATAACAATCGTGCTTTAAACATCTTTGATACTTTCAAGTTGTTTCTTTTCATTAACTTTAATCCATTACTACCCTTTTACAGCACTAAACTTTACTATACTATACTATACTATACTATACTATACTATACTATACTATACTATACTATACTATACTATACTATACTATACTATACTATGCTATACTATACTATACTATACTATACTATACTATACTATACTATAATATACTATGCTATACTATACTATACTATACTATACTATACTATACTATACTATACTAGACTATACTATACTATACTATACTATAATATACTATACTATAATATACTATGCTATACTATACTATACTATACTATACTATACTATACTATGCTATACTATACTATACTATACTATACTATACTATACTATACTATACTATACTATACTATACTATACTATACTATACTATACTATACTATACTATACTATACTATACTATACTATACTATAATATACTATGCTATACTATACTATACTATACTATACTATACTATACTATACTACACTATACTATAATATACTATGCTATACTATACTATACACGTTTTTTTTTATAAGAAAGTTTTTTTTGGGCCAGTATTTCTTAGATATTTCATGTTTTCAGTACCAAAACTTTCTTGTGACTTTCTTAGCAAAAATTTGGAATGCAGTATTTCTAAGGATGCACAGTTTAAGGCACCGTATACATCGCACAAATACCACGTTTTTCAAAGAAAATAATCACTAGACTCGTTTAATAACAAGATGAACGACTGAACAGAAGAGCGAAAATAACATACAGAACATTAGGAGTGAAAGTATGAAACAAAACTTTCTTAAGTTTCAAGAATCCAGTATTGAACTTTCTTACATTTTTGAGACGTTGAGCACTATTTTCTTATAAACCACTTTCTTATAAAAAAAAACGTGTACTATACTATATTATGCTATACTATACTAACTTTACTATATTATACTATACTATACTATACTATACTATACTATACTATACTATACTATACTATAGTATACCATACCATACCATATTATACTTCACTATACAATACAATACTATACTATCTATACTATACTATACTACACTATGCTATACTATACTATACTATGCTATACTATAATATACTATGTTATACTATACTAATCTACACTTTACTATACTATAATATACTATACTATACTATACTATACTATACTATACTATACTATATTATACTATACTAAACTATAGTTAACTATACCATATCATACTATACTTCACTATACTACACTATACTATACTATACTATACTATACTATCTATACTTTACTATACTACACTATAATATACTATATTAATACTATCCTATCCTTTACTATACTATAATATACTATGCTATACTATACTAATCTACACTTTACTATACTATAATATACTATACTATACTATATATACTATACTATACTATACTATACTATACCAAACTCTTCTACTATACAAAATTAAACTACATCAAACTGTTATACTATACTATACAGGCTCACTGATACTATACTATGAATATGCGAGTAAAAAACTCTTCTGACAGGGCCTGCAAACTGGTTCAAGACGAATCCAACATGCGCGGGAAAGAGACAGTCACCAATCAATATTCGGACAAGAAAGGCCAGATTTAACAAGGAATATATAGAAGCTGAAGGCTACGACACGGTTATTGATGGCGTGCGTACGAGCTTTCCAATAACGGACATGCAGCCCAGGTTACACTTGCGAATGTACCAAAAGCAGTCACATTGTCAGTTTTCGGTTAGTATGAATATCGCAAAATACATGCTAAAATCTTAGACAAAATATAATGAGACAAGAGCAGATTCCGATGCCGAGTCCGATGCTATGATGCTAGAGTTACAAATAATATCAAATGGGTCAATATTTAATAATATCAACCCTTATCAACCATGATATTGCTCATGAATACAAAATAATACTGTCAAATTAGCATATTTATACCCGGATAATAATCCAACATATCAGTAGGCAATATTTCATAATATCAACGCCATTCTGCTAATGATATTGCTTAATATATAGAATAGTACATAAAGTACAGAATATTCATTACAGTTCTACCTGCATCTTCACCAGGCAACATATCATGCAGGAAAATAGCAAGATACATCGAGGGCAAATATTTGATAATATCATACATTAAGAAATTTTGTGTTCCTACCTTGCTTTTTCACATATTATTCTGAATTCTGTACCTGGACACAAAAAGAAATAAATATGAATATTATGCAGAAGATATCACTGGTGGTCGATATTTGATAATAATATAACGTTTCCTTACCTATTACTGGTTCTATTACTCGTTCAGCTCGATTGTGTGGCTCAGGCAATGTTAAATATGTCAAGCATGCAATACTCAAAGGTTCAATATTTGATCATCTCAACCTTCTCTCGTTTTTCTAAGTTGAAGAAAAGCAGGTCAAAATTGGCAGAATATTACCATACTCCCAATAATTTCAGGTGAAGATTTCAGACCTTGGCAATTCCATTTTCACTGGGGAAAGAATGACGAAGTTGGCTCTGAACATGAATTAAACGGAAAGCAATTCGCAGCTGAGGTAATATTGATTTATATTATTCCAAATGCTATTTGACAATATCATTAGCCATATTATTCGATAATATCGTTACATTATATTATTGGATAATATTATCAAATGATTAAAGGTGATATTAGATAGCTATTCGAAAATATTTTTTGCCAATGCTATCAAATAATACCATAACATTACGTTACTGGATAATATTATCTAATGCTATATCAGATGACATTATTAGATAATGTTTGGCTCTGAATAATTTTAAATTATTCGAAGTGTAGGTCGACAATTTTATAAGCTATCTGATAACATCATAAGATAACGATACTGGAAAATATTATCATTTCATATATTAGATGATATCATAGTATTGTATAATAATATTATTATTTGTATTATTATTGCCATTTGCTATTCTTATCAGATAATATCATTTAATAATGTTTTCGATAATATCGTAATATTATTAGGAGATATCTTACGGATCATTGTCTAAAGTGTGGCAATTCTGTATTGCTTTGGTCTCTTAAGCTATGGCTAAACTAGGAGACATGTCGCTCGCGACATTGTATTCTGCGTGACTCCCCAGGTGGCTAAACATGCGAGTGACAAGCGAGCAACATGTCCCCAGAGTCATTTGCATGTCGTGGAGACAAGACATGTTTCTGTTGTCTCCCAGAAAGATTTGCATGCCTCTTGCTACAAATTTTTTCGCGCGCTGCAAAGTTTCCGAGGTGGCAAAACTGGGAGACAGTTAGGGGACATCAATGTCGCACGCGGAATGTCTCCTAGCTTAGCCAGGCATTTA
>JACTAT010000159.1:0-16954 GCA_014526335.1 Chrysaora quinquecirrha
TGCACAGAAACTTTGTAATCCTTATAAATGTGGATTATATCTAAGCCTCAGTGCATCTCGAAATTCTTTCTTGTTAAGATCAAAGTCATGCTCCTGAAAAGGCATTGCATTTAGCCATGAGCTAGAACCTTTGTCTCTTGCTTGCTGAATAAAGGAGACAAGATCATCTGATGGTCAGAGTCTATCTGGGTAACCCTTCCTTTGCACATTTTTTGTTGTCTGATATGATTTTGTGTCTTTATGTCTGCAGCCCTACGGATATCTTCATCACTATTTTTCATAACCATACTTTGAGCAATGATTGAATCCACATGTGGCTTTGTTAGTGTTGTTGAGCTTTCATAGTGCTGAGGAGTTTCTATCAATAAAGATGGTATGCTGAGTCCCCCGTCTCTTGATGGTAATGATAGGAGATGATTGAAGGAATCAGGGTAACATTCCGGTATGAATGTTACCCTAGTTCTGAAATCTGTTAGTTGACTGTCTTTCATTTTTTATTTCACTGCTTTGCTTCACAATAAAGAAAATCGGTATTAAATTGGTATTAAGGACCCATGTGATCGGACTTTGAGAATCTGTAACCTTTTTCAAATAATTTCTCGTTGCTGATCAATTATATTATTCCATTTATACGAGAGTTTTCATTCCTGGAAAACTTTGCATAATGTGTCATATATGAGCCTTTTCTAAAAAAAACTTTGGGATTGGGATTTTTTTGTGTTTATTGGTATTTTGGTAGGCGTATTGCTTATAATTGCATATGTCTTATACCTACCTTCCTGTGTTTAAGTGAACGGGAAAGCAAATTATTTAACTCTATTCTCGCTTTCTCCATTCATGATGGTCCAAATGGATTTTACTCTGCTTTCGTTAATGCCTTGATTGTTTTTTGCCTGAAGCCAACGTTACGCTGTCACAGAAATGTCCAAATTGATTAAGCAGAACTCTAAATAACAAAGCTGAAACTAAGGCTTGTCTTTTCAACTGAAACAAAATAAATTCACTTAAATAATTTGTTCCCAGATGGTAACTCTGCTGTATAAAGGGTTATTACACTGTATACTTTTGACGATCAATACTTTTTCCAGCTGCTAAAGCTAACAATCCCTAAAACAAAAATATTTATTTTTTAAAGCCAATTTAGGTCAGCAAAGCTACTAAAAAATCACCGACCCTTGTATTAAAACTTATTCAGCGTTAAACAGACATGGCAACAAAGCTAAGTTAAACTTAACAGTTTCCTTCTTTGGACAGTTTTAGCCGATTATTTTGACTATCACTGATGAAACGCACTGTTGTTCAGTTTATTTGTCAAGCAAAATGTTCACTACCTTTCCAAGAGGAAAATGGAAACAGTTTTAGCCTAAACAAGAGCAATTGCAAAAATATAATAAACAACTTGAGCTAAGTTGTGAAATTCTTTAATGTCGGTATTTCTGTTGCCAAATCTTTAAAATTATAAAAAAAGGCATCTTATAGCTGCATTTGGCTGCTGCTTTCTGCAAGGGGCGCAAATGGTTATAATCAATAAAATCGTGGCTATTAAGGTTTTTTACAGAAAATTTGGTGTGGACCTTTCAAGAGTAGAAAAAATCAGATAATTTACATGTATGAGAATTGATTTCCACGTAATCATTATTCATCTTGTAGTATACATTTTTTTATCATTGCTCACAGTGCACCAAAAACGTTGGCGTCAAAATTGAAAGTACATCAGTTCCGAAAATTTTCGGACACTTTTAATTTCGGAAAATTTGTTTGTCCAAAAATATTAATGTGTAAAATTTTAGGTAGTCCGAAATTTTAAGCGTCCGAAATTTTATTTTCACCATTTTTCTCTTACTTTGAGAACAAACCAGAAAGAAGGCCTCTGATTACTTTTTTTTCTTGTTTGAAGTATTTTACCAAAATCACCCCTATTATTATTATAGTAAATGTTGTTCCAAAGGCTCTTTTGACTTTCAATTTTCTTAAAAGGCAATACTTCTGTTGGAGTGTAAAAAACCATCACAACAAATCGTCATGTTTATGTTTTCGTTCCGCCAAATCCAACAAATCATTTTAAATCTTAGACCTAAATGTTGACGCGTTTGCAAATCAGTTTCAAAAGCGAAAGTTTGAGTACTGGTATGCTCATTAAGTTACCCAAGAATCGATTAGTGGAAGGGATGTGATAAAGTCTATTTAAATTTGGTTAGTTTTATTAGTTTTACAAAGAAATTTTCTAAACGCCTTTCCTTTTCTGTCGTCCTAAATCGTAATGGAAAATCGTCCGAAATAGGTAAAATATCGTCCGAAAATTTTAAGTCCAAAAATATTATGTCCGAAATATATGGGTCCGATTATTTTCGAAACTAATGTAAATCATTCCAGCACAGTTTCACTTAACTGTCAAAATCCCAAAATAGAACACAATCTTATTACTGTACATGGATGGTCAAATATAGTCATTCTACTTTTGGATTCTGGTAGGAAGCAGAGGGAAACTTGCAACCGATTGTCAATCGTGACATTTTTATTGTTTGATAAATTCGTCACGTGAGTTACCTAGCAGCGAATCGATGACGATGTTTTGTTGTTGTGTAACGAATTGGCCCGAGCTTGCGAACGTATCGCAATTAAGCCTGAAAAAGTGACTTTCTGACATCAGAAATCTCGAAAAAGTTACGCCGAAAAATTTACCCGTCCCGATTGAACTCGATAACATAGTGGCTCTGCCACTAACTTTGCCTTGGCCGTACACACAAAAACTGACAGAGAACTGCAGATCAGGAAATTAAAAAAATTGTGCTCTACATTATCTTAATCAGACTGCACTGAATTCCCCCTTTTCGTTAAGACGGCAATATTTTCAAAAGCACTGCTTGCATTGACGCAGCGCAAGAAAAAAAGTTTTCGTAAAAACAAAACTTGTGCGATGTAGACATTAACGGGCAAGAGAATTAGGGAATTAACTGAACTCATTATATTGTGTTACTAGGTGATCAAATGGAGTGTCTTCTGGTTTTACCAACAACGCATAATTTCGGATTAAAGCCACCACTAATTGTCTGGCCTCATGGTGAGTCCAAAATTAGCCATTCTGCATTTTTATTTACTTTTTAATTTTTTTTTCTTGGTTGACTTCAGATGCATTAGAATAAGGTTCGAAAAAAGGTGCTCCTTTTTATGATGCATTGCTTTCTTAACTGAAGAAAGGGGAACCTAACAAAATTCAGAATGAAACCATTGTCGGCTGTCAACAGGCATGCATTGCATCCAAAATGATACGAAAGAATAATGACAATATAAAAGAAAAAATAGGTAGTTCTATCTTGCTATGATGATCGATTAACAATGCATATAAGGTACTAAAAGGGCGGATACATAAAAGGAAACCAAAACCGTTGATGTTAATTTAAACTATTACGAACTTACTAAACGTAATACTTAAAGCAAAGCCTTTCAGATTTACATCTTCATAAAAGTGTTTCTCAGTAGATTCTAGGGAGACACACTCTGATGAAGATACGAATTTGAAAGGCCTTAGTGCGCTATAAGTTTAACGTCAGTAAGTTCGTAATAGAGTCCTTGCGCCCAAAGTGGCCACCTTGCACAATTTGAGAAAATTCACTGGTCTGCAGAAATTTATAAAAACAAAATCTTTGAATCTTGTTATTTCCTCCTAAAACCCACCAAAATGTCTTCTGATGCAATTTCCTTTATTTCATGAATTTTTTTTCGTTTTTTAGCGCGTAATAATCCGATAAAAAAAAGAATCATGCAAGGCCTACTTTTGTTTCAAGTGCGAGTATTCCTCCATTTTATCGTTTGTTTTTCAAAGTAATGTTTCCTTTAAGTCTCCTTTTTCCATATCTTAACTGTAAACAAACTTTAAAAGATCTTGAACGACACTCCAACCTCTGACTTGAAACATGAGAAAAGAATTTTGAATTATTTTTCGTCTGAACTGAACAGGGTGAACATTTTTGAAAGGCATTCAATTTCTTGAACTGCGCCCAAACTGGCCACCCTATGTGATGCATTCTCGAATTCATTGGTTCGTTTTCCAACCATGTTTCTTTTCTTGGCTGCGGAGGCACTCAACAGTAGTAAAAACCTAAAGGCCACATTGGGCGCATTTCCTGATTTAGGCCATTTTGATCGCTCTCTGCTTGGATTGTTGTTTTGAGTTGAAATATCACATTGAAATTCTGGCGGCACAAACAATAAAATGAAAAGTATTTCTATGGGGAGTGGAAGTCTGAGCAATTCTCTAGAGTTTTTATTAATACTAATGTTTGAAAAGGTGGCCACTTTGGGCGCAAGGACTCTAGTTTATATATACATCAAAGTTTTTTGGTTTGTTTTTGTGCATCCGCCTTTTATACCTTTATATTCGTCATTATATTCAAATTATATCTACCCAAATAAAGGTTAGCAAAGGAAGAGGCTTGGCCTTTTTGCTTTTATTTATAGCTTTTAGTGTGTACTAATTACCGCCGATTGATTTCCCTTCTAGTTTTGCATTTTCTTATGATTCTTGTAATCTTAATAGAGCGGTAGCGAGTACCGAGTTTCTATCACTTTCACAGGTGGCCCACATACAGTTATGACCGCTGACTTTATCATATACCAAGCTTCATTTTCAAATCTTGGCTTCGCTGTCTTGTTAGGTAAGAAGTTCTGTAGCGATAGCAACACAGTAGCTAGGCATGTCACTTCTCTTTTGTTTCACATTTCCTTACTTTTTCCTCCTCGTTAACACTTGCGCTTTTCTTTACTTCACACTCGCTTTATTTATCTCTGCATCTCTTAACAACCGCCTTGTTTTATTTGATTATTGTAAATAGATTTTAGTTAGTTAGATTTTTGAGTTTTATGAGCACACACGAATTTACGAGTTATTTCTGAAGTGATTTCTACGCAGCGCAAGATTTTGGTGAGATTATTCCAACTTTATTTATATTTATTAGATTAGAATATTACAGATTTGCTTCAACATCTCATATTCTAAATTGGTGACCACGTTTGTTCATGTTCTCGTCGTATTCTTGGTTGTTATCATTCGTTTTTCTGATTTTCATTGTTTATCGCTTCCAAATCACAATCATGACGAATTCAAATACACCTGTAAATTATTCTTCGACTTCATTAGAAGACCAAGAACTGATAAATTTACAGTCTCAACTGAACAATCTCGCAGCTCTCGTCAAATCGCTTTCTTCTGAGATAAACGCTTCAGACTCAACACAACCTCACAACACGACTCATCAAACTTCGCACGCTTATTGTTGGTATCACGAGAAATTCAGATATAACGCTCATAAATGCATTCCACCGTGTTCATTCCACGCCAACTCCACTTCTAACTCACCCAACAGGCTGAATCATTCACATGCAACACTTGCTTCACAAACTCAACCTGTTTCTAATACTCCGAGTCGCCTATTCTACGTCACCGATCGACAGACTGGAACACGTCTTTTGGTCGACACAGGTGCCGATGTCAGTGTCCTCCACCCACCTCTACTGATAAAAGAAATAAAAATTCATCACATTTCAAACTCCAAGCCGTCAATAAATCTGCCATCTCGACATACGGAGAACGATCTATGACTCTTGATCTCGGGCTTCGCCGTACTTTTCGATGGATATTCATTCTCGCTGACGTTCCTATTCCTATTCTTGGAGCTGATTTTCTTTCTCATTTTGGTCTCACAGTAGATGTACGTAAACGTGAATTGCTGGACACTAATACTCGTTTAACAATACAAGGTATCCATAGTTCTGTCACATCACCAAGACCTATGTTTGCCATTCCTGCAATGCCATCACCTTATAAAGAACTTTTACAGAAATTTCCTTCTATTACACGACCATGTTATCAAGAATCTGACGTAAAACACAATGTCACACATCACATACGCACTCGTGGCCCACCCGTCTTCAGTCGTCCTCGCCGCCTTGCTCCTGATCGATTAACAATCGCTAAACGGGAATTCGATCATATGTTGCAACTTGGTATTATTCGCCCATCTGACAGTAGTTGGTCTTCTCCTCTTCATATGGTACCCAAACCTACCCCAGGTGACTGGAGGCCTTGTGGTGATTACCGAGCACTGAATAACGTCACTATTCCTGATCGTTATCCCATTCCTCATATCCAGGATTTCACCGCTTCACTTCATGGCAAGACAATTTTCTCAAAAATCGACCTCGTTTGAGCTTACCACCAAATTCCTGTTGAGCCTGAGGATATACCTAAAACAGCCATCACTACACCATTTGGTCTATTCGAATTCACCCGCATGCCTTTTGGTCTCCGTAATGCAGCTCAGACATTTCAGCGTTTCATTCATCAAGTTTTGCAAGGTCTTGACTTTGTTTACGCATACATTGATGATTTACTAATCGCCAGCACTTCAGAATCTGAACACCTTAAGCATCTCGAAATGCTCTTCCAACGTCTCTCTGACTACGGCATAGTTATTAATCCCTCTAAATGTATTTTTGGATCGTCTTCATTGGAATTTCTTGGCCATCTCATCACTGCAAATGGCATCTCACCATTGCCTGCCAAAGTACAAGCCATCCAAGATTTTCCACCTCCTTCGTCTCTTCGCAAGCTAAGAGAATTTCTGGGTCTTGTCAATTTTATCGCCGTTTCGTTCCTGATTGTGCCAAAATTGTCCAACCTCTCACAGATCTTCTGTCTTCAAAATCCACTAGAAGTTCTTTTGTTCTCAACGATGAAGCTCTTTCTGCTTTTAACACCATCAAATCAGCACTAGCAGAAGCCACTCTTCTCGCTCACCCATCTCCAGACGCTCCTTACTGCCTCATGGTTGATGCTTCTAACACAGCCGTCGGTGGTGTTCTTCAGCAACATATCAATGGTATTTGGCAGCCAATATCATTCTTTTCGAAACGACTACAGCCTGCAGAAACCAAATACAGTACGTTTGGACGAGAATTGCTAGCTGTTTATCTTTCCATCCGTCATTTTCGCTATTGTCTGGAAGGTCGAGAATTTTATGTCTTAACTGATCATAAACCTCTAACCCACGCTTTATCTTCTGCTGCTGATCGATATTCTCCACGTGAAATTCGACATCTTGATTTTATATCCCAGTTCACAACCGACATTCGTCATATTCATGGCAAGGAAAATGTCGTTGCTGACGCTTTATCACGCAAAGATATCAATGCCATTCAATCACTACCTCCAATCGATTTCACGCTCCTTGCAAAAGCCCAACAAGAAGATAAAGATTTACACACCTTACAATCGTCATCTCTGAATTTGAAAGAATTTCCACTTCCAAATTCTCCAGGCACTATTTTATGTGACATCACAACAGACAACCCTCGCCCTTACGTTCCAGCTTCTTTCAGACGTCTTATTTTCGACAATCTTCATTCCATCTCACATCCTGGCATACGCGCAACACAACATCTAATTACTCAACGCTATGTCTGGCCAAATATCAACAAAGATATCAGAAACTGGACTCGTTCTTGCATCGCCTGTCAAAAAGCAAAAGTCTATCGTCACACCGCTGCACCACTTGGCACTTTCAACACTCCTGATGCACGTTTTGATCATGTTCATATCGACATAGTTGGTCCACTTCCTCCTTCTCATGGTTATAAATATTTACTTACTTGCATCGATCGCTTTACACGTTGGCCTGAAGCCATTCCTATTCCTGACATAACCGCTGAAACAGTCGCAAAAGCATTTGTCACTCGTTGGATCTCTGTTTTTGGTGTACCATCTACAGTTACAACAGATCGTGGTGCACAATTCGAATCTGCACTTTTCCAATCAATAACATCACTGCTAGGTATCAAAAGAATTCGTACAACAGCTTATCATCCATCTGCCAATGGCATGGTAGAGCGTTTCCATCGCCAGCTTAAAGCATCCTTGAAAGCCAGTTCAAATCCTTCGCAATGGACTGAGACTCTACCACTAATTCTTCTTGGCATTCGCACCACAGTAAAATCAGATTTTAATTGCACACCTGCAGAACTCGTATACGGTACTACACTACGTTTACCAAATCAATTTGTTTCCCCTTTATCCAACAACACAGATCTTGACCCTACACTTTATGCACATCGACTTCGCTCTTCAATGCAACGCTTGAAACCAATGCCAATTCGTACCCAAACTACAAAATCGCACATACCAAGAGATCTTCAAAATTGCTCACATGTTTTCGTTCGACATGACGCTATTCGTAAACCTCTTGAAGCCCCTTACGATGGTCCTTTCCAAGTTATAGACCGCACTGCCAAGCATTTTACTTTGGAAATAAAAGGCAAGCAACAAACCATCAGCATTGACCGTCTCAAAGTCGCTTATCTAGACAATGATTATCTCGCTAATGACTTATCTGTACCTCAAGATAACATTTCTGCTCCATCAGACACAACTGTACTTCGCATCACTCGCTCTGGCAGAACAGTACGTTTTCCTGATCGCTTTGGAAAACCATTGACCTTTTGAACACTATATATTGCACTTTTACAATTTGAACACTTACCCTTTCTAACACTTACTTTTACTTATCAATTTAACGTTTGTCATATTACTTATCGAATGCTTCTATTCTCTTGCATTCTAGGGGGGGAGCTAATGTAGCGATAGCAACACAGTAGCTAGGCATGTCACTTCTCTTTTGTTTCACATTTCCTTACTTTTTCCTCCTCGTTAACACTTGCGCTTTTCTTTACTTCACACTCGCTTTATTTATCTCTGCATCTCTTAACAACCGCCTTGTTTTATTTGATTATTGTAAATAGATTTTAGTTAGTTAGATTTTTGAGTTATACGAGCACACACAAATTTACGAGTTATTTCTGAAGTGATTTCTACGCAGCGCAAGATTTTGGTGAGATTATTCCAACTTTATTTATATTTATTAGATTAGAATATTGAAGCGAAGAAAAGGACACAGATTTGCTTCAACATCTCATATTCTAAAAACATCCTTTGAGAAGTGTTCTTGGCAAAGTCGGAAAGCAAGATGTTGCTGATGTTCAGGTATGTTTTTGTTTTTACGTTCTATACATGCAATTGACTTTGTGAATAGCCGATCTAAACCTTGTTCTAAGGTTAAAGGCAGTGTATCCTTCCGTTGATAGGTTGGGGATAAAAGAGTGATTTTATAATGAAATAAAGCCAGTACTTTATCATTCACTCACGGCTCACGGCCATGAACAGAAAGATAACAAGATACAACCAGCGAACCATGATACCCTGACTTTTGCATAGTTTATACGGAGGCAAAGTTACGATTTTGGTACAAATTCCTATGCCTTTTCTTAATGCTCCCGGAAAGAAAATGCATTCTTTTCTTCGTCCTTTTGCTTCCAATACACTTAATCTTTTAATCTTAATCCTTCACCTCTGCTTTCGTATATCCCCCGGAAGAATTTAATATCATTTGGTCACAGGTTTATTGTGCTGTACCGTGCGACAGCATTAAAGCTGATGCAATAAAGCATTGTTTTAATTTGCCAAATTTGGCAATGATTGTTAGCTTTCGTCCTTTCGTTGTTCAGCCGCCAAATTTTTAAGGATTGAGAGCTCATATGGGAGTATGAACTGAGATAAATTTAATTAAAATACCGATTTTTTGAAACTTAATTTAGTTATAATAAACACACAAAGGGCATAGCCTAATCAAACATTGTTGGTCAAAAATTCAAGATTTGCTTTGAAATTAATATTTGACCGTTTTGCCACATCACAAAAGATTGCTTGACACGCAATAACAAGCTGTGTTCCGCAACTTCAACAATTCAACAATAATTCAACAACATTTTTGCTTCGTGCAAGGAAAACAATGTTTGGAAAGCAATGTTTTTGACATGGCCTAACGGTCAAGCATTTTGCTCGACAAGCAAATTGTCAAGGTTTGACGAACAATGTTTTATCATCGGCCTAAACTCTAAATATTCTTATTCTAGAGAGCTGCAGAATCTGCATTGCAAACAGGTAGATTCAGTAAAGAAAATGTTTTCATTCTTGGTGGCTCGCATGGCGGTTTTTTATCTGCGCATCTTATTGGCCAATTCCCGGTATCTATTTAGTTCTTCTTTCATGTTTTCGACAAGGAATTCTAAGTACTATTGTCCCAAGTTTTCTTTCTAATTTTAAAGATTATTAAATGAGGCCTAGTTTTTTTTCGTTTTCATACTAGAGAAAACCTTGCTCTGGCTTATGTAGTTTCATAAACTACTATTTCAACCTCTCCCCTCATATTAATTTCACTTAAAGTGGTTATGACGCCAAAATTTTTGTTGTCTTATTTTACGAAACAAACATCGCTGATTACGGTGGTGCAGTTTGTTTTTCGGTTTGTACAAAATATTGGTTTTACTTCACCACCCACTCTGCATCAAAAGTTGTCCAAAGAACAACGGTGCCGAACCGCTGCGTTTCAGATCTCTGTGACGTAAAGTGTTTGTTTCGGATCTCTGGATTAACGGAGGAGCCTTAGAAGCTCCAGATTTCAGGGCTCGTGTACGCCCGTTAGCTGAGCAGAAGTTGAAAAAATTAACTGCAGCCCCTCTAACAATGTTTGAATATATACCAAAAACTATTTTTTCTTATTTTTTTATTTTTTCTGTGCGCAAAAGAAGAATTTTTCCAGCGACACTCCTCTCGCGTTCACCGAAAGTTAGTTCCAAGCCATAATATGACAAAAGCATGCTGAGGTTTCATTGTTCTTTCTTACGTTTTAATTGTTTTTCTGGTCTGCATGAGCATTTTGACTTAAATACTCAAATTAAATTGATATTTTCATTTGAAAAAAAGTTTGGATTTCGAGGAAATAAAACTGAAGGGAATATCCCCTCCCCTACTGCTCTCATGTAGCGTATATACAGGTATCGTTTCGCGAAAGTCTTGTATTCTTTGTCATGAAAGCATCTCTATTACTAGGAAAAATCCCTATTTCTCTTTTTCTTTTCTTTTGTTTTCTAAGAAATCTCGTCGTACAAGAAACCCATATATAACTCAAGCCGAAGAAACTCGTTTCTTAGAATGTAAAATCAAATCAAGATATCATTTTTGACTGACGGAGTGAGTCTGTTGGAGTAGAGGGCAAAATCCTGTGTTCTGTGGTCCAATTCAATTCAACGTTAACAATAGAAAGTTAATGAAGGATTTCACGTTTCGGACGTCGCCATGTTGGATCTTGCAGTTGCTGCGAGACATTTAGCGAGAGCCGAAACACTGATCAGCTAGGAGATGAAAATATTCAAAGATACCTGGAAACATTAAAAAACTTTTCTCTGAAGATGATAATCTAGATATCTATGCTTTTTGTCCCAACAATCCACAGATTACCTCTTTTAAAAGCAGCACGCACAATAGACACGCACAATGATGTTTATTTAGGCCTATATTGCATATTTGTCAAGAATCGGCATAAATGCGTCAGTCATGATCTGAGATGACGGAAACAAAACTGTAAGACATAATCAAGGCAGCGGGGCACCAGGCAGCGGGGGTAGGAGCAGCAAGTTTATGCAAAAAAAATCATAGAATTTCATTAGCACTGTGAATGAAAAATCGTTCAAAAATCAGTCAAGAAGTCGGCATGCATGAGTCGATCGTGATATACTGCATACTTCACTGGTGAATGAGCTTCAAACACTCATTTTGAAAATTGTAAATTAGCTTAGCTTAGCTGATGTACTTTTCCTCTCCCTTAAACAATGGTAATGAACTTTTTAAAACGCATTTGTCGTTAATTACATAGATTTCGACTGCCTGGTTGCTCTCCGAATTTGAAAAGGATTTTGTTATTATAAGTTTTTGGAAAATCCCTTCAAATACCCAAGGAACTACACTTTGATGCCTAAAAGATTGAGGGTCGAAAAGCAGGTCATAAAGTGAACTGGATTTTTCGTATTATTAGATTTGTAGCACTGTGCACTGTCCTCCGTGAGTCACCTGAAGGTTCCTTTCATTTACTCATGGAGTGAGTCTGTTGGAGTAGAGGGCAAAATCCTGTGTTCTGTGGTCCAATTCAATTCAACGTTAACAATAGAAAGTTAATGAAGCGTTATAAGTATTCAAAGATATCTGGCAACATTAAAAAAACTTTTCTTTCGTGATGAGGCTCTTCATATCTATGCTTGCTACTGCGGCAAACAAAAAATTCTTCTTTTAAAAGCAGCACACACAACAGACGCGAAGCTTTCGCTTATTAGGCCTATTGTTTATTTGTTGCTTTCGGTTAGACTGGCTACACCAGTCCCCTCCCCCTCGCTGTAATTGCTGTTGTTGTTGTTCAGGGCATCTTGGGGGAGGGACTGGTGGATAAAAAGCTTCTAAAAACAAACAAAAATTTTCAGCGGAGCCGAAAAATTGAAGTCCCAATCAGAATCGAGTATTTCTGTTTTAAACCTTAAGCCAATCAAATTACAATAGTTTCATCCTTCATCCTTGCATGGAAACAAATCGAAGAATAGCCACAAATAACGCAATAATCAATCAAGTAAGCTCAGTATCGAGTGAGAAACAACAACGCCCAACGATTTAGTGTTCAGTGCCTTCGAGACGAAGACTCTTAATAAATGCGCGGCGTTGAAATTTCATGAAAAACATTAGTAACCCGAGAGAATTAGAAAAGCAGGAAGGTACAAATTTCAATCCATCCATCCTCAAATAATCTCCCAGTGAATTGATTCTGAAAGAAGAAGTAACTCTCAATACTAACGTCAGCCTGTGCAAGTATGTTTTTAATTAAGCGAGCTGTGATTTTTTTCCAAATTATCCGATTCAAATACTGTGCCTCCGTGAGTTACCTGAAGGTTCCTTTCATTAATATTATTTCCAATTATTTATAAATACATAATATTGCTAAAACTCTTCAAAAACCTAGGAAATGTTTAATGAAGATAGAATTTCTCTACTGTGCCTTCACGAAGAAGGGCACCTAGCAGGGATAGGACCAAAATTATGGACCAAAAATCTTATGAGTGAAAAATGTAACTATAAAGATGTTTTCTAAGAGGAAGATATTGCAAAAAGTTACTTTTTGCACAATTTATGCTTACAGTTTAAGTTTATTACCTATTTTTATTGATAAAAAACAGTTTGAGTACTTTTCCAGACACTGTTCGCTTTTCGCATGGAGAGATGTAAACCGACGGACGTTTCATTCATTTTAATTTTGTAGTTTTACTTGAAAAAAATTTTTCCAGTTCTTATGTTAAATAAAGTTATAATTTTACTGGATTTTTCGGGAAAATTAATATTTCGATATTCTGGTTCGATTCATAATCAAATTGACTCCAGCCTACTCTACCACCGTTTCCTTCTCATGCACTGCACTGTTAGCTTCTTCGCCAAAGTTTTCGAAATCATCAGCTTCTTAAGGCTTCTACAGGCTTCAGAAATAAGCAAAAGCGTTCTTCTTGGTCATCTGCTTTTTATTTTGTTCCAAAAAGTGATAAAACTGTTGTTGTAGTGCGATTTAGTTGTCAAAATATATTCCATTTCGTATAGCTCGCCTCTCCTCTTCCTCGTCGACACAAATACTTTACGTCACTCGACCCAGGCCGCGGTGACACTTTTTTGGAGGGAAATTCAAGTTAGAAACCCCGATTACTTAAAAACTAATGATTTTTGAGATTTTTCATTTCGATGTTCGTTATCAGCATACTCGAATTGGTCAGAATCAAGAAAATAAATTTGGTGTCATAACCACTTTAACTTCTTTGCCATCTTGAATCTAGTATCGATATATGTGTCACCTGTATTAAAATATTTTTTATTGAATTTTGAAGAGTTCGTTCATAGGAAGCTTAATGTTGTTGCTTCTTATCTTGGAGGTTTTTTCTTTTTTTTTTATTTTCTTGATCATTCACTTGCCGTTACTCCTACACATATCTTTTCATTAACCTTTATCTACAGGATTTTTACAAAGCTTGCGTTTTACGAAATCCTGTTATAAACCTCACATGTGAGTCTCGTATTTTCTCGTGTACTTTTTACATGTAGCTACTATTAATCTATATTATTTCTGTAAGATCTTTGGGCGCTGGTTCCCTACATCAAATCACGGTTAATTGTTCATATACAAAATCAATACCACAAGCACTAGGGCAGTGGAAGGTTAAGGAAGTGAAATATTAAGTTAGATACTTAATACGATTTTAGCATTGAGAATACGATATCTTCGAATTTTTAAAAATCTCAATAATAACAACCTTTTGATGAAAGGGTGGAAGACCAATCGCCGCATGGCAACATGTCTTTTCTTCTTGGTATTACACCTTGTTACAAAAAACAAATGTTAAATTGCAATGCAAGAATCAGTGATATGAAAATAGGCTTAATTAATTTCGGCTTATCGTGAGTAAAAAATTCTGCCTATTTATTAATGTATTTTTCTCATTATTCCTTGCCAGATATGGTCTAAAACTAAACTACAGGATAACATATAAACAACGACTTAAACAATCTAACATTTTTTCTGTTGATGTCAAAGCCTAGACTTGTTACTTGAGTGCCAGTTATCGCTCATCAGACCGAGACTAATACCAAACCGAGGTCGCTCAAACTGGGACTCATAATATTACAGCATTTTTTCGGGACTGGCCGCGGCCAAAAAGTTGGCGCACATTGAAACGAGGCTGGTTCATTGCATCCTCACAGCAAAACATACGAGTCCTATTGTCGAGTCCTATCCCGGCTGCAACAATAACATATGAGTTATTGTTGCAGCCGGGTGCAATCTTAAACACACGCATAACTTTCATATTGAAAGCAAAAATAAGTTTTTGAAACAAATAATCAGCTGACATTCGATCGTATAAGTGGGTAGTATTAAAGTAAAATAAGAACCTTAAACTATAATACTATCAACGAAGCATCTGGGTGCAAGAGACAAACACACGAATTCGCAACATGCAATCAGATAAACCGACGCTATGTGTTGTACCTAAATGGGTCAAACAATAGTTATTGTTGTAGCCGGGTGCAATCTTAAACACACGGATAACTTTCATATTGAAAGCAAAAATAAGTTTTTGAAACAAATAATCAGCTGACATTCGATCTTATAGTTGGGTATTATTAAAGTAAAATAAGAACCTTAAACTATAATACTATCAACGAAGCACCTGGATGCAAGAGACAAACACACGGATACGCAACATGCAATCAGATAAACCGACGCTATGTGCTGTACCTAAATGGGTCAAACAATAGTTATTGTTGCACCCTTGTGCAATCTTAAACACACGCATCACTTTCATATTGAAAGCAAAAATAAGTTTTTGAAACAAATAATCAGCTGACATTCGATCTTATAGCTGGGTAGTATTAAAGTAAAATAAGAACCTTAAACTATAATACTATCAACGAAGCACCTGAATGCAAGAGACAAACACACGGATACGCAACATGCAATCAGATAAACCGACGCTATGTGTTGTACCTAAATGGGTCAAACAATAGTTATTGTTGCACCCGGGTGCAATCTTAAACACACGCATAACTTTCATATTGAAAGCAAGAATAAGTTTTTGAAACAAATAATCAGCTGACATTCGATCGTATAGTTGGGTAGTATTAAAGTAAAATAAGAACCTTAAACTATAATACTATCAACGATTCAATTTCCTTAACAATTTGTAGCAGATATACTCCTCAAATCACAAAAATGGGTAGCTAAATGTGTAAACCAATACTTTTTTTAAAGGTGGGTGGGTTTGTAAAAACGCAGGGGCACACTCATGTATTTTTTAGGGTCTGGTATCTTCCCCCTGGATTCTACCTTGAGAAATTGTGACAGACTAACCAACCCGAGCATTATAACACGAGCCCTAGTAATCACAGCCACCATCTTTGGTTGTCCATAAAAATACAAAAGCCCTAGGACCATAAAAACACATTATCTTGTTGTTTGCATTTTTAAGTTGATACTTTACCTAAAAAGGTTTCCTCCACGTACTGAAATACAAAATGTCTTGTATTTGTTGCAAGTGCAACAAATGTTTGAATCCGCTTGGTTGACAAATATAATGGCACACAGAATCATAATTCTCAACATTTCAAGTCTGTCCACGCCGTCCACAGAATTTTCAGTCATCTCTCTGTATCACCATTTCTCTCAACTTGCCCTTGTAACGTGAGTAGATAACGTCAACTGGGCATCATAATTCGAATGCTGCGTTGTTTGTAATCGTTTCTATGACGTAGAAGAGGGCGACGGCCGCAATGATAATAGTGTCCATAGCTCGCATGTTGACGACGTCTCCACTTGTACAATGGTTTTCGTCGCATGTCCCTGCGTTCGTTGCATTTTGTATATATAATATATCATGAGTGCAGGATTTTTATGTACGATCATAATACAGCATGTGCAGGCGCAATACAGCATGTGCAGGCGCAATTCGTTGCACAAATACAGCCTGTGCAGGCGCATTTCGTTCTTGATCCATCGAGGGATAGCCCCTATTCGGCAACCGTTTTGGTACTAAATCATGCAAAAAGTTTTGAACGAATATCGAAGAAGCTGGGTTGGTAAGAGCTTTCTGCAAAACAATTAGTAAGTTAAGTCTTAAGACACAGAAACATTGTTTTTCACAGCGTTTTAGACCCGGTAGATTAAGGCCATTACAACCACTTACCGTTGACATCACTGTAGCCATGGCAATATGAGAGCGAGGCAGAAAACGTAAGACCAGAAAGAAAACCGTTCTATTACGAGTCGTAGTTTGAGCGCCCTAGCATGTATTTCAATAGCGATAACTTCGACTCACGTAATCAGTCTAATCAAAGCCGTCAATCAAGTGACACTTTTGTTACCCCTTAGCCAATCATTTAATTCAGTCAATTAATTTCATTAATATTTTTGTTACAGCAATGGTAGACGTCACGGATATACCTGACTGGTAAGCAATAAGAGGAAACAATGTTACCCTCATTTTTGACTCA
>JACTAT010000159.1:21721-57523 GCA_014526335.1 Chrysaora quinquecirrha
CTGATTTCAAAATTCGGTAAGGGCGCGCGCGGACCCGCGTAAAGGGGTGCCAATTCGACCATAATTCAAAAAGGGTGAATTTTTCTGCATTTGGTGAATCGAAAACTCTTCTATGATAATATTTCAGTCAAGTGTCGAAAAAGTAGGGATTGCGCGTACTTACTAATACGCAGAACCAGCCAAAACGACCCAAAACCAGCCAAAACGACCCAAAACCAGCCAAAACGACCCATAATTGGATCAAAACGACCCCAAATCACCCAAAACTAACCAAAAAAATGTCATTTTCACTTATAAAGGGGCAGAAAGCCCCCTCAAAATACTCAATTTTCGAAGGTTAGGCCATTGTCCATTGCTCACAACTAAAAGCAAATATTTCGCAAATGCATCAGCATAGTCAATAGAAGTGAGGAGTCATCACTTCTATTGACTATGGCATGAGTTTCGTGCCGTGCTTGATGTTTTGAAGAAAATTGAGTATTTTGAGGGGGCTTTCTGCCCCTTTATAAGTGAAAATGACATTTTTTTGGTTAGTTTTGGGTGATTTGGGGTCGTTTTGATCCAATTATGGGTCGTTTTGGCTGGTTTTGGGTCGTTTTGGCTGGTTTTGGGTCGTTTTGGCTGGTTCTGCGTATTAGTAAGTACGCGCAATCCCTACTTTTTCTACATTGTTTAAATTGTATAACAACAAACGTAGCTTACTAACATAAGAATAAGCAATATATTACATCTACAGTTTTAAGTTTGGGAAATTACCATTTTTACATAGTTATCAAATTTTACATTTTTGCCAAGTTTTCGTTTTATGCAAACACTGTGCTGACTTTGGCATTTTTGCATAGGAATCGTAATAATTTTCAATATTACTGATGCATTGGTGTGTCTCAGTGTATATTTTATGCAACAGGTATATCATAAAATGGAGTATATCTTTCAGCAGGACTGGTGGTATGGAGTTAAGCATGATGGTAATCTTTTGCAGCATGCCCCAACCATTAACCAACAAGCATTAGAATACATTCCCCTAAAATTATACCAACAGCAAAATTCAATTTGCGAAGAATATAAATATTCCTGACAGGAAACTTAGAATAATAATACTAGATGTATTAAATAGTTCATCATATACAAAAACTAACAGCCATGCACTTACAATTACAACACCTATAAAAGGAGCAAAGAGATTACCAATTTCTAAACCAGAGTCATCAGATACAATTGAGTCAGCTTGATACTCGGAGACCTGTGCATGAATAACACAACCATTCTTCAATCCCAAGAATTCTAAAGAGTTGTTGTCACCTTGTAAAATTCTTCCATTGTAAACAAGCCTTACATTATGTCCCTGTCGAAGCTCGTTTTCAAAACATAACCTGCAAAACAAGATGACACTTAATGTTTAGTTCTATGAATGTTTTTGTATAATGTTTTAAACCAATTTATGGCTCATTTTGTTGATTCTGGTTTTTGTCTGATTGTGTGCATGTCAGCAAAATGCTATTTTGCAAGCAGAACATAGGAAAACAGGATACATTTGAAGAATAACCTGTTTTTGTTGTTTTTATAACCATATTGCAATGCCTTGGGGCAATTTGAAAAATTGATAACATTTTGAACAAGAATGAAATACCTATCCATGAAACAATATATTCATGCCTATTAAATTTAAGCTGATAATTGCAATTTGGGAAGCATAATGTAGGGACCTTTATAACTTAGTTGTTTTGAGTACTGTTTTGAAAATGATTTTGTAATGAAATTGAAGCCCTCACATTAATAAAGGCCTGTAAATAATAAGTGTAAATTCAGTAATCCCTGAAATTCAATTTTGTTGCAAAAGTGTTTTGATGAGAAAATGTATGGGATCAAAACTTTGAGCCTCCCCCTTCATGTTGGCCCTGACTTCAACACTGCAGAGGTCTGATACCATACCATTCCACCTTGAGCATTAATGTTCATTTACCTTTAAACCTACAACAGTGAGATGCATCTCATCAAATTGAAGACATACAGTAGACTTGTTTTTGCTTGCCTTCGTGCTTGTGCTTGTCAATAATAACCCTTTTTGACAAATGCCCGACACGATAAAAATTTTCAAGATCACGAGACGTCATGTTTTTTATTCTAAATGGTATAAAGCATCAAAAATCAATACGTAGTCTTGGTACAAAGTTTCAATGCCCTAATGCTGACCAGTGTGAATCCCTCCATTTTGCCTATCACAGAGATTTTTGCCAATTCTCTGGCCTCCCAGTAACATGGAATGCATCGGAAGCCACTTATTGGCCTTCAAAGCTTGACTTTTATAATTGCCAAAAGAGGTCTTATTATATTTTGTCTATGATGGTGACTTGCTCCTAAAAGATACAAATGTTCAGTAGTGGAAGGTTTTGTCCATCATATCTACAGAGCTTGCAGTTGCTGGTCACTTTTCGATGAAAGTATGTCAACAGCCAAGGAAATTTTAGAACAAAATCAATAACCACTTGAATTTTATGATGATAAAATCAAGTCAATAATTGAAAAAATCATTCGGAATGACCAGGAGGAAACGTCTACCAGTGTTGCAGCTGAGTTGAACGGTCAACCAAAAGTGCCATTTGTCATTTCGTACAGTGGTAATCCAACAGACATATTTACTACACAGGTGAAGAACTCTTGGCACCCATACAAACAGTAATAAGGTTGAGAAAGCTGTAGACAACACTTCCTAGTTTGCAACCACCTGTCAAAAAGGAACTTAGAAGTAGAGTGGTATGCAAAATAACTTGTCCAGGTTGCAATGCCTGCTATGTTGGTCAAACAAGACTATTTACCCGCTTGCTTCAATAAACACAAGAGTGAAAGTGATGTGCTGTGAAATCCCATTTTTGGAGTGTATAAATCAGAAAGTTGACATTCAAAATATTGAGGTGATCAACACATCATTAAGAACTTTGGACCATTTATGTTTACATTGGAAGCCTAGCACATAAGAGAGCTGAAGCCACAACTGAACACAAAAGATGAGTTTAGAAACAAACAGCTAGTACTCATCAAAATATGAAAGTCCATCATTCTTATCCATTGTCACTATTAGAGTTAATAGTCTTGGAAATCAATTTTAAATTTGATTTTAATTATTTTTCTCCATTTCAAGGCTTTTTATTGTTTTTATTGTAATTAAACATATTTGTTTATAGGTTTATTTTATATTTGTTTTATCTATTTATTAAATTTTACTGTAAAAAGGTTATTAATATTCATTTATCATTATTACTTTCTTTCATTTACTCATATTGTACTGAATTTTAGCACATTTTTTTTAATTAAACATTTTCTGACTTTTATGGTTTTTTATTGTTTTCATTGTAATTAAAAATATGTCTTAGTCCTAAATGATTTAGACATTTTAGTTTTTTTTGTATAAGAGGATATTTACCTTTGCTGTAATTAGTTTCAACTGATGATGATTGGGTATGCAGGCCTCGCCAGGAAGATTATAGTAGGTGGGCGGTAATCGCTCGCCTCAAAAAATTCAGGCGGGCGGTTTTTTGTCTTCCTTAAGAGGCTGTTAAAGGGTATAATACAGTACTAAAAATACAGTACTAAACAGAAGAAAACAAAGTTTTTAATGAGAAAAAAACACTTATTTAGACTAATTGAAACCAATTATGAAATTCCGAACAAAAAAGAAATAAAAGATTCTTTATGATGATGATGCTTATTAAATGATGATATAATGTATCTTTATTTAATATATATATATATATATATGATATATCTTTATTTAATGATGCTTATCATCATTAAAAAGTCGTCAACAGAACTAAAAACTGGAAAAGTCCAAGGTGACAAGGAGATTAGTCTACTTAAAGATTAACGCCAGAGATTTCCTGTCTGTCTGGTGCAGTTTCCAATGAAGAAAGAAAAGCGAAGGCGGGCGGATTGTTTGGTTATTTGATATCGAGGGGAGCGATGACAGCTCACCTCGAGCATTCGAGGGGAGTGACAAGGCGGGCGCGGGTGATCAAAGGCGAGGCATGGGTATGTTCGAAATATTTCTTATAAGATTTCAATATGTGTACCTTGCAGCTTTCTTGTTATGTTTGAATATGATGGTATACCTACAAACCTTTTAAGATTTGCCAGGGTCATTGTTTTAGAAACTGTAACATTCTGGTCTTGCTCATGAAGCTTGATTTTTAAAGCTATGTCGGCTTCTCTCGGCGTGGATGTTCCATGATTTGTATTTGTGTTCGTCGTGAACGTGTGTTGGTCTTCCCTCCTGTCAACAGCGTTGTACCTGTAGTTGTTGCCTGCTGAATCAGCAGTGGTGTTCGTTTGTACTTCTTGACCAGTTCTGTCTTCCAAATCTGTTGGGAACTGGCTAACATCCCCACAATTCCGCGCATCAAATTCATTTGTCAAACTTTGCTGAGCAGAAGTTTCTTCCACAGGCACAGTAGGCCGACTACCATTACTAGGCCTAGCACTGTCAACTTGTTCTTGCGACGCCGACGGAGGCCCTAGGAAGTACCACGGTAGAGCAACTGCAGCAGCTGCAGATAACAGAAAAAAGATTAAAGTCACCTCGTTACCTATCCCTTCGATTATCTGTAGCATTTTCAATTGAAAAGGCAAACTATACTGATAATGGTTGCTGGAGGAGCATCTGTTCTGTGTCCCAAACCGTAAATTTGGAGAGTTGGAGTTCGACAGCAACACAGCAACCTCAAGGTGAAAGGTGAAATGGTGTTTTAGCGCCTGAGTTACTAAGGATCAAGCTCGAACCATGAAGAGGGTGCCGATACCACGGACATGTCCGTGAAACGTCCGTGGTGACGTCCGTGACCGCCCGTGGTTATTTGGAATTTATTTTGTCACGGACATGTCTCGCCACGGACGTCTTGGGTGTCCGTGGTTTAAGAGATCCTAAAATTTGAATCATGCTCAGTGAATTTATAATTGAATTCGATATGTTGTTTCATTGATGCAGAGTAAGTCGATGCCTCCATATTTGGGGAAAATTAATGCAAAAAACGCGTAACTTTGTAGGTCAAAGACCTTCACTCAGAAGGATGCGCATGCGCTTTGCGCTCATGACCGGACTTACAATTTTCAGTGATGTTTTTTTTATTAAATTCATTCTATCGATATCCCTTTAGCTTACAACCATAATAGATAAAGCAAAACATACATATTTAATGAGTTTAACAAAATATGAAATCTAAAAATTTGAAATAAAGCGATACTGATCTTCCAGGGAGTCGTTTTGGTCATTGGGATTTATCATTGCTCAACAAATGTATTTTTAACGTTAATGTTTGGATTGCAATTACAAAAGCTATGGTGAACATGCGTCTTTTATCGAGGGGTGTATGACTAATAAAATCTTGTGCATTTTGAGGATAACTCTCCATAAACCTCATAAATCTTATGAATCTTATAACTCCTATAAATCTCTTTAAAATCTCATGTTTAGCTATCGCGCATGTACGCAAGTCTTGATGCGCCTGCAGCTAGACAACGATGGAAGGAAAAGTGCGTGCGTTTTTTAAAGACGTAATCTTAAGTTTACGCAGAGTACACAAGTTCTTATTAGACACTGGGTTCGCAGGCGTAATCGCAAACATTTTCTTACGTTGTTTTTATATAGGATTCTTAACGAAATAGCTAACTTTGAATCTTATTATGCTCATCCGTAAAAATACTAAAGAATCTTAGGCTTTTCAAATTTCTTCATTTCATATTACAACTTAACTTCTAATGTTCGTTTTCCTTCTTTTCCTCTCAAAAATGAAAATAAAATTCAACTTTAACCACACTTAAACACACAACACACGACGTCCTGAAGTATTTCTAGCATATGATGGCATACAGTACTAAATCTAATGATATGTTAAAGCAGCACTAACACATGCTAATAGCAACATTTATACCCTTTCCTTGAGCAAATAATCTTTGGCAGTTGACCTTTTACATTAGAGTACAACAAGTCGAGATGACGTTTACACGCAACTATCTTCTTTCCTTTTTATTCCAACGCATAGCCTGTAGTCAGGTCGATACGTGACAGAAACAAGGGATCAGACTGCAAAATCGGCGGGCAATGCAAAAAATGGTTTAAAACAAGTGCAAAAGCTTGTAGATGACAAATCAACTTGTTGGACATCGCAAAATTACTTGTGAGGGTAATGCAAAAATGGTTAAAACCTTGTTGAAGTCAATTTTCCTTAGGGCCTATGGCTCACCCCCTCCCCCAATTTAGGGACCAAACGCCGTCAAAAATACGAAATCAAAGGTTGACAGCCACCGACAACCACGGACCAACCACGGACGAACACAGGGGGGGGGGTGGAAGCGAAGTTGCGCATGCGTTCTCGTACTGGTTGGAAACGAGGCAAAACAGTGCCAGTTGATCAATGTATGGCTGCCAGACGGCCACAAACAGTGTATCTTAGAAAATGCAATCTTCAATAATCGCCAGTGTTTCTATACAAAAAGTGAATTTTATTAAGCAAAAGCAAAGTTTTGAACAAACAAATTAAGATTTCATGCCTATTTGTGTGAATGGATTTTTGCAGAGAGGAAAGACAACTGTCGAGCCCAAGCCAGTCAAGAACCTCGATAGGACGACACGTTCAGTAGGAGAACAAGCCTGTCAGAATCTTAACTCAAAAATTGGTACCAGAAACAATTATTTTTTCCGAGTTTAGAGTGAAAAGAAGGTTGTTCTTGGCATGTGTTTGTTTTTATTGGCTTGCATAAGGCTGAATATCAACTCAGAGTTAGAATCTTTAACTGATTTTGTGGTGATATTAGGCAAGACAGTTTGATGACGAAGATGCTTAAAGTGCCTCTTCACTAATTTTTTTCTTTGAGTTAATTAATAGAATTCGATTCGCTGATGTCAGAAATGAAAAAATTATTATAATCAGAGGTGTGGTTCATTAGTTATGACCAGGGAGCGCGAAGCGCGGGAGGCGAAACGCCCCGGCGGGTGCACTCAAATTTGGAAGACAGATGCACCCTCGTCCATCAGTCTAAATTTGACCCCCTTTTCACTGACAAATATATCAAAATATAGACCCTAATCACTGAATTTTCGCGGGCCTCAAAAATAAAATACTACCCTTTTTCAATAAAATCACTGATAACTAAATTACTGTAGCTCACTCTCCTAAGTTTATTTCAGGAAATAAAATGTGCATTTCTTCACTTTTTTGAAATGCAAAGAATCTTTAAGAAGGAAACTACAAGACCAAAAGTGTTTCTTTTATGTATAACCCAACATGTTTGTTATTGTGGTATCTGTAATAATATAATAGCCACAATATTAAATTCTAAAAGAGCAAAAGTTGGTTTAGAATACTGTAGTAGTTGAGCTTAAATTAATAAAATGTCATAGTAAAACATAGAACAAAACTAACATCCGTAATAAAATACCCACAAGGCTAACAAAACTGGATTAGGCTACCTAATGCCATCAAGATCCCCTGAATAAATATTGCCAAACAAAACATAACAAAGCAAAAGAGGCCAAGAGGGCAAGGCGAGGCATCTAATACTGTACCAGTACTACAATATATTATTTACTGTTAAAAAAACAAGCTGTTATCTAAATCTAGGCACAGGCTAGGCTATATCTAAATTCAGCTAATCAATAGGTCTGGACTATCAGACTATCTGACTAGCAGCAACATTGACAGTTTACTTTGACAGTTTAGGGTTTCTGGGTATGAGGCCTAAGGTAATGACTAAATGTATCAATTGCAAAAACAATTTTCAAAGAAATACTTAGCTTAGCCAAATACAAATCAGTCGAGTAACAAATCTCAGCTAATCTCAGCTAAATCTCGATGATCTTTGGTGAAAAAAAACACACTGGCTGGTGGCTACGTGCAGTGCAGGGTCAACTGTTTTCCTCCAGGAGAGTTGAGTTGAATTAAAATGAAATTTTAACACAGGCTACTGGATCATCAGATGTTGACTCGCATTTCTCCTCGCAAGTTGCGAGAGCTTAACGGAGCTGGGAAATTCTTATAAATAGCGGGAATTTCGAAAATCAGATCTTTATTTAAAGCTAAGATTTACGCATTGTCCCAAAAGATCAACCTTATAAACATACCAAGCTCAACAATAGATTCAGTCGGCTTCATACAAAACAACACGTCGTGATCTTTGGGATCGTCTGATATTATCATCCTGTCCAAGGTCGTCTGCTGTAGTAGGTGCAGTCACGATTACAATTCTGCCTTCTCCATCGGTTTCAACAGATGACTTTCCAGAACTAGACTTTTTTCCCTTTCATACTATTTCTGGAGGCCTTAGAGAGACTTTTCTTTTTGATGATATTCTTCTTAAATTCTTCCAATGACTTTTCATCAGCCTGATTTATCGAATACAATCCATTTTCGTTCAAGGTGAGTGCAACTTTCATGATTACTTGATTTAAACTGGCAGTGTAGATTACAGAATGCGATACATCATAAACATATTCACCATTAAGATTTCTTTCGTAAAATGCAACACTTAGTACCAAATTGGGATATTTTGCTTGCGAGTCTAACGATATTGGGTTTTTGAATTCAACATAACTTTTTGCTTTGTTTCTCATACGAATTATGCGGGCCAACTTCACAACTTTTCTCTTCTGTTTGGTTAAACATAACGCAATATCGTCAAACAGTCCAATTTCATCTGAGAGACTTACTGAAGAAACTGATGTTATCGTGTGCTTCGACTTTACTCGTCTCAAGCGGTCTTTTGACAAACCATCAGGAGAAGTATTCAACATTGCAAAGATTGTCGATTTATGCACTTCTCCGATATCCGGTACACTAACTGTCAATTTTACGTTTTTTTCTATTTCTGGCGCATGTGTTTCATTTTCCGATAGGCCTGTAGTATCAGCATCATCATCAAGGACATATCTTAGGTGAACAGCAAGTTCTGGATAATTTTCCACGTGACTTGATTCAGAATTCGCAATATTAACTTGATCATCTTGCTCCTCGTTCGTTTCCATAATTTCGGAACTTTCATTCTCGTCATCATTTTTCCACATCTGTTCCGCTATACGTGCTTCTGTTGTTGCAGTTATCAAATGCGGCTTGAAAAACCATCTATTCTTCAGATTGTTTACATCGTCATCTTCTGGAACAATGCCTGCGCTTCGAAGATCGCCGTGACATTGCTTCAGTCCTTTTTCCCACGAATCAGATATTTCAGAATCTGAAGGGAAAGCAGAAAGATCTGGTGCATTTGCTGTGTCATGACCTTTTCTCCAGATGTTTTCGCCTTTTCGATGTTTCTTTGGATTTTCAGGGCCCTCTGCATCAGCAAACATCTCCTGTAGAAACTGCATGTTCGTTAGATTTCGAAACATGTCTGTAATCGTATAATTATGCTTATTAACAACGAAAGACCCATTGGATGAAAAAAATTCCTCACAAGCATCACTGCCAAGACGCTGAAATTCGATTGGATGGTTTGGAGCGAAATCCCGTGACGCTTTTATAAATAATACCACATGATGACATGACAAACATACATCTGCGAATGTCTCCCTTGATATAAAGTTTTCCTTCAACTTTAAATCTTTTGTCGCAAATACCCATAAACGCCAAATCCGTAAAAAATTGCATACGTATGAAGCATTTGCAATTCGTTCTTCTAATGTCGCTTTCAAAGAATAAAATATCTCTACATAACGCCAGACCACTTCAAGATACCTCACAGTGCCAATAACATTTTCCTGTCGTTCAACCAACCCAGAATGAATCTTTCTCAAGCATTCTCTTACTTTTGGAAACAAGAGTCGCTGAGCACTCTCCCAGTTCATCCGGTCTCGACGATCGATGTCTGTTTGCTGCAGGCCATGCTCAAATCTCGAAATGCTACTTATGTTTAAAACAAGCTGTAAATGGTTTGAGTGACAAATGTTGTTTCCCATATTGAGTACTCTAGATGGGTGCATCAGATGATTTACAAGTTTCTTGTCATTATGAATGAAATCTTGGTCAGATAGATCGACAGGAAACTCTTGCCCTTGTGATTGCATCAGTTTTGCACTCATGGTGAAATTCTCATGTTCTATTCTATAGCGAGCTCCGTCTGATGAAGTTGCGTTTCCTAGGTGCAACTTTCTTCTCCTTGAGTCCCCGTCCGAAGCATGACCAACAAGGGGGCCCAGAATTGGTAATAGGTGTTGATCGTAAAACTTTCTTATTTGACCCCACTGTCGCTTGACAAAGTCACTGTCGAATTTATTGCAAACCGACTGCAAGAGGACTACCATGGGAGGGAGATCTGGATGGATCGGATTTATCAAGATCACGCGGGCATATCGAGCAATAACGTTTTCCTTAAAAGCATCAAGTAGTCGTTCATATGCATCTTGTCCATTTCCAACAACATGAACGAAATCTTCTTGGCATACATGGTTTGCTCCTGATTTGCCACACCAACCCCAGCCTTCGTCGCTTTTCGAATCCCATTCTGGTTTTCCTATAATAACGGTCTCGTCTTCAGCTGTTTCTACAAGAACATTACCGATGATCTTCTTCTGCTCTTTAATCTTACTATAAATATTTGCTAGATGCTTAAAAACACGATTAGACAGTTTTTCAGGACGATAATTGAACTGATGCAGTCGTTTTGATCTGCGTTGTGTATCATCTGAGGGACCATCGAGATTTTTTGCCAGGAATCGTGCTGCTCTTGGCCCACCAATGATTCTCAGGCCACAAAATATTTGTTTTGTGAACTTATTGTAGCGAGGTGACTTTCGATTAAAATTTTTAGTGATATTACTTATGAACTGCAAGACTTTAGATTTTCCTGATAGTAATCCTTTTTCATAAGCAGTGTTCAAATCATGTACAATAGCTGATATGTCTCCTCGATTTGAACTTTCTGCCATTCTGTCCAGGAGTGTTTTTTTTGATGCCCTTAGCCGTGCCACTTGTTTGCTTATATCATAGATTTTCAATCGTTGCAAGTTAAACATCTTACGATATTTTGACAGTTTTTCCGTCTTTTGATGCTGTATTTAAATATTTATTATTTTTAGAAGATAATTGTTTTTTAGTTTCTTCTTGTTTCATATTCTCGCTAGCTCTTTGAATTCTTTTGATGAAAGGCTGATTCCTTGTGAGACTCTCGCAGTTAGAGCACATGCTCTGGTCGTTGTTGCTTAAAATCATTTTACAATTGGCACTTCTAATCGTTCCTTTTATTTCTGCTTGATCAAGAGTAGCTGAAAATCTAGGAACCGAGTACCATAGTATTTCACCTCCACTGCTTCCTTCGTTGTAGCTTTCGGTTAAACTATCTAAACAATACTCTTTGCCACCAATTTCGACATTCTTACGGTAAAATCCATGCATAATTTGGCACTACTTTGGTCGGGCAGTCATTGTGGCTTTGATCTTTTAGCTGGTTGAAAAAAGCCTTCCAAACTACTTTGCTTTCTTTTATCGGCTCTTCTTGTGGATTTGCAAGATGCTTTGTGCGCTTCAATGTTGTGCATATAATTCCCACGATGAGGCATCAAGCTTATTGTTTGGTTGCAAGTCTTACATTTACACTGTCCACGTTGGGCACCAAGTTGTAGCAACTCAAATTCCCCGGAATATTTTTCATCGACTTCCTGAAAGCGTGATTGGAATGTGATTTCTATCTCTTCATCCAGTTTGTCTTCTTTACTCTTTTCCGCATTTTGAGTAAAACATTTCACTTTCCTGGCATGGCTAGGTGTCTTAATGTGTGCCTTCACATTTGATAATGCTTTACTCACTGCACCGGCTTCAATTAATCTTTCCTTGCCGCCGTTTGAACAAGGTCGGCAAACAACTTGTATTCTTCCATCATTACATTCCTTTAGTTTAAATGCTTCAGCTGGGGCTATTCCATCTTTGTACAATTTAGCGAGAACTGCTTCGTAATATTCTTTATCTTTTCTCATATTTGTGTCAGAAATATCTCTCTTAGTAGTACTAGCCGAATTTGATTCTATTGGGATAGAATCTTCAGGTAGTTTTGAAAAAACAGGGTCCTCAATATGGCTTGTGTTTGTAGTCTGGCTTGCCGCGCCGTCTTTCTCTATAAATTAATATATAACCCTTATTTGTTTTGTTAAAGGTAATCGGGAAAAATTGCTTCTCCTCACATTTCCATTCCCGGATATACATAGCTTCATTAAGTTAAATATATAGTAGAAAAAAAGAATTTAACAAATGTTGTGTGAATAATGTGAATCAGGATATGTATAATCTTACAAAAATTACATAACTACCTTCGTTCATGAAATTTGATTGATGAACAGGTGTTTTGTCTTCGTTCTTGTCGATATGGTCGACACACTTATCATGCTTGATAGGAGCACAGGAACAATAAGCACAGAGAAAAGTTCCTCTTTCAGAGAGAAATTGATCACATTCGTTGCAGTTATTACAACGCCCCCTCGTAATGCCACGACAATCCTTGTTCGACATCTTAAAAATACTTTCGACGGACATTCAATCACAAATGAAGAAATCCAAGGACTAGTTTCACATGGTTATATTGTGCAATCGGGACATGGTCATATTGCGCAATCGGGACCAATGATCGGGACTCGGTGACACGTGATATGGTACCTGCCTCCAGTTGAAATTCTAATACGAGTCTCTAATCCAATTCAATTTGAAACCAAACACCAACAACAAAGTTGTCTTCTCTACTTCTGCTTCATATGCTCACTCAACACTGAAAACTTGTTTGAATTTGAAAAGTAGAGTAAATTGAAAACGTACCACGTAAAGGGACACCATGACAGTATCAGCCAGGTTTGCTATTGTTTCCATGTTTTGCTTTGACAACTGTTTATACTGTTTACTTTATACTATTTGGTAATATGGGCAGGCATGCCCCGGCATGGTTTTTTGACTTGAGTTGACAAGAATGGATTAGTATATCTAGTGTGTTGTGTGTCCGCAGCGCAGAGCAAGAGTCAGATGAGGGCTCTTGCCTTATTTCAAAAGCATCTGCAGTAGGTACCTGAGCTGAAAGAGCCAGCTGTAAATAATAAGTAATTAGGAAAATACCTATATACTTGCAGAAAATTGAGAAAATTATATTAATCTGCAGAATAGTGTCATTATCTTTATCTACTGTATCAATTTTCTGTAACATATCAAATTCTTAGGCCATACTTATTAACACTTCTTTATTTATATGAAAAAGTTATGCATTTTTGGAAGTTTAGTGGAAATTTTGAATCGTTTAAATAGATAAATGTACATAATAATTAAGATTTAGTGTCAATGTTGGCTAATAGCCTGTTACACATTTAAACTCCAGTTGCCAGATTGGATACTTTGCTATATAGGTGTTAGGTGTGCCATAGAAGATCATAAGATCATGAGATTAAAATAATATTAGCTTAGAAATTTTTTATAGAAAACCCAAAATATACCCTTTTTCAAAATTCACTGACATTTTTACTTAAAAACACCCCTTTTTCTAAAATCCTAGGTCCTAGGATATTTTCAATATTCTACCCCTTTCTCAGTGATTTTATGGACGCGCCTGATAGTATTTTTTGTTCCATAATGCACCCGCCGGGCGAAACGCCCAGTGGACAGTTTTCTTATGTGTGATGCAGAGGACTGGGTCGGGGCGGGAAACTAGAATAGAAATTGCGAATGGCGTCTTGTGTTCTTCGTGCTCTGCCACATTTTGCGTACCGAATCAGAAAGGTTTAAAATTCAAATTCATGTTGAATTAATTTCAAAAAACCTTAGAAATTAATAGACTGTCTCTCTCTGATGACTGTATGTCGGTTTTTTATTATAACGTTCTTTTTTTGTGAGTATTTTGATTACTGTTTGCGCAGTATCTTTGATATAAATACAAAACAACAAGATACGAAAACAAGGCCAGAGTCCACAAGAAACGATTCAGATGTCTTCCTCTCTCAATATCTCGCAAGCGGCAAAATATGGCAAGAAAAGCTTAAACACATGGATTGACCATGCATGAGCTAACATTTTTATGATGAAAGCGCAAACATTCTTTAACATTCCTGAGAGAAAATTGAAAGCCGCCTGCAGCTAAGAGTTTTGTCGTAGCTTAGGCCAACGTCTCACCGTCGTACTAAAAGGGCTATAATTCAAATAAATATAGTTTTACAATTGTTAAACTTGCACAAAAATCAAAAGAAAAGCATAATAAACCTAATAAAATCAGTCAAAAAACTTACCTATCCCAGATCTAAAGTGAAAACAGTAATAACAAAATATCACTCTTCAATTTTACAGGGTCAAAAATTTCACGACACAGCTCGATTTCGCCTCGAAGCGCAATTCGAATTTTGCATCACACATCAGAAAACCGCATTTCATTGGTCGTTTCGCCTCCCGCGCTTCGCGCTCCCTGGTTATGACGCCCGAAAGTTGCGGAAATTCGCTGATTACGTAATCTTTTATGATTCAGTACCGCGCAGAACTGGGGATTGGGCAGAGTTGTGTTTGACGTCATAGTAGGGACCCATAAATTCATTCATAAGTTTGCAGTAGTAAACACTACAGAAACTTAGGTGAAACAAACTGGCAAAATGCCTTTTCGATGTGTTTTGCCGACTTGTGGTAATACTCCTGACAAAGAAAAGTGTATAGCGCTTCACAAGATTCCTTTTTTCAATGATGATCATCCAGAGGGGAAGAGAAGAAGAAAGAAATGGGTAGATTTTATAAATTCAAAGCGAGCAGACAAGTGGGAACTAAATTAAAACACAACTGTTTGCTCTGTACATTTCACCCGCGATAGTTTCATCCGTAAAATCATGGTGCCAGGATCAACTCCAAGACTGATTGTTGATGATATTGGTGTAGTTCCTTACCCTACGATACTGGAATCAAAAAAAGACGAGGGCGAGATGTCTGCTTGAACAAGAAGAAAGGTAAGAGGGCCTAAGTTGCTCACGTGGGAACTTCATCTTTCTAAGAATCCCAGTTCAATTAAAAGTATCTTGATAAAAAATTTATGATTCAAAGTCATGTTAATCCATCAATTTTTTTAAACAAAAAACATTTTTCCAGACTATCAAAGACTTAAACAAATCTGCTGCCTCATCAACCCCTCTTTCACTGGTCTCAGTGCTAAGCACTTCTGAGGAGCCCCATGAACAACAGTTAGTGTCACCCCATCAAGCAACAGCAGCTGAGAGTAGTTCTATCATAGACCTTGGGGCCCCAAGTGAGAAAACTGATGAGGTATGTCAGAATGAATGCAGTATTTTTACTCTATTTCATTATGTTCAGTTATAGATACATAGTGTAATCTATATTTATTTAGGCTACAAGAGAAACTTTCTAAGTACAGTTGTATCTTTTTTTTTAAGTCTCAAGACGCCAATATTGAGTATCCAGAAGCAGAGTCCAGCATTTCAAGACAAAAATCATTGAGAATGTCAAAGAACAAAGTTATATCTTTAAGACTTTTGCTTCAAAAACAAACATTAAGGAATCAGAAACTGCAGAGTAAGTAATTTGATTCCTTCAAGTATGTCAATTGAGAAAATATATATAAATTCATCAGCTGTCCATTTCAATCTTGTACAGGTAAGTTTTAAGTTCCATAAATCCCTTTTTTCAAATGCAGATACATCAGGTTCTTTTGTAATTTGTAATTACCAATCACTGAACAATTCTTTGCATGTTTGATCTTGATCTTGTAGAAAAATCAAGCTGGTAGTAGCAGTGCTATGGAGTTCTATGCATTCAAAAAATGTTTCAAATTTCTAATAAATAATGGTATATCAATATCAAAGTTTGTAACTGATCGACATACTGGCATCTCAAAATTCCTGACTGATAACCATCCGGACATAAAGCATCACTTTGATCTTTGTCATATTGCAAAAAGTAAGTTTAAATCTATTCCTTTGGTGCAACAGATCATGGTTGAATACAATAACTTGATAGCATAAAATTAATTGTTGAATTCACCAGGTTCTTGTCTTTTTTGTAGAAATAAATAAAGTTATGACAAAACTTGGCAAAGAGAAAGGGCTTGAAATATTGAATGACTGGATTAAATCTTGCAAAAACCATTTATATGGAGTGCTGCATCCACATTTGATGAGAACGGCAAAGTTATTCTTGCAAAGTATAATACCTTTTTCAGTCACATTGTCAACAAACATGGAAATCTTGATGATCCTCTGTTCAATAGATGCCCTCATGGACCAAATATTGCTCCAAGAAAATGGCTGCTAAAAGGTTTGCAATCAGATTGAAAACATGTAGATACTCAGCAGTGAACGATTCATCTGGTAAGGGTCAAATTGATGTGGTCCTTCATCATCGTCGAATTCGTCGCCATTGGAATTAGGCCTATCACTAGCAGCTCACAGGTAAAACACTCGAGTAATCCTACACTGGTGAAATACCGAGGAAAGTGAAATACTGTGTAGTATTTCACGTGCTGTGTCATTTCACGGCTACTGTAATACCACGAACTGTGTAATTCTATGTTGTATTTCAACTTTTTTTATTAGGCAGTGTAATGCTACACTGGTGAAATACCAAGGGAAGTGAAATACTGTGTAGGATTTCACCTGCTGTGTCATTTCACGGCTATTGTAATACCATGAACTGTGTAATTCTATGTTGTATTTCAACTTTTTTTATTAGGCAGTGTAATCCTACAGTGGTGAAATACCAAGGGAAGTGAAATACTGTGTAGTGTTTCACCTGCTGTGTCATTTCACAGCTATTGTAATGCCATGAACTGTGTAATTGAACTGTGTAATTGTATGTTGAATTTCAGCCTTTTGTAATTACCACAATTAAATCCAATCAGAGACCTCAATTCACACCTTTTGAATATCACATGATTATTATTAGAGCCAATCAGAAATCTCCATTCAAGATGGCAGTTTAAAAAATAAGGGGTTGAGAACATAATACTTTTCAGTTTGTCTTGCCTTGCTTTTCATTTTTCTGCAATTCAAAGTCTAGGCCAAAAAAGATTCAGGTCAATATGGATTATTTTTGAGTTAAGGTATCCTAGATAATAGTTTGATGTCAACAGCTTCCTCTGGCAATATGACAGCTGGTTGATTTTATAGCTGATAAGAAGAAACTGTGCAGTTAACAACATTAAATCAAGACTTGAAAAGTTCCTTTACAAAAGGTGGGAAAAATTTTAAAACTCTTTTAATATAAGAACTGATTCAGATTAATAGAATTTTTATATAATTGTGTGTTTTTTGTTATATGGCTAGCCTGATAATTCTTTTGGTAAACTATGAGGTTTTTTTGACTGTTTATTTCAGACAAAATTTCCAACAGCTGAAGTTGCTGCTTGCTAGAGTTTCATCATTCCTTGAATATTCCAAGTGAGTCATCTACAACAAGCTTGCTAAGCTTTCACTTTTTTTTATCACCAGACTTTGATAAAAATGATGACTATATCTAATTGCCTTATATTTTTTTAGAATGCTTTGAAAGAATTGGTGTCACCAATCCTTCCAAAAAGGTATGTCTATTTATGTTCTATGAAACTTCTCTTAAAAGTCTTGATGATTTTATCACAATTCATTATGTTGTGTTAGCAAATATTGTGCTAATTGTAAACTATAATTCTCTTACATTTTAGCTTTGGAAAAAAGCAAGTTATACCTTCACTGCTTGAATACGAGGACAATGAATGAAACACAAGATACATTAACTGTTGTTTAATTTGTTTTATTATTGTTGCAATTGGAAAGATTGATTACAGAACTCTTACAACATTGTTATACTATGTTTAAATATGCAAACTTTCATTATTCTGTATTTCATTTGCGTGATTTTTGTAAGTAGTAAAGGATTTCTGATTTAAGTTCTATAAAGACAGTGCCTGTTGTGTTATTTGATCTTGAATTGCATTCATGTAGAATTACAGCAAAGTGGGTATTACACCACTTTGTCCTTACACATAGAATTACACAGTTTTGGCTTACACTAAATGGGAATTACACCTCCGTTGGATTTCACGTAGAATTACACGCCATTGGCTTGCACTAAATGGGAATTACACCTCCGTTGGATTTCACGTAGAATTACACGCCATTGGCTTACACCAAAGTAGAATTACACCTTTGTGTCATTACAATGTATGTAGGATTTCAGGATTCGTCTAATCCTACGATGGATTACACGCGCGTAGAATTACACGGCGTGAGTTATTACACAGGTGATTTCACGTCGCCTTTCACGTAGTATTACTCGGGCGTTTTACCTGTGAGCTGCTTGACTTCCACCATTTTCTTCCACTTCCACCGCAGAAAAATCGTCAGATTAATACAATTCATCATCAGAAACACTGGAGATGCTACTATCCGTTGACGACATTTTTGAAAACAGACGAAAGTAACAATAAAGTAGTGATTTAGAGAGCTGCCACCAAAGCTCTGAACTTCGAAAACACCAGAAAACACCCCGAGAAAACACCAACTTCTGATGCAGAATCAAACGGGTCCCTACTATGACGTAGAAATTGACTAGTTCCCAGATCCCCAAATGCCCGGTCCTGAATCAACGAGAGTCCAGTTCAAAACCATGATAACTCAAAAACTATTTATCCGACAAAGGAAATTTTTTCAGATTCGAATTCAGCGTACTCGATTCACTTTACGCAAATCATAAAAAATTTTGGTGCAGAGGCACTTTAAAAAAAACAATACAATAACACACTGTTAAACGTCAAAGAATCAAATGATATTGTATTCTGGATGATTGAACTTTATAAAGGAAGATCAGATTAATTTCTGTTACTTAACATTATACCCAATGCAAACACAAATACAATAATATACAATTTTCTGTGAATATTACTTTGTAAACCTACTACTTTGTAAACCGATTAATTTGTGAATATTACTTTGTAAACAAACATCATATATGTGATAAGTTGTATACACCATATGATAAAAGTCTATTTTTAAGGTCTTTTTGCCTCCTTGTTTCGCTCTGGTATGCCACTACTGTGTAGAAAAGCCTGCCTTCGATTCAATTCTTGGCCCGAAAGCCTGCAGGCTAGATACTCAAAAACTGAGTTCAAACGAAACGAATCTTAGGTTCGGATCAAACGACAAAATCAAAGAGGACTGTATAATGCTCGAATAAAACAACAACGAAATTCTAAATACTAAAACAACACAGAATAGAGTACGCAATTGTAACCCAATCTAAATACAAATAAACGACAACGAAAACCAAAGACTATCAACATCAACGATTCAGTACGATTTCAAACACGATAAGGAATTTTGTCACCTGGTGGTATTCGTCAATACTTCCTTTCCATTTACGGTTCCATATTCAGCAGAGTAATGTTTTGTATCCTTTCAATGCAAGTGTTTAAGTCTTGTCAAAAATCCAAATTCCCTTCAGCGATAAATTCTTTTCAATAAAGTTCAGTTATAAAATCCAGCGAGTATATATCAAACGACTATTTCCAAGAGTAGCTTATATCACAAGAGTGTATCCAAATCCAAGAGTATATTCAGCGAGTGTATCCGTAAACAAGAGTATATCAAATAAGTTTACGTGTTTCATCAAAGTTGGTTCATAGTTTCAAAGTTCAGCAGCTTAAACACGTTCGATAAATCCAACGATTTCAATGTCTACCTCACGATTCAAGACTCAAAATTCAAGACAAAAACAACAGTTAATGACTGTGCTGAAATATTCTTTAATTTCCTTACATATTAAATGCTGCATTGAAATATTTAATTATACCTGCTGTGTTATGTAAATTAGATAGGGTAGTTGAGAGGGGAAGTTTTTGGGAAGAAGAGAAGTGAGATAGATGAGATAGATCGAAAGAACATATTAATGGGACAGATTTTGATAGAAATAACTGAAAGAAAGTAAAGGATATATTGAAAGAGTAAAGGACAATTTGCGATTAACTGACAGCGATAGATTGTGGGTTTGTATAAGGGGTTTTTTTTGTATTTGTTTGTTTGTTTGTTTTGTTGGTATTTTCTGTAGGCCTATTTACGTTTGCTACGGGTTTTGATATGATATAAATTTGTTGTTTATTCGAGATTTAGTCTGTTTGTTGGGTATCTACTTGAACAGGAGATTGGGGAATAAGGTCTCGCGACTATTTCCAATAAATTTGGTGCCGTGACCCGGGAATACTTGGCAAAATGGACTTTAAAAAGACAGCAAGACTTAGACAAGCTTATCGTAAGGCCGCCGATGAAATTGCAGCGGAAGTACCAGCATTGATAGCGAATAAATCAGCTTTACCTGCAAAAAAGTTGGAGATGACAAGAATACAACTATTTGAATCCTTCACGACTATAAAGAAGCTTGACAGTGAGATTGAAACACTCTTGTGTGAAAAGGATAGCGAAGAAGATATTTTCAAGGAAATATCCGAAACAAAAAAGATTAACGAGCAATATCACACAGCGTTGCTAAATTTAGACGAGGAGCTAAGACCTCAACCAAGAGAACCAACGCCTACTCATGCATCAAGTCGCGATGTGGTTAGACCAAAGCTAAGAAAGTTAACTTTGGCGAAATTTGACGGAGAACCAAAGAATTGGATGGAATTTTGGGACTCTTTTGAAGGGGTTGTAGATAACAATCCAAGTTTATCTGATAGAGACAAGTTCGAATACTTAAGAGATTCTCTTGAAGGGAAAGCAAAGAAGGCTGTAGCTGGGTTTAGACTGACAGAGGCAAATTATAAGATGGCAATAAAGATGTTGAAAGACAGATTCGGAAGAGAGGAGGAAATTAGTCGAGCTCATTATGAAGATTTAACAAGATTGCAGCCTATATACAGTGATAAAGACATAGTCAAGGTCAGGAAGTTTTATGACGAAGTGGAGTTCCACCACAGAGCATTGCAGGCCCTTGGTAAAAAACAAGAACAATACTCGGATGTATTTGTTCCCATTGTTGAGAGTAAACTTCCAGAAAACATCAGAGTGTCAGTATTGGCTAAGAAAGTAGACTCTTGGAATATGGAAAAGCTTTTGGAAGTGTTAGCCTCAGAAATCAACATAAGAGAGAAAAGCAAACCTACTACGTATGTAAGAAGAGAATCTGAAGGTCAAAAAAGAGGAATAGCAACAGCAAGTGCGCTTGTTGTAGATGGAGAGAAGAAACAGTGTGTATACTGTTACGAAGATAGTCACCTCAGTGAAACATGTAGCAAAGTGGTAAGCGCAAAAGACAGAAAGGACCTCCTTAAGAAATATGGCAGATGCTATATATGCGTGAAGAGAGGACATAGAGCAAGTGAATGTAGAAACAAGATGACTTGTAGCAAATGCTCCAAAAGACATCATATCAGTATTTGTGAGAAAGAGAAAGATTCAGAGGTAGTAAGTCCAGGACTTCATGTAAAAGATGGTGGAAATATTGCAATGCAAACAGCACAAGCTGTTATAAGCACAGATGGAGGAAAGACTCCTGTAAGATGCAGAGTTCTATTCGACTCTGGGAGTCAAAGATCTTTCATAAGATCTACGATTGTTAAAATGCTAGGAGCAAAGAGTTCTCAGAGACAATGCCTTACACTTGGTGGATTTGGAGAAAAAGAACCAAAGGAGAAATGCTACAACATCCATGAGATTGAAGCAAAATCACTGAAAGGAAACAATGTTGTAAAGATGAAAGTGACAGAGGTTCCGGTTATTTCCAAAGGCACAAAAAATGGTCACATAGAGAAGGTCAAGCATGAATATAAGCACCTTGAAAATCTTTGGTTTTCAGATGTAAGTGAACGAGAACACTTAGAGATCGACGTGTTGATTGGCGCAGATCAGTTGTGGGAATTTCAGACAGGCAGTATCATACGGGGGGAGATTGGAGAACCAGTTGCTATAGAAACAAAACTGGGCTATGTGCTTTCTGGACCAATGAAAGGTACGAGTGAAGAGTCCATAAATGTGAATCTGTGCGTCGCTGAAGAAGGACTAAACGAAAAGGTACAAAAACTATGGGATTTAGAGACAATAGGAATAAAAGAAGAAAATCCCATTTATGAGTCACTGATAGATGAAATAAGTTTCAATGGAGAGAGGTACAAAGTCAAGTTACCATGGAAAGAAAATGAAGTTAAGATACCATCGAATTACAATCTTGCACTCGAAAGGTTGAAAGGACAGTTCAAGAGATTGAGAAAAGATCCAAAAATTCTATCCGAGTATGATAGTATCATCAGAGAACAAGAGAAAGAAAAGATAATAGAGAAAGTTCCACAAGAAGAGATAGAGAAAGAGGAGGCAAAGTCCACTATTTGCCACATCAGGCAGTGGTGCGTCAAAACGCCGAAACAACAAAAGTTCGAATCGTTTTCGATGCCTCTGCCAAAGAAAGAAAGTCAAGCTCATCCTTGAATGAAAATTTACATGTGGGGCCGCCACTGACGCCCTTAATGTATGATGTCTTACTGAGATTGAGGTGTTATGATACTGTATTAATTGGAGACATTCAAAAAGCATTTCTAAACATAGAAGTGGATGAAAAAGAGACTCATTGAGGTTTATCTGGGTTGAAGATGTCAGCAAAGACAAGATAAAGCCTGTTGTTTACCGATCAAACAGAGTTATATTTGGAGCAGGTCCATCTCCTTTCTTATTGAACGCAACAATCAAGTATCACGTGGAAAAGTATGAAAGTAAAGATCCAGAGTTCAGCGAAAAAATGAAAAAAGGCTTTTTCGTAGATGACCTCGTTACAGGAACTAAGAGTATTGAAGAAGCATTTGAGTTATATAAAAAGACACAAAGCAGAATGGCAGAAGGAGGATTTCAAATGCGGAAATGGAAAAGCAACGAAAGTCAGTTAGAGCAAATGATTGAGAAGGATAAAAGACAGGAAGAAATTCTGAAAGAAAACTCTGTAAACATAGAGATGGGTGAAGCCAAAGAAGCAGCAGGAAAGATAGAGAAAGTTGTTAGCAACAGCGACAAAGTGCTAGGAGTTCAATGGGACAAAACAACAGACAAGCTACAGATAGATACAGAGAAATTTACAGCAATAGCGAAAGAAGAGACAGAAAAGATAACAAAGAGATCAGTCCTTAGCATTATTGCGAAAATGTATGATCCTTTAGGAATCATTAGTCCGATTTTGGTAGATGCTAAGATATTGTTGCAAGAACTGTGCAAAATAAAGATTGGTTGGGACAATGAACTACCAGACAAATTCAAAGGTATGTGGTTCCAGTGGATTGAAAGTTTAAAGTTAGCCAAGATTATAGAAGTGGAAAGATCAATTGTGAAAGGAATGAAAGGAGAAGTGACAGAGATAGCTTTACATGGATTCAGCGATGCGAGTCAAAAGGCATACTGCGCGGTTGTATACCTTGCGGTTTACACACCTAACAGTTGTCAAATAAGCTTGCTTACATCAAAAACCAGAGTAACTCCAATCAAAGAAATGTCAATTCCACGCCTAGAGCTTACAGCAGCTAGGATTTTGGCAAAGCTGGTAGAAACAGTACAGAAAGCGCTCGAGAAGACCATAGAAATAGATAATGTATACCTATGGACAGATAGCATGACCACTTTGTATTGGATAATGAACAGAAGAGAATGGAAAGTTTACGTAGCAAATAGAGTAAAAGAAATCTTGAGCAAAACGGAAAAAGGCTCCTGGAATCATGTAGCCGGAAAGGATAATCCAGCCGATCTAGGATCCAGAGGACAGAAAGCAGTAGAGTTGAAAGCAAACGAATTATGGTGGAAAGGACCGGAGTGGCTTCCATTTAAAGATAAATGGGATGACAGAAAAGAGATTGAAGAGGTCGAAGATTGTAAAACAGAAGAAAAGAAAGAGACGGAGCAAGTTCTCTTATTGACTGATAAAGACCAAGAAGATAAAGATATAGACCTGACTAGGTATAGCACAGCAAGAAAGGCAATAAGAGTTGTTGCTTACATTTTAAGATTCAAGAACAATCTAAAGGCTGTGATACACAAACAAGAAATAGTTACGGACAGATTAACTGTAGCAGAGTTGAAAGAAGCAGAGAATCTTTTGATAAAAAAAGCTCAGAACGATATCAAGAAAGACCCAAATTTCAAAAAGATAGAGAAACAGCTATGTGTCCAAGAAACAAATGATGGGCTGTTAAAGTGTCAAGGGAGATTGTCGAATGCGGATATTCCAGAGGACTCAAAGGAACCAATCTTGTTACCAAAGTATCACCGATGGACAGAGTTAATTATGTTGAGAGCCCACGATAGAACAAGACACGGAGGAGTTCGAGAGACGTTGGCTGAGTTGAGGAGTCAGTTTTGGGTACCTCAAGGCAGACAGCAAATCAGAAAGATTATAAAGAGATGCGTCACTTGTCGCAGATATGAAGGAAAGCCTTACAGTGTTCCGATCACGGCAAAACTACCAGAATTTCGAGTGAAACAGTCGAGACCGTTTCGTAATATTGGTGTTGATTTTGCTGGGCCAATGTTTGTTAAACAGGGCAAAGGTTTGAAGAAGGTATATTTGTGTTTGTTTACTTGTGGAGTCACAAGAGGAGTGCATTTGGAAGTGGTAGAAGAATTGTCAACTTCGAGGTTTTTGCTTTGTTTGAGAAGGTTCGCCGGTAGAAGGGGGAATGCCATCGTTGATAGTGAGCGATAACGCTAAGACAATTAGAGCAGCAGCTACGTTTTTGAAGAAGCTAATGAATGATGAAAAGGTTCAGAGGTATTTGGATGATGGTGGTGTTACTTGGAAATTCAATCTGTCGCGTGCCCCATGGTGGGGTGGCTTTTTTTGAGCGAATGATCGGTTGTGTGAAGCGGGTTCTGAGAAAGGTTCTTGGAAACGCACGTCTATCGCTTGTCGAATTGCGAACTGTAGTATCAGAGATAGAAGGAACTGTTAACAACCGACCATTAACTTACGACTACTCAGAATTTGGAGAAGATATGATTACACCGTCGCATTTAATCTACGGATATCGTTTTGATTCAATACCTGATGATGTGAAAGATGAAGAAGACGAAAAAGACGTGCACAAACGACTACGTTATGTTGCGAACAAAAGAAAACACTACTGGCGAAGATGGAATCGTGAATATTTAATAGACCTCAGAGAACATCATATGAAGAGTCAGAAGAAAAATGGATCGCATCTTATACAGAAAGGTGATGTGGTTATTGTGTTTGAAGAATTGTTACCACGTGGAAGATGGAAACTTGGTCATGTAAAGAAATTGATTGTTGGTAAAGATGGTCAAGTACGTGGAGCAGTTATTGATACAGTTACTGGAAAAGGAAGATTGAATGAAATCGAGAGACCTGTGCAGAAGTTATATCCTTTGGAGGTGAATTGTAACTATGAGGACAAACAGGTAAGAGAGAATTCTATAGTTTTACCTGAGAGACAGAACAGAAGAGCTGCAGCGATTGATTCAGACTGGAGGAGACGTATCTTAGATCAGATGGACTAATCTAAGGGGGGAGTGTGTGCTGAAACATTCTTTAATTTCCTTACATATTAAATGCTGCATTGAAATATTTAATTATACCTGCTGTGTTATGTAAATTAGATAGGGTAGTTGAGAGGGGAAGTTTTTGGGAAGAAGAGAAGTGAGATAGATGAGATAGATCGAAAGAACATATTAATGGGACAGATTTTGATAGAAATAACTGAAAGAAAGTAAAGGATATATTGAAAGAGTAAAGGACAATTTGCGATTAACTGACAGCGATAGATTGTGGGTTTGTATAAGGGTTTTTTGTATTTGTTTTCTTGTTTGTTTGTTTTGTTGGTATTTTTCTGTAGGCCTATTTACGTTTGCTACGGGTTTTGATATGATATAAATTTGTTGTTTATTCGAGATTTAGTCTGTTTGTTGGGTATCTACTTGAACAGGAGATTGGGGAATAAGGTCTCGCGACTATTTCCAATATCAGTAGGGTCATCGTGGTGTTTAGTAGGAAACTGGAGAAGTCTCTTTCCTATTATTAGGTGCGACGGTGTCAATGCTTCTTCGAGACTTTCAGGATAAATGTACGTCAAAGGACGAGAATTCAATACACCTTCAATTTCAATCAGGACTGTCTGTAGTTCGTCGAATGTCAAGTTAGCTTTGCCGATGCATTTTTTCAAACTTGTCTTCACAGATTTAATTAATCTCTCGTAGAAGCCACCCACCAGGGGCCCTTGCAAGATTGAATTTCCAGATTATAGCCTTTTCGGCAAGTAAGCATCGTAGTTCTGATGATTGAATAATTCTTCTTAAGGTTTTCGAGAATGCCTTAAATGTCTTCGCATTATCTGTAACGATGATACTCGGGATTCCTCTACGGCTGATAAATCTTCGAAAGCATAACGCAAATGACTGCGCACTAAGATCTTGTACGAGTTCCAAATGTACAGCTCTAGTTGAACCGCATGTAAAGAGAGCTATGTACACTTTCTTACTTTCTCTTGAAGAACTCTTTATGAACAACGGCCCAGCAAAATCGATGCCTACAGATGCAAATGCACTGTCATGTTTGACTCTGAATTCTGGTAACTGACTTTGTTTCGGTGTACCGTACGATAAACCTTCTAATTTCTTGCACAGTTTGCATTTATGAATTGTTTTCTTCACAACCTGACGACCTCGGATGATCCAGTATTTCGATCGGAGTTCCAGTAAAGTATCTTTAGTTCCACTGTGTAAGACGTTCTTATGACATTTGCATATGATAAGTGTAGTAACATAGTGATCTCTAGGAATCAATATCGGGTATTTCGTTTCGTAGGTAAGATCTGCATGTTCGAGTCGTCCTTGACAGCGAATAATTCCGTCATCATCTATAAATGTTCTTAATTGTTTCTCAACTTCGCGAAGCTTTTCCCCTTTAAGAGTAGATTGCATATCTCTTATCCAGTAAATTTCGGCCTTTTGTACGTCTTCGGTTGTTATCCTTTCTTTGTTCTTAGATTTACTTCGACATTTCTGAATAAATCGTAGGACGTATGCCGTTACTCGGAGGAGCCTTTCATATGAGCTGTATCTCACGCAGTCAATGACTTTTGATATACAAGGCTGTTCTCTGGTATCAACCAGGAGTGTTGTGTTTGCTGTGCCTTTGCAAAAGGACCTCATTTCTTGTAAGCAGGTTTCAGGAGGTTCGGCTGGATTACATTCTTTAGGCCACTCTGTTTCATCCTTTATCAACCACTCTGGTCCCTTGAACCAACGAGAATCTTCTGTCAGGTTTGCTGGATTGCTGTTTCTGGTCGGAATATCAGCTGGATTTTGATGCCCTGGACAATGATTCCAGACATCTCTTGGTGTAAGCTTTCTAATTTCTTGAACACGATTTTCCACGAATACTTTCCACTCCTTCTGCTCGCCGTTTATCCAGTAGAATGCAACGATGGAGTCGGTCCAGCATCTGACTATTGTCACATTAAACAGAGGGGTTAATGCTTGCTTTACCAAACTGATAAGTCTAGCGAGAATAAGCGCAGATAAGAGTTCAAGTCTAGGTAGAGTTATCTTTCCGAGTGGTGCGACTCTTGACTTTGACATGACGAGATTGACCTTAGATTTTCCGTTGACGGTTATCTTTGCATATACACAAGCAGCATAGGCCTGTTCTGAACTATCACAGAATCCCATCAACTGTATCTCAGAGGGTTTCTCCCTTATATCAGAAAAGTAGTATCTTTGTACTGAGATTTTACTTACACGCATTATTTGAGCTGTGAGTTTCGTCAGTTCATCATTCAGGTATTTGGGAAGAGCTTCATCCCATCCAATCTTTTCAAGAAATAACTTCTGGAGAAAAACTTTCAATGGTGTTGTAACCGGAGAGATAAGTCCAACAGGATCAAAGATTCTTGCAATGAGACTCAATACACAGCGTTTTGTTGCTTCTGTTTTACGAAAACTATCAATTAGTTTTGAGAGTTCGAAAATGAATGTATCTTCTTTATTGTCCCATTTCAATCCTAAGATTTTGAGCTCGTCCACTTCAGCATTGTTATTGGACTTTAGAGTTGTTTTTGCGTAAGATTGATCATCTTCAGCAGTGACGTCCTTGTTTTTCTCTTCTATTATCGTTTCGGATTCTCTCGAAAGAATATGTGACGTCACCTCTTCAGAGTTTGACAGCCATTTTCGCAAGTTAAAGTTTCCCTTTCTCATTATCATTTTTGATGCATCATAGATTTTCAATACTTCGTTGACAGTATAACCTCCTGTGTTTACGTCATCTACGTAAAGACTATTAAGAAGCTTCGTGCATACTTCGGGATTTTCCTTCATGTTACGCTCCAAGTGTTCCTTCAATGTTGCATTGAGCAAGAATGGGCTGCACGAAACCCCAAAGACTACTCTTTTAAATCGGTAGGTGATTATTTCAGGTGCAGGCAAGTTAATATCATTGAACCATAGAAAACGAAGAGCGTCTCTATCATCTGGACAGACAGATATCATTAAGAATGCCTTCTCAATGTCAGCGCTTAGTGCTATTGGGTACATTCTAAATCTTGCGACAATTTCAGCAACGGTTTTGAGAAGGCAAGGACCTGTATAGAGGCATCTATTTAGTGATGTTCCTTCAGCACTTTTTGCTGACGCATCATACACTATGCGAACCTTGGTCGTCGCTTTGTCTTCGCGAACAACTGGGTGATGTGGAAGGTATGTAGTCTTCCCTACTAGTGCTTCTTGGTCTCTTGCAACTGTTTCGATAATGCCTTTCTGTTCTTGCTCTCTAATGATGGCATCATATTCTTTGAATAGAGGAATATTATTATTTAACTTTCGTTGCAAACCTTCCAGTCACTTCTTACTAATTTTGTAGTTGTCCGGCAATACTGGATGATCAGGTTTCCAAGGGAGTTTAACTTCATAGCGTCCTTCAGTAAATGATATTTCTTCCTTGAATGACTCATACACAGACTGTTCTTCCTTAAGTACTCCAATGGACTCAAGTTTCCAAAATTTGGAAACTTGTTCTTCAAGTGTTGTTTGATCTTCCTGCACTATAGCTTCAAGCTTCAAGACATGCGTTTGTACAACATTCACTTCAGCTGTTCCTGTACATGGATAATCGTCAACTGGACCTGACAATATCCATCCTAGAGTTGATTCTAATGCAGATGGGCCTCTTTCTCCTTTTATCCCACGTCCAGACATAAAGCGCCAATAGTAATTTGATCCAATCAGTATTTCACAGTCTAGTTCTTGATTAATTTCAGCTGGATAATCAGCGAGGCAAAGTCCAGCTAAATGAGGATAACTGCTTGCTGCAAATTTGATCGCTTGTTCTGAGAGAGGCACACAGAGAATTGGAACAACATAGGCCGTCACATAAACACAGAGTCCGTTATAAGAGCTTCGGACACAAAACTGTACAATATCACATGTCTGAATAGTTCCTGCATCGCTACCAAACACCTTTACTTCGATGGTCTCTTGGCTGACAGTAGGAAGCTGGAGAGCATCTCTCAAATTGGCAGAAATATATGAATGCTTGCTTCCAGTATCGAAAATCAAACGTGATATCTTTTCACTATTTGGATTTGTTGGTGATGAGATATAGCCCCTTGCTGTCTGTAGCAGAATAGATGTCCTAGACTGAACATGCATTGTCATGGTCTGTGTAACTGGAGGTGTACCAATAGACCTCGGAGATGGCTGATTTGCTTGATCAACTGTTGGCGAATTCTGGTTCAAATTTCTTTGAACTTGCTGAGTGACGTTTGGAGTATTTCTCATTGGTGGTCTAGCTTCGCCCAAAACGGGTCGCGCACTGTCGCAAATAGCTTGATGGTGTCGTTGTTCACAGATAAAACAATAAATATTGCTCTTGCATTCTCTAGAGTGGTGCCCTTTCTTAAGACACACAAAACATTGACATTGTTTCAGCAAAATTTGTTTTCTTTGAGCAGGATCAGTCACTACTGTGCACTTTGTAGAGAGATGATGATTTTTGCAAAAACTGCAAGTTACTCTATTTTCATTGTTCAACAAGGCAGCTGTTGTTGGAAATGCGTTTCGATTAGGTCTACTTTGCACAGTATAGTTACCTTTGGCATTCAGGTGGGCACATTGTTCTCTAGCAGTCAAATCCGCCTTAATGATTTCAAGAATTCGTCCAAGCTCCCATTCTTCGTTCTTGATTTGCTTCGTAACTGCCAGACGCACTTCATCAGACAGTTTACTCATTACCATAGGGTTAAGAATAGGTCCATATTCCTTTAAATCATATCCCAAAGTTTTCAAACTTCTCACATTTGTGTCTATTTTATCAACAAGAATTCTGAGACCCTTCACATCCTTATCAGTAGAAACAGTATTGAGGTTCATCAAAGCTTCAATATGAGAATTGACTATGATCTGTTTCTGTGCAAATCTGTCCTTGAGCAAATCTACAGCTATCTTATAGTTAGCATCAGTCGTTTGATTCCTGATATCGCTGCTGCAGCCTTTCCTTCTAATAGAGTTCTCAAGTGTCTGAATTTATTGACAGGTGTGATTGAGCTATTGCCATTAACAACACCAAAAGCATCCCAAAACTCATGCCAGCGTTTTGGGTCACCAGAATACTTAGGCAATGATAACTTCGGCAAATGTGCAATTTGATTCGCTGGCTGCATGCTATAAACAACAGGACCTGAATTCGAGGGTGGCGTTGGGCTTGCGCTGGCGCTAGGCTGCTGAATGGCAGCTCTAGGTAATTTCTTTGCATCAAGATCTACTAAACAGGCTTGAATTTCAGCTTGCCACCCCTCTGCTTCAACGACCGTAGCTTCAATTTCATCATCATTCACCAGAAGGAAAATCTCTTCATCTATTGCTCTTAATAATTTTGATTTATCATTAAGGTTTCTACTCAAACGTTCAATGAGAGTGCTTTCAGGGTTTTCTTTTTCGAGAAGAGCTTTGCATTCCCCAACTAGTTTAGTAGTGTGTGCTCTGTATCCTCCCCTGATTCTTTTCTTTCTAAAGACTAAGGATACTGACTGGCTAGGGGGTTCTGTACCACTAGGGTTACCTTCCTGAGACATCTTATCAAAATTTCAAAGAAAACTCAATAATATATACAACAACCAACATCCGGTTCGGTGGAGCATGTAGAAAAGGCTGCCTTCGATTCAATTCTTGGCCCGAAAGCCTGCAGGCTAGATACTCAAAAACTGAGTTCAAACGAAACGAATCTTAGGTTCGGATCAAACGACAAAATCAAAGAGGACTGTATAATGTTCGAATAAAACAACAACGAAATTCTAAATACTAAAACAACACAGAATAGAGTACGCAATTGTAACCCAATCTAAATACAAATAAACGACAACGAAAAACAAAGACTATCAACATCAACGATTCAGTACGATTTCAAATACGATAAGGAATTTTGTCACCTGGTGGTATTCGTCAATACTTCCTTTCCATTTACGGTTCCATATTCAGCAGAGTAATGTTTTGTATCCTTTCAATGCAAGTGTTTAAGTCTTGTCAAAAATCCAAATTCCCTTCAGCGATAAATTCTTTTCAATAAAGTTCAGTTATAAAATCCAGCGAGTATATATCAAACGACTATTTCCAAGAGTAGCTTATATCACAAGAGTGTATCCAAATCCAAGAGTATATTCAGCGAGTGTATCCGTAAACAAGAGTATATCAAATAAGTTTACGTGTTTCATCAAAGTTGGTTCATAGTTTCAAAGTTCAGCAGCTTAAACACGTTCGATAAATCCAACGATTTCAATGTCTACCTCACGATTCAAGACTCAAAATTCAAGACAAAAAACAAACAACCTCAGAATCCATCAAAAACAAGGCAATAAAAATTCCTCGACATTCATACTTCAAAAGAACCAATCAACAACCCATCAGGGTTGACGCACGTAACTAATTCGATTTATTGTACATACTGGTTGCTTAAGGATTCTTCATTTGCCAGTCATTATCACTACCTGCAGTGTAAAAGAACGGCATTAAACTTTTCTGTACAATAACAGGCATAAATGAGGAGCACAAGATTCAGTTCTATGAGGGCTATCTCTAAAATCAGGAACAACGGGAACATGAGAAACAAAGTAGGTACATGAGGAACAAGGCCGGAACAAAGCATAATAAAGATAAAGGAAAATTTGACACATTCTGAAACTTTTAGTTTTGAACAAGTAACGCTTGAAGACACCTTAAATCAAATTTCACTGCTGAATCCCTCAAAAGCATCACCAATTAATAGTTTACCAACAAAGATCATAAAGAAAAATCAAGATATTATTGCTCCTATCTTGCACCAACAACTAAATGCCAATATCTTACAATCCACTTTCCCTGATGAACTAAAAAGGGGTGACGTTAAGGCTATTTTCAAGAAGGACGATGCTTTTTGTAAAAAGAACTACAGGCCCATCACAATTTTGCCCAGCTTATCAAAAGTTTATGAAAGAATTATAGAAACACAGCTGAAGCGATTCGCAAATAATTTTCTATCGCCACTGCTCTGTGGCTTCCGAAAAGGATATAATACACAACACGCTCTTCTTAGATTTGTTGAAAGTTTGAAAAGGGCATTAGATGATCGCGAAAATGCTGCAGCTGTTTTCATGGATCTCTCAAAGGCTTTTGATTGCATAAACCATAAACTTTTGATAGCAAAACTAGCCAGCTACGGAGCAGACAAAGAAGCCCTTCGTCTCATCCATAGTTATTTACAAAATAGAGTGCAAAGAGTTAAAGTAAATGGAGCTTTCAGCTCTTTCAGAGATACAACTATTGGTGTCCCACAAGGGTCAGTTCTGGGACCTCTCCTGTTTAACATATTTATAAATGATTTATTCTATGTAACGGAGACTGAAATATGTAACTACGCTGACGATACAACGTACTATACTTGTGATAGTAACATCGATGCAGCAATAGTAAGACTGGAAAATGATGTCTCTAAAAGTGCAGAATGGTTTGACAACAACTGCATGAAACTGAACAAATCAAAATGTCATTTGATGACTTTCGGTAACGACAACATTGAAGAAACAATAAAATAGATGATGAGGTTATTTCGGAAAGCGCTGAAGAAAAATTATTAGGCGTAACCTTAGACAAGAAATTAACGTTTAAGTCACACGTTAATACATTATGTAAAAAGGCTAACCAAAATTACATGCGTTATCTAGAATAGCCTGTTATATCAGCGGTGACAAATTAAAACAAATTATGCAGACGTTTGTATTGTCACAATTCAATTACTGTCCCCTCATTTGGATGTTTTACGATAGACGTACGAATAATAAGATAAATCACATCCACGAAAAAGCTTTGAGAATAGCTTATGGCGACAAAGAATCAGACTATTTAACTCTTTTGCAAAAGGACAATTCAGTGACCGTTCACCAGAAAAGTTTACAACTGCTGATCACGGAGATCTTCAAAACAAATAATGACCTCAATCCAATTTTTATGAAAGAAATTTTTCTGAGAAAAATTTCACAATATGATCTGAGAATTAACAACCGGCTGCAAGTGCCGAAGTATAAAACTGTAGCTTATATTGGGAGCTTTTTGTGGAACACGATTGCGGATGAGGTCAAAGTTTCTGAAACTATTTGCAAATTTAAAACACTTATTAAAAACTGGAAAGGTGAAACATGCAGTTGTAAACTATGTACACCATACATAGCTCAAATTGGTTTCTTCACTTAGTCATATTTTAACTTTCGGTATACTTTTCAATAAACTTTCAACTACATCTTTGTTTGAATAACTATGTACAATTTATTTTGATCTTTAATTTATTCTTAGTTTCGTGGTAGGTTTTAATTAGCTATTTAATTATTAGCTATTACTAATAATACCTACGGTAAATAAATTGATAATAATAATAATAATAATAATAAAGTAGGAACATGAGGAACAAAGTAGGAACATGAGGAACAAGGCAGGAACATGGCGGGAACATGAGGAACAAGGTGGGAACATGAGGAACAAGGCGGGAACAAAGTGGGAACATGAGGAACAAGGTGGGAACATGAGGAACAAGGCGGGAACAAGGCGGGAACATGAGGAACAAGGCGGGAACAAAGTAGGAACATGAGGAACAAAGTAGGAACATGAAGAACAAGGCAGGAACAGGGCGGGAACATGAGGAACAAGGTGGGAACATGAGGAACAAGGCGGGAACAAAGTGGGAACATGAGGAACAAGGTGGGAACATGAGGAACAAGGTGGGAACAAAGCAGGAACATGAGGAACAAGGCAGGGAACAAAGTGGGAACATGAGGAACAAGGCAGGAACAAAGTGGGAACATGAGGAACAAGGCAGGAACATCAGGAACAAAGTGGGAAAAGACTTAATGTTAGACTTATTACACAGGTTTCAGTGTAGTAAGTATTCGCAGCACCATATTTTGTTCTTGTTGTTGTTGGAAAGCTGCTCAAACGGTCAGTGTAGCGAATTGCTGTTGTTGTTCATGGTGAATTTAAGCAGGTCTTAAAAAAGCTATTGTTCAGCTATTAGCTACTATTTGTTTTAAGTCGAACATTGGACATTTTGCGTTGGGCGTTGAAGCGTTGACGAGCTGACCCAGAGTTGGCCTGCGTCGCGTGGCCTCGTTTCCGTTTGGCGGAAAATAACACTCTAATATTAGACTCACTACACGAGTCTCTAGTTTACGCTCCCTTAATTTGATTTGTCACTCCAACAGAGACTCATGTCCTTACAACAACATTTTCCAGACCGGTCCGAGCAATCCAGACTACGGCCTCACTCTGGAGTTTCAGGATTTAAAGGCATTTGATTGGTTCAAAAACAATACCTATTGTTTTTGAGGCAAATGCTGCAATCTGATTGGGACGCCAATTTTTGGCGCGGCTTGCCAGTTTCAGAGCTGTAAGGACATAAGTCCCACACTGAGCGATTTTGAAAAACAACAACAACAACATCGAGCGAAGTAGTGGGACTTATGGAGTGAGTCTACTCTAATATTAGATCTTTTTCTGGGAAGCTTCACGTGTCCTCATGGCCGGGTAACTTTATCAGGTCAGGCACGTGAAACTTGAAAACATGTTTCGTTTGCCATCGATCCCAGCAAAGAGCTGTAAGGACATGAGTCTCTGTTGGAGTGACAAATCAAAATAAGGGGAGCGTAAACTAGAGACTCGTGTAGTGAGTCTAATATTAGAGTGTTATTTTCCCCCCAAACGGAAACGAGGCCACGCGACGCAGGCCAACTCTGGGTCAGCTCGTCAACGCTTCAACGCCCAACGCAAAATGTCCAATGTTCGACTTAAAACAAATAGTAGCTAATAGCTGAACAATAGCTTTTTTAAGACCTGCTTAAATTCACCATGAACAACAACAGCAATTCGCTACACTGACCGTTTGAGCAGCTTTCCAACAACAACAAGAACAAAATATGGTGCTGCGAATACTTATTACACTGAAACCTGTGTAATAAGTCTAACATTAAGTCTTTTCCCACTTTGTTCCCGATGTTCCCGCCTTGTTCCTCATGTTCCCGCTTTGTTCCCACCTTGTTCCTCATGTTCCCACTTTGTTCCCGCCTTGTTCCTCATGTTCCCACCTTGTTCCTCATGTTCCCGCCCTGTTCCTGCCTTGTTCCTCATGTTCCTACTTTGTTCCTCATGTTCCTACTTTGTTCCCGCCTTGTTCCTCATGTTCCCGCCTTGTTCCCGCCTTGTTCCTCATGTTCCCACCTTGTTCCTCATGTTCCCACTTTGTTCCCGCCTTGTTCCTCATGTTCCCGCCTTGTTCCTCATGTTCCCACTTTGTTCCCGCCTTGTTCCTCATGTTCCCACCTTGTTCCTCATGTTCCCGCCCTGTTCCT
>JACTAT010000159.1:58023-79793 GCA_014526335.1 Chrysaora quinquecirrha
AATAAATTTATTTTAAGTTGGCTTTACATAGCTGAAGACATTAATTAAAAGTTATAGCTAATTTACGCCAACTATTTAAAAATACTGATCTAAAATACTAGATAAAATCCTTTAAAACTTATATACATGTGATAAAATTTTTAGCTTAAAATGTGATAAAATGTCATAAAATCGATCAAAACTTATTGATAAAAACATGAAACATAATCATTCTATAAGAACCCAAGATTTTGGATGAAAGGCCGACATATTTTGCAGAAGCATTCCTCTCCATTCCAATTTTTTATTCTGGATCTGAAATCTCGAATTGATTCAGCATTTCTAGTATCTCGAGGATGGGAGAGCCAAAGTTGAGGTCCTCTGTATCTAATAGTCTCGGACCCAAAAATTACAGTTTTTATCCTAGGTATTTCGAATTCATTATTATTTAAAAGGCTATACATATTTTCTCGCTCCCTAAAGATCTCTTTAATGAATGTGGGGTTTATATTTTTGTGTGTTTTTAACATTTCAGTCAATAGAGTTTGTAAATTCTTGGCATGTATAGTGACTGAATTATCCCTTTCTAATAAACATTCAAAACTAGAAACAAAATCCTTATAAGCAATTCTTAAGGCCCTTTCATGTATTTTATTAATTTTAGAATTTAAATGCTTGCTATGGAACATCCAAGCCAGTGGACAGTATTGAAACTGGCTCATTACGAAGGCTCTCATTAAAATTCGCAGCTTGTTGGAATCCATGTATGCAGAGAGACGGGAGAGTGCAAAAAGCTTGTTTCCAGCCTTCTTACATAGCTTATTAATATGCGTCTCATAAGTTAGTTTGTGATCGATTATTACTCCGAGCAACTTCTCCTCGTCCTTATTTTCAATAATGCTGTCACCTACACTAACTGTAATAGTTTGATTAGCGCTTTTCCCTAGTACAATAAAGTGACATTTTTCTGTATTTAATTTCATAAAGTTATCTTCAAACCATTGAATAAATATCGTGGAATCATTTTCTAATCTCATGATTACGTTATCCAAATTCTTATCGCTTGCATAAATGGTGGTATCGTCTGCATAATTACAGATATTAGATTCTTGAATGGAGAGTAGCAAATCATTTATATACATGTTAAAGAAAAGGGGACCAAGAACTGACCCTCGTGGTACTCCTAACAAAAGATTTTTAAATTTACTGAAAGATCCATTGATTTTCACTCTTTGCTGTCTGTTTTCCAAAAAGCTGTGAATTAGTGAAAGAGCCTCGCGATTAAAACCATACGCATGTAATTTGGCCAAAAGAAGATCATGCTTGATGCAATCAAATGCTTTTGAAAGGTCCATAAAAATTGCACCTATGCTTTCTCCATTATCCAAGCCTATTTTCCATTTCTCTAGCATCCGAATCAGGGCGTGTTGTGTATTGAAACCTTTGCGAAATCCACATAGAAGATCTGATAGAAAAGGGGTTATATGCCTAGTTATCTGCTTATTTAGAATTTCAGCAACTTCCATACCACGGACATGTCCGTGAAACGTCCGTGGTTTCCCGTGGTGATTTCCGTGGTAAAAGGAGGGTGGAAGCGGTTGTGGGCATGCGCAGTGAGTGCATTTTTGAACCGTGAAAGTTTCTCCATGATGGGCGTTGATGACGAAAATTTCATCGGTAAGTTTTGCTTTTTTCTTCATTGATTTTCTAAATTTACTACTATTTTCTACCATTTGTAATTATAAACGACACGGTCGCATAGTACTGTTGGAAAATAGGCAGCAAAAAGGCAGGCAGTGAGTGATTCTTCGTTCCTCTGGCGAGGCATGTTTCGCGAAGATGGCGTCCATGAGATCTCGCAGAAGATGGACCAAGTTTGTAGCGTTGTTTCATAAATTCCTTAGGGGCTCTTTGTACATTGATTGCATGATTAGAAAGATAAATTCTTCAGGTATTTAAAAGTTTCAAAGCGCCCCGAAGCGCCCCTCTCCAAATTGGCATTTCGGCTGTATTTATGACCCCTACTTTTCAGGTTTGCCATGACGAAAAGCCGATTTATTGAAGGCACGCTACGCTGCCTGCGATAGCGATCCTGAGCTGCGGTCCTTCGGTACACTGTACGTGTCGTCAATGGAAGTGGAAACATCCTTCCCCTCAGAACCATCTTATTTTACGGCGTTTGATTTATTAGGTACCGAATTTATTTCTAAATAATTGAAAGATTTCAGTTGTTAAACGTAAATCTTAAATTTGCCCAAACAAAATGTGAAATTCTGTGAATTTCTTTAGTAGATTGGAGACTGGAGAGGCCTAAAGATTTAGGCCCATCACATTCTTATTTTATCACAGTCAGCCCTATGTTATGCCTAAGTTCTCATGGCTTTTGTAACTTTAAGAAAGAAAGCAAACATGGAAAGAAAAATTCCTTCATTACCCTTTCTTTGCACATGTCTCATTTTAAATAAGCCAGTAGCAACAAATTTTTTGCTAGATGGTTAGAACTTTGTCTATTTTCCAACACAAGGGAAACCAATCCTTAGGAAAGGTGCACTTATGAGGAAAGGAAAATATCAACTTTTACCCCTGTACCCACTCACTGTTAAATACATACCAAATAAGATCAAACAACAAGAAGCCTTTCCTTGTATTTTTGTATTAAATGCAAAGTGGGATTGAACGTTGAATTCCAAGTGGGATTGAAAATCCAACTGTATTAAGGGAAATACAAGAATTTTGTCTAACAAATCTTTAAATGAGCTTGCTCTTATCTTCAATATTTATCACAAGGAGCTCATATGCTCATAGAACTTGATGGACTCTGAGGTTGTTTGTTTTTGTCTTGAATTTTGAGTCTTGAATCGTGAGGTAGACATTGAAATCGTTGGATTTATCGAACGTGTTTAAGCTGCTGAACTTTGAAACTATGAACAAACTTTGATGAAACACGTAAACTTATTTGATATACTCTTGTTTACGGATACACTCGCTGAATATACTCTTGGATTTGGATACACTCTTGTGATATAAGCTACTCTTGGAAATAGTCGTTTGATATATACTCGCTGGATTTTATAACTGAACTTTATTGAAAAGAATTTATCGCTGAAGGGAATTTGGATTTTTGACAAGACTTAAACACTTGCATTGAAAGGATATAAACATTACTCTGCTGAATATGGAACCGTAAATGGAAAGGAAGTATTGACGAATACCACCAGGTGACAAAATTCCTTATCGTGTTTGAAATCGTACTGAATCGTTGATGTTGATAGTCTTTGTTTTTCGTTGTCGTTTATTTGTATTTAGATTGGGTTACAATTGCGTACTCTATTCTGTGTTGTTTTAGTATTTAGAATTTCGTTGTTGTTTTATTCGAACATTATACAGTCCTCTTTGATTTTGTCGTTTGATCCGAACCTAAGATTCGTTTCGTTTGAACTCAGTTTTTGAGTATCTAGCCTGCAGGCTTTCGGGCCAAGAATTGAATCGAAGGCAGGCTTTTCTACATGGTCCACCGAACCGGATGTTGGTTGTTGTATATATTATTGAGTTTTCTTTGAAATTTTGATAAGATGTCTCAGGAAGGTAACCCTAGTGGCACAGAACCCCCTAGCCAGTCAGTATCCTTAGTCTCTAGAAAGAAAAGAATCAGGGGAGGATACAGAGCACACACTACTAAACTAGTTGAGGAATGCAAAGCTCTTCTCGAAAAAGAAAACCCTGAAAGCACTCTCATTGAACGTTTGAGTAGAAACCTTAATGATAAATCAAAATTATTAAGAGCAATAGATGAAGAGATTTTCCTTCTGGTGAATGATGATGAAATTGAAGCTACGGTCGTTGAAGCAGAGGGGTGGCAAGCTGAAATTCAAGCCTGTTTAGTAGATCTTGATGCAAATAAATTACCTAGAGCTGCCATTCAGCAGCCTAGCGCCAGCGCAAGCCCAACGTCACCCTCGAATTCAGGTCCTGTTGTTTATAGCATGCAGCCAGCGAATCAAATTGCACATTTGCCGAAGTTATCATTGCCTAAGTATTCTGGTGACCCAAAACGCTGGCATGAGTTTTGGGATGCTTTTGGTGTTGTTGATGACAATAGCTCAATCACACCTGTCAATAAATTCAGACACTTGAGAACTCTATTAGAAGGAAAGGCTGCAGCAGCGATATCAGGAATCCAAACGACTGATGCTAACTATAAGATAGCTGTAGATTTGCTCAAGGACAGATTTGCACAGAAACAGATCATAGTCAATTCTCATATTGAAGCTTTGATGAACCTCAATACTGTTTCTACTGATAAGGATGTGAAGGGTCTCAGAATTCTTGTTGATAAAATAGACACAAATGTGAGAAGTTTGAAAACTTTGGGATATGATTTAAAGGAATATGGACCTTTTCTTAACCCTATGGTAATGAGTAAACTGCCTGATGAAGTGCGTCTGACAGTTACGAAGCAAATCAAGAACGAAGAATGGGAGCTTGGACGAATTCTTGAAGTCATTAAGGCGGATTTGACTGCTAGAGAACAATGTGCCCACCTGAATGCCAAAGGTAACTATACTGTGCAAAGTAGACCTAATCGAAACGCATTTCCAACAACAGCTGCCTTGTTGAACAATGAAAATAGAGTAACTTGCAGTTTTTGCAAAAATCATCATCTCTCTGCAAAGTGCACAGTAGTGACTGATCCTGCTCAAAGAAAACAAATTTTGCTGAAACAAGGTCAATGTTTTGTGTGTCTTAAGAAAGGGCACCGCTCTAGAGAATGCAAGAGCAATATTTATTGTTTTATCTGTAAACAACGACACCATCAAGCTATTTGCGACAGTGCGCGACCCGTTTTGGGCGAAGCTAGACCACCAATGAGAAATACTCCAAACGTCACTCAGCAAGTTCAAAGAAATTTGAACCAGAATTCGCCAACAGTTGATCAAGCAAATCAGCCATCTCCGAGGTCTATTGGTACACCTCCAGTTACACAGACCATGACAATGCATGTTCAGTCTAGGACATCTATTCTGCTACAGACAGCAAGGGGCTATATCTCATCACCAACAAATCCAAATAGTGAAAAGATATCACGTTTGATTTTCGATACTGGAAGCAAGCATTCATATATTTCTGCCAATTTGAGAGATGCTCTCCAGCTTCCTACTGTCAGCCAAGAGACCATCGAAGTAAAGGTGTTTGGTAGCGATGCAGGAACTATTCAGACATGTGATATTGTACATTTTTGTGTCCGAAGCTCTTATAACGGACTCTGTGTTTATGTGACGGCCTATGTTGTTCCAATTCTCTGTGCGCCTCTCTCAGAACAAGCGATCAAATTTGCAGCAAGCAGTTATCCTCATTTAGCTGGACTTTGCCTCGCTGATTATCCAGCTGAAATTAATCAAGAACTAGACTGTGAAATACTGATTGGATCAAATTACTATTGGCGCTTTATGTCTGGACGTGGGATAAAAAGAGAAAGAGGCCCATCTGCATTAGAATCAACTCTAGGATGGATATTGTCAGGTCCAGTTGACGATTATCCATGTACAGGAACAGCTGAAGTGAATGTTGTACAAACGCATGTCTTGAAGCTTGAAGCTATAGTGCAGGAAGATCAAACAACACTTGAAGAACAAGTTTCCAAATTTTGGAAACTTGAGTCCATTGGAGTACTTAAGGAAGAACAGTCTGTGTATGAGTCATTCAAGGAAGAAATGTCATTTACTGAAGGACGCTATGAAGTTAAACTCCCTTGGAAACCTGATCATCCAGTATTGCCGGACAACTACAAAATTAGTAAGAAGCGACTGGAAGGTTTGCAACGAAAGTTAAATAATAATATTCCTCTATTCAAAGAATATGATGCCATCATTAGAGAGCAAGAACAGAAAGGCATTATCGAAACAGTTGCAAGAGACCAAGAAGCACTAGTAGGGAAGACTACATACCTTCCACATCACCCAGTGGTTCGCGAAGACAAAGCGACGACCAAGGTTCGCATAGTGTATGATGCGTCAGCAAAAAGTGCTGAAGGAACATCACTAAATAGATGCCTCTATACAGGTCCTTGCCTTCTCAAAACCGTTGCTGAAATTGTCGCAAGATTTAGAATGTACCCAATAGCACTAAGCGCTGACATTGAGAAGGCATTCTTAATGATATCTGTCTGTCCAGATGATAGAGACGCTCTTCGTTCTCTATGGTTCAATGGTATTAACTTGCCTGCACCTGAAATAATCACCTACCGATTTAAAAGAGTAGTCTTTGGGGTTTCGTGCAGCCCATTCTTGCTCAATGCAACATTGAAGGAACACTTGGAGCGTAACATGAAGGAAAATCCCGAAGTATGCACGAAGCTTCTTAATAGTCTTTACGCAGATGACGTAAACACAGGAGGTTATACTGTCAACGAAGTATTGAAAATCTATGATGCGTCAAAAATGATAATGAGAAAGGGAAACTTTAACTTGCGAAAATGGCTGTCAAACTCTGAAGAGGTGACGTCACATATTCTTTCGAGAGAATCCGAAACGATAATAGAAGAGAAAAACAAGGACGTCACTGCTGAAGATGATCAATCTTACGCAAAAACAACTCTAAAGTCCAATAACAATGCTGAAGTGGACGAGCTCAAAATCTTAGGATTGAAATGGGACAATAAAGAAGATACATTCATTTTCGAACTCTCAAAACTAATTGATAGTTTTCGTAAAACAGAAGCAACAAAACGCTGTGTATTGAGTCTCATTGCAAGAATCGTTGATCCTGTTGGACTTATCTCTCCGGTTACAACACCATTGAAAGTTTTTCTCCAGAAGTTATTTCTTGAAAAGATTGGATAAGATGAAGCTCTTCCCAAATACCTGAATGATGAACTGACGAAACTCACAGCTCAAATAATGCGTGTAAGTAAAATCTCAGTACAAAGATACTACTTTTCTGATATAAGGGAGAAACCCTCTGAGATACAGTTGATGGGATTCTGTGATAGTTCAGAACAGGCCTATGCTGCTTGTGTATATGCAAAGATAACCGTCAACGGAAAATCTAAGGTCAATCTCGTCATATCAAAGTCAAGAGTCGCACCACTCAGAAAGACAACTCTACCTAGACTTGAACTTTTATCTGCGCTTATTCTCGCTAGACTTATCAGTTTGGTAAAGCAAGCATTAACCCCTCTGTTTAATGTGACAATAGTCAGATGCTGGACCGACTCCATCGTTGCATTCTACTGGATAAACGGCGAGCAGAAGGAGTGGAAAGTATTCGTGGAAAATCGTGTTCAAGAAATTAGAAAGCTTACACCAAGAGATGTCTGGAATCATTGTCAAGGGCATCAAAATCCAGCTGATATTCCGACCAGAAACAGCAATCCAGCAAATCTGACAGAAGATTCTCGTTGGTTCAAGGGACCAGAGTGGTTGATAAAGGATGAAACAGAGTGGCCTAAAGAATGTAATCCAGCCGAACCTCCTGAAACCTGCTTACAAGAAATGAGGTCCTCTTGCAAAGGCACAGCAAACACAACACTCCTGGTTGATACCAGAGAACAGCCCTGTATATCAAAAGTCATTGACTGTTTGAGATACAGCTCATATGAAAGGCTCCTCCGAGTAACGGCATACGTCCTACGATTTATTCAGAAATGTCGAAGTAAATCTAAGAACAAAGAAAGGATAACAACCGAAGACGTACAAAAGGCCGAAATTTACTGGATAAGAGATATGCAATCTACTCTTAAAGGGGAAAAGCTTCGCGAAGTTGAGAAACAATTAAGAACATTTATAGATGATGACGGAATTATTCGCTGTCAAGGACGACTCGAACATGCAGATCTTACCTACGAAACGAAATACCCGATATTGATTCCTAGAGATCACTATGTTACTACACTTATCATATGCAAATGTCATAAGAACGTCTTACACAGTGGAACTAAAGATACTTTACTGGAACTCCGATCGAAAAACTGGATCATCCGAGGTCGTCAGGTTGTGAAGAAAACAATTCATAAATGCAAACTGTGCAAGAAATTAGAAGGTTTATCGTACGGTACACCGAAACAAAGTCAGTTACCAGAATTCAGAGTCAAACATGACAGTGCATTTGCATCTGCAGGCATCGATTTTGCTGGGCCGTTGTTCATAAAGAGTTCTTCAAGAGAAAGTAAGAAAGTGTACATAGCTCTCTTTACATGCGGTTCAACTAGAGCTGTACATTTGGAACTCGTACAAGATCTTAGTGCGCAGTCATTTGCATTATGCTTTCGCAGATTCATCAGCCGTAGAGGAATCCCGAGTATCATCGTTACAGATAATGCGAAGACATTTAAGGCATTCTCGAAAACCTTAAGAAGAATTATTCAATCATCAGAACTACGATGCTTACTTGCCGAAAAGGCTATAATCTGGAAATTCAATCTTGCAAGGGCCCCCTGGTGGGGTGGCTTCTACGAGAGATTAATTAAATCTGTGAAGACAAGTTTGAAAAAATGCATCGGCAAAGCTAACTTGACATTCGACGAACTACAGACAGTCCTGATTGAAATTGAAGGTGTATTGAATTCTCGTCCTTTGACGTACATTTATCCTGAAAGTCTCGAAGAAGCATTTACACCGTCGCACCTAATAATAGGAAAGAGACTTCTCCAGTTACCTACTAAACACCACGATGACCCTACTGAAGATCCAGACTTCCCCAATAACAGTGAAACTTTAAGAGGTCGCGCTACACATTTGTCAAAATTACTAGATCATTATCGAAGACGCTGGAAGCTCGAATATTTAATCAACTTGCGGGAGCAACACCGAATATCTAAGAGAAAGGAGACAACGTCACCAGTCAAGGAAGGAGATGTCGTACTTATAGAAGGAGAGAAACACACAAATCGCTCATTCTGGAATTTAGGACGAATTACAAGGCTTATGAAAGGAAAAGACGATGTTGTAAGAGGTGCGAGATTATTGATTGCAAATGGACAAAAGATAGAGAGACCGTTGCAGAAATTATATCCACTAGAAACTCAAATCGGTCAAGGTCAAGAAAATCAAATTGTAAATGAAGAAGATGAAACTGAAATGACCACCCGAAGAACAAAGCGTGCAGCTGCTGCTGTTGCAGAAGAGTCATTTAAGATTATTGACCAGTTCGAGAATGAAGAAGAGTTCTAGGTGATACTGAACTGGTCAAGGGGGGAGTGTACAATAAATCGAATTAGTTACGTGCGTCAACCCTGATGGGTTGTTGATTGGTTCTTTTGAAGTATGAATGTCGAGGAATTTTTATTGCCTTGTTTTTGATGGATTCTGAGGTTGTTTGTTTTTTGTCTTGAATTTTGAGTCTTGAATCGTGAGGTAGACATTGAAATCGTTGGATTTATCGAACGTGTTTAAGCTGCTGAACTTTGAAACTATGAACCAACTTTGATGAAACACGTAAACTTATTTGATATTCTCTTGTTTACGGATACACTCGCTGAATATACTCTTGGATTTGGATACACTCTTGTGATATAAGCTACTCTTGGAAATAGTCGTTTGATATATACTCGCTGGATTTTATAACTGAACTTTATTGAAAAGAATTTATCGCTGAAGGGAATTTGGATTTTTGACAAGACTTAAACACTTGCATTGAAAGGATATAAACATTACTCTGCTGAATATGGAACCGTAAATGGAAAGGAAGTATTGACGAATACCACCAGGTGACAAAATTCCTTATCGTGTTTGAAATCGTACTGAATCGTTGATGTTGATAGTCTTTGTTTTTCGTTGTCGTTTATTTGTATTTAGATTGGGTTACAATTGCGTACTCTATTCTGTGTTGTTTTAGTATTTAGAATTTCGTTGTTGTTTTATTCGAACATTATACAGTCCTCTTTGATTTTGTCGTTTGATCCGAACCTAAGATTCGTTTCGTTTGAACTCAGTTTTTGAGTATCTAGCCTGCAGGCTTTCGGGCCAAGAATTGAATCGAAGGCAGGCTTTTCTACACAGTAGTGGCATACCAGAGCGAAACAAGGAGGCAAAAAGACCTTAAAAATAGACTTTTATCATATGGTGTATACAACTTATCACATATATGATGTTTGTTTACAAAGTAATATTCACAAATTAATCGGTTTACAAAGTAGTAGGTTTACAAAGTAATATTCACAGAAAATTGTATATTATTGTATTTGTGTTTGCATTGGGTATAATGTTAAGTAACAGAAATTAATCTGATCTTCCTTTATAAAGTTCAATCATCCAGAATACAATATCATTTGATTCTTTGACGTTTAACAGTGTGTTATTGTATTGTTTTTGTTAAGCATCTTCGTCATCAAACTGTCTTGCCTAATACCACCACAAAATCAGTTAAAGATTCTAACTCTGAGTTGATATTCAGCCTTATGCAAGCCAATAAAAACAAACACATGCCAACAACAACCTTCTTTTCACTCTAAACTCGGAAAAAATAATTGTTTCTGGTACCAATTTTTGAGTTAAGATTCTGACAGGCTTGTTCTCCTACTGAACGTGTCGTCCTATCGAGGTTCTTGACTGGCTTGGGCTCGACAGTTGTCTTTCCTCTCTGCAAAAATCCATTCACACAAATAGGCATGAAATCTTAATTTGTTTGTTCAAAACTTTGCTCTTGCTTAATAAAATTCACTTTTTGTATAGAAACACTGGCGATTATTGAAGATTGCATTTTCTAAGATACACTATTTGTGGCCGTCTGGCAGCCATACATTGATCAACTGGCACTGTTTTGCCTCGTTTCCAACCAGTACGAGAACGCATGCGCAACTTCGCTTCCACCCCCCCCCCCCTGTGTTCGTCCGTGGTTGGTCCATGGTTGTCGGTGGCTGTCAACCTTTGATTTCGTATTTTTGACGACGTTTGGTCCCTAAATTGGGGGAGGGGGTGAGCCATAGGCCCTAAGGAAAATTAACTTCAACAAAGAAAAGTTTTATGCATCAAATTCTCAGATTTTACCTACCTGACGAAATCGCCGTGTTCTAGGCCAAACACGCCTGATTTTAGCCCTTACCTCTAGTTGGAAAATCTGGCTGCAGGCTGTTAAGGGGGAGGAAGGGGGTAAGGGGGGTAAGGTTCCGACTTTCTTAATTTTATTAGTTTTAATGCTTATTATTGGATGTCTTCTTTTTTGGTGTACCTTTGTTACATAAAATTTCTATGTCTTTATTCTGCGCCGTTCCTTTTCCTTGTGATTCATAAAGATAGTTGAATCTGTCAAGAAACTCAGTAGTCAGTGCGCTATGGTAAATGCAGCATGCAAAATCTGTGGGCAATGCAAAAAATGGTTTTAGACAAGCGCAGAAGCTGGTAGACTTCGAAACCTTGGTTTTAACCATTTTTTGCATTACCCGCCGATTTTGCAGTCTGACCCCTTGTTTCTGTCACGTATTGACCTGACTACAGGCTATGCGTTTGTTCTGCGGAATAAAAAGGAAAGAAGATAGTTGCGTGTAAACTTCATCTCGACTTGTTGTACTCTAATGTAAAAGGTCAACTGCCAATGATTATTTGCTCAAGGAAAGGGTGTAAATGTTGCTATTTGCATGTGTCATTGCTGCTTTAACATATCATTAGATTTAGTAATGTATGCCATCATATGCTAGAAATACTTCAGGACGTCGTGTGTTGTGTGTTTAAGTGTGGTTAAAGTTGAATTTTATTTTCATCTTTGAGAGGAAAAGAGGGAAAACGAACATTAGAAGTTAAGTTGTACTATGAAATGAATAAATTTGAAAAGCCTAAGATTCTTTAGTACTTTTACGGATGAGCATAATTAGATTCAAAATTGATTCGTTAAGAATCCTATATAAAAACAACGTAAGAAAATGTTTGCGATTACGCCTGCGAACCCAGTGTCTAATAAGAACTTGTGTACTCTGCGTAAACTTAAGATTACACCTTTGAAGAACACACGCACTTTTCCTTCCATCGTTGTCTAGCTGCGGGCGCATCAAGACTTGTGCACATGAGCGCTAGCTAAACATGAGATTTTAAAGAGATTTATAGGAGGTATAAGATTTATAAGATTTATGAGGTTTATAGAGATTATATCTTGAAAAGCACAAGATTTGTTAGTCATACAACCCTCGATAAAAGACGCATGTTCTCTTAACCCTCTCATGCCCAGCGTCCCAGTAGGTCCCAGAGGTAAAAAATTAGTCGAAAAATCAAAGTTTTCAGAATAGGGTGAAATTCATGTCAGGGGGCAAGTTTTGGGTGCTGATTTCGAAAATCGAATTCATTTTTCAAAATTTTGACGTTAAGGGGGTCAAATCAGGGGTTAAAAGGGGAAAGGGGGCAAGGGTTTCAAAACATCAAAGAACCATTAGAATTGTATGAAAATTTGAATATGGGGTGAATTTTAGGTGCTGATTTCGAAAATTTAATTAGTTTTTTAAATTTTGACGTTTAGGGGTCAAATCAGGGGTAAAAAGGGGACAGGGGGCAAGGGTTTAAAAACATCAAAGAACCATTAGAATTGTACAAAATTAGTAATTGGGGTCAATTTCGGGAGCTGATTTCGAATATCTAACTAGTTTTTAAAATTTTGACGTTTAGGGGTCAAATCAGGGGTAAAAAGGGAAAGGGGCAAGGATTTCAAAACATCAAATAACAACTAGAATTGTACAAAATTTAGTAATTGGGGTCAATTTCGGAGCTGATTTCGAATATCTAACTAGTTTTTAAAATTTTGACGTTTAGGGGTCAAATCAGGGGTAAAAAGGGAAAGGGGCAAGGATTTCAAAACATCAAATAACAACTAGAATTGTACAAAATTAGTAATTGGGGGCAATTTCGGGAGCTGATTTCGAATATCTAACTAGTTTTTAAAATTTTGACGTTTAGGGGGTCAAATCAAGGGTAAAAAGGGGACAGGGGGCAAGGGCTTCGAAACATCAAAGAACCATTAGAATTATATGAAAATTTGAAAATGGGTGAATTTCGGGTGCTGATTTTGAATATCTAAATAGTCTTTTAAACTTTTGACGTTCAGGGGGTCAAGTTGGCGTAAGGGGGGTAAATTGGGGCAAGAAATTCATGACATCAAGATCAGAATTGTATGAACATAAGTAAATGGGGGTGAATTCCAGGTGCTAAGAGCAAATTCGGTCTGACAAACATAGCAACTTGGTTAACTCGTTGGGCAATGTGGTAGCTTTGAAAAAAGCTGTTTTATTAGTAGGAGCAAAGCAATGAAAAAGCTCTGCAAATTAGACATCTTCAGCGTCTTGAGACTGACTGCTGGGCACATCAAATTCTCTAGCAATATGAAATTGATTCCAGCAATCTCTTCCTGTTGTATTGGAGCAAAGTGCCAAAGGATCACCAGGATTGGAGCATTTCTTGCAAGCATATGATGTTTTCTTGTGGCATATTCGACATTTCAGCCTTTTCTCTTTGCTTGATGTTTCTTCCAATGCAATTCTCTTTGGCTCATGGCGACCTTTCCTTGGGGAAGCAAGTGCCGATTCCAGTGGTCTTTTCTTTGCGCGAGGCTTTTCAGATGGATAGTGAAGAATATCCATGCGTCCATGAAACATTTTAAATTTGGCATACCAGATACGAATCGCCTCAAAACGGAATGAACTTTGAGATAATGCATTTTTGGACAACTGATCGTGAAGATAGGGACAGTTGCGCCACAAGGTATGGGCATTCACCAGCACATACATCTCACAAAGGCTATCGAAAATTCTGCTTTGCTTTCTTACACTTCTGCATTCGGTGCTGTAATATGACAACTGCTGATTCGTTCTGTCAACCCATCCGTATATTTCACGATATAACGAAGCAACTTTTGGTACATGAATGATTACCTTTTCTCTTCCTTGGTTAACTTCGATTGTTTCCCAGTGCTGGCGTCCAGACTCGATGTCGTTATCCAAAAAAACTACCACATTGTTGTCATTCCAGTAGGTAAGATTTAGGTAATTCTTATGCAGAGACTTAGAAAACCCTCGAAAGAAGGCTCTGGCTGAATGCAGATTGTCCTTATGACTACTTGGAAGATGGGCTGTGTTACCTCTCTGTGTAGCGATCAATCTCGTGTTCCATTTGCTCTTCGCATCTTCCATCAGTTTAGTTGTAGGAAAACCACTGTCCATGACGACCAAACGACCACTATCTTTAAATTCCGAAATCAGCTGTTCCACAATGTCATAATTCTTGCCATTTTCAGGATTCTTGTATGTTTTTTTACCAACCTTGACAACATGGTTTGCAACAAAATTTCCTCCATGTGTCCCCTTGTCACTAACTTTGCAAATTGTCCAGCCCATTCTTACTGGTTTGTCGGGATTTCTGATCTTGTAAGGGTTTCTTTTACTTTTGCTTGTAACTCTTCCTTCGTCTATACACATTTTCCAGCCAAGTGACCATTTTGACAAGGACTTTTCTCTTAAATATTCCACACCAGCATTGATATTCTGCAGTGGGTGGTAGGAAGGATGATCTTTTCGGGGCAGTGTTGAAGGTTTGACAACTCGGAAATGCTTGAGCATCAACCTGAAAACTTCACGACTCATGGTCTTTTTTATTTCTGGTTGGGATTTCAGAGGATCTTCGCTCCAAGCCCATCTGTATTGCCGATAACCAAGAAGCCGTAAATGCCATTTAATTGCCAAGAAGCCTCTCATGAAATTGATGCCCGCCTCATCTGTGGAGATTTCTCCAACTTTTTCAACAAATGCGGGATCGGCAGAACCATGCTCATTCGTGCTCTCAATGCAAATGATGATAAATTCGTCATCCATGATGCTTTCAATGACTTCATGAGGACTTGTGTCAGGTTGAAAAACAACAGCAGGCTTACCATACTCGGGTAGATGGTCCAAAGGCTCGATGGCGTTTTGTGAATTTGGATCTGGCACTGTTGACCAGTGACAGCAGGCAGCTTGGTCGTCGTCACTTTCGATGCCTTCAGGGTCGTACAATTCATTTTCATCGCCAGAAAAGATCTCTTCATTGTCTTCAAATGACAACTCAGATACAGAGGAGATGTCACTTACACTTTCGTTGTCGGAAATGTCACTTTCAAACTCAAAATCCATTGCTAAAAAATTTTAAGCATCTGACATTTCACGACAAGACTTTGAAAGTACCTGCAGCACTTCGCTTATTGTCGTCATGGTGATTTTAATTTCCCGCCATATCTTGAGAATAGGCCCAGTCCTTTTCGGAATTCATCTCCGCAATTCATTCGATTCATAGGATTCATACGATTTCTGCTACAGCTACAGCTTTATACCGTATGTAAATCATGATGTCAATATATTTGTAAAGGTTTGTAAAATACTTTTCAAAAATAACGTTGAAATTTTTATTTATTCTTCATTACCTGATAAAGCAAATTTACCTAAATAGCCCATCAATGTCAAAGTTTCGTAAATTCGAGATTGCTCTACATTGTTAATGTTCCCGCGGATGTTAATTAGCTGCCTACATCCACCCCCATTTCAAATTTTCGTACAATTCTTAGGGTTATTGGATGTTTGAAACTCTTACCCCTATTTACCGATGCACCCCCGATTTGACCCCGCAACGCAAACATCAAAATTTGAAAAAAAGAGTTAGATATTCTGAATCAGCTCCCGAAATTGACCCGCAATTTCTTATTTTTATACAGTTCTAGAGGTTATTTGATGTTTTGAAACCCTTGCCCCCTGTCCCCTTTTTACCCCTGATTCGACCCCCTAAACGTCAAAATTTTTAAAAACGACCTAGATATTCGAAATCAGCACCCGAAATTCACCCATTTTCAAATTTTCATATAATTCTAATGGTTCTTTGATGTTTCAAGCCCTTGCCCCTGTCCCTTTTACCCTTGATTTGACCCCTAAGCGTCAAAATTTTAAAAAACTAGTTAGATATTCGAAATCAGCTCCCGAAATTGACCCCATTTACTAAATTTTGTACAATTCTAGTTGTTATTTGATGTTTTGAAGCCCTTGCCCCCTGTCCCCTTTTTACCCTTGATTTGACCCCCTAAGCGTCAAAATTTTAAACAACTAGTTAGATATTCGAAATCAGCTCCCGAAATTGCCCCCAATTACTAATTTTGTACAATTCTAGTTGTTATTTGATGGTTTGAAATCCTTGCCCCTTTTCCCCTTTTTACCCCTGATTTGACCCCCTAAACGTCAAAATTTTAAAAACTAGTTAGATATTCGAAATCAGCTCCCGAAATTGCCCCCAATTACTAATTTTTGTACAATTCTAGTTGTTATTTGATGGTTTGAAATCCTTGCCCCCTTTCCCCTTTTTACCCCTGATTTGACCCCCTAAACGTCAAAATTTTAAAAAACTAGTTAGATATTCGAAATCAGCTCCCGAAATTGCCCCCAATTACTAATTTTTGTACAATTCTAGTTGTTATTTGATGGTTTGAAATCCTTGCCCCCTTTCCCCTTTTTACCCCTGATTTGACCCCCTAAACGTCAACATTTACAAAAACTAATTAAATTTTCGAAATCAGCACCTAAAATTCACCCCATATTCAAATTTTCATACAATTCTAATGGTTCTTTGATGTTTTGAAACCCTTGCCCCCTTTCCCCTTTTAACCCCTGATTTGACCCCCTTAACGTCAAAATTTTGAAAAATGAACTCGATTTTCGAAATCAGCACCCAAAACTTGCCCCCTGACATGAATTTCACCCTATTCTGAAAACTTTGATTTTTCGACTAATTTTTTACCTCTGGGACCTACTGGGACGCTGGGCATGAGAGGGTTAAACCACGAACATCCAAGACGTCCGTGGCGAGACATGTCCGTGACAAAATAAATTCCAAATAACCACGGGCGGTCACGGACGTCACCACGGACGTTTCACGGACATGTCCGTGGTATCGGCACCCTCTTCAGGGTTCGAGCTTGATCCTTAGTAACTCAGGCGCTAAAACACCATTTCACCTTTCACCTTGCTGTCGAACTCCAACTCTCCAAATTTACGGTTTGGGACACAGAACAGATGCTCCTCCAGCAACCATTATCAGTATAGTTTGCCTTTTCAATTGAAAATGCTACAGATAATCGAAGGGATAGGTAACGAGGTGACTTTAATCTTTTTTCTGTTATCTGCAGCTGCTGCAGTTGCTCTACCGTGGTACTTCCTAGGGCCTCCGTCGGCGTCGCAAGAACAAGTTGACAGTGCTAGGCCTAGTACTGGTAGTCGGCCTACTGTGCCTGTGGAAGAAACTTCTGCTCAGCAAAGTTTGACAAATGAATTTGATGCGCGGAATTGTGGGGATGTTAGCCAGTTCCCAACAGATTTGGAAGACAGAACTGGTCAAGAAGTACAAACGAACACCACTGCTGATTCAGCAGGCAACAACTACAGGTACAACGCTGTTGACAGGAGGGAAGACCAACACACGTTCACGACGAACACAAATACAAATCATGGAATATCCACGCCGAGAGAAGCCGACATAGCTTTAAAAATCAAGCTTCATGAGCAAGACCAGAATGTTACAGTTTCTAAAACAATGACCCTGGCAAATCTTAAAAGGTTTGTAGGTATACCATCATATTCAAACATAACAAGAAAGCTGCAAGGTACACATATTGAAATCTTATAAGAAATATTTCGAACATACCCATGCCTCGCCTTTGATCGCCCGCGCCCGCCTTGTCACTCCCCTCGAATGCTTGAGGTGAGCTGTCATCGCTCCCCTCGATATCAAATAACCAAACAATCCGCCCGCCTTCGCTTTTCTTTCTTCATTGGAAACTGCACCAGACAGACAGGAAATCTCTGGCGTTAATCTTTAAGTAGACTAATCTCCTTGTCACCTTGGACTTTTCCAGTTTTTAGTTCTGTTGACGACTTTTTAATGATGATAAGCATCATTAAATAAAGATATATCATATATATATATATATTAAATAAAGATACATTATATCATCATTTAATAAGCATCATCATCATAAAGATTCTTTTATTTCTTTTTTGTTCGGAATTTCATAATTGGTTTCAATTAGTCTAAATAAGTGTTTTTTTCTCGTTAAAAACTTTGTTTTCTTCTGTTTAGTACTGTATTTTTAGTACTGTATTATACCCTTTAACAGCCTCTTAAGGAAGACAAAAAACCGCCCGCCTGAATTTTTTTGAGGCGAGCAATTACCGCCCACCTACTAAAATCTTCCTGGCGAGGCCTGCATACCCAATCATCATCAGTTGAAACTAATTACAGCAAAGGTAAATATCCTCTTATACAAAAAAAACTAAAATGTCTAAATCATTTAGGACTAAGACATATTTTTAATTACAATGAAAACAATAAAAAACCATAAAAGTCAGAAAATGTTTACTTAAAAAAAATGTGCTAAAATTCAGTACAATATGGGTAAATGAAAGAAAGTAATAATGATAAATGAATATTAATAACCTTTTTACAGTAAAATTTAATAAATAGATAAAACAAATATAAAATAAACGTATAAACAAATATGTTTAATTACAATAAAAACAATAAAAAGCCTTGAAACAATAAAAACCTTTAAAATTGATTTCCAAGACTATTAACTCTAATAGTGACAATGGATAAGAATGATGGACTTTCATATTTTGATGAGTACTAGCTGTTTGTTTCTAAACTCATCTTTTGTGTTCAGTTGTGGCTTCAGCTCTCTTATGTGCTAGGCTTCCAATGTAAACATAAATGGTCCAAAGTTCTTAATGATGTGTTGATCACCTCAATATTTTGAATGTCAACTTTCTGATTTATACACTCCAAAAATGGGATTTCACAGCACATCACTTTCACTCTTGTGTTTATTGAAGCAAGCGGGTAAATAGTCTTGTTTGACCAACATAGCAGGCATTGCAACCTGGACAAGTTATTTTGCATACCACTCTACTTCTAAGTTCCTTTTTGACAGGTGGTTGCAAACTAGGAAGTGTTGTCTACAGCTTTCTCAACCCTATTACTGTATGGGTGCCAAGAGTTCTTCACCTGTGTAGTAAATATGTCTGGTGGATTACCACTGTACGAAATGACAAATGGCACTTTTGGTTGACCGTTCAACTCAGCTGCAACGCTGGTAGACGTTTCCTCCTGGTCATTCCGAATGATTATTTCAATTATTGACTTGATTTTATCATCATAAAATTCAAGTGGTTATTGATTTTGTTCTAAAATTTCCTTGGCTGTTGACATACTTTCATCGAAAAGTGACCAGCAACTGCAAGCTCTGTAGATACGATGGACAAAACCTTCCACTACTGAACATTTGTATCTTTTAGGAGCAAGTCACCATCATAGACAAAATATAATAAGACCTCTTTTGGCAATTATAAAAGTCAAGCTTTGAAGGCCAATAAGTGGCTTCCGATGCATTTCATGTTACTGGGAGGCCAGAGAATTGGCAAAAATCTCTGTGATAGGCAAAATGGAGGGATTCACACTTGTCAGCATTAGGGCATTGAAACTTTGTACCAAGACTACCTATTGATTTTTGATGCTTTATACCATTTAGAATAAAAAACATGACGTCTCGTGATCTTGAAAATTTTTATCGTGTCGGGCATTTGTCAAAAAGGGTTATTATTGACAAGCACAAGCACGAAGGCAAGCAAAAACAAGTCTACTGTATGTCTTCAATTTGATGAGATGCATCTCACTGTTGTAGGTTTAAAGGTAAATGAACATTAATGCTCAAGGTGGAATGGTATGGTATCAGACCTCTGCAGTGTTGAAGTCAGGGCCAACATGAAGGGGGAGGCTCAAAGTTTTGATCCCATACATTTTCTCATCAAAACACTTTTTCAACAAAATTGAATTTCAGGGATTACTGAATTTACACTTATTATTTACAGGCCTTTATTAATGTGAGGGCTTCAATTTCATTACAAAATCATTTTCAAAACAGTACTCAAAACAACTAAGTCATAAAGGTCCCTACATTATGCTTCCCAAATTGCAATTATCAGCTTAAATTTAATAGGCATGAATATATTGTTTCATGGATAGGTATTTCATTCTTGTTCAAAATGTTATCAATTTTTCAAATTGCCCCAGGGCATTGCAATATGGTTATAAAAACAACTAAAACAGGTTATTCTTCAAATGTATCCTGTTTTCCTATGTTCTGCTTGCAACATAGCATTTTGTTGACGTGCACACAATCAGACTAAAACCAGAATCAACAAAATGAGCCATAAATTGGTTTAAAACATTATACAAAAGTATTCTTGGAACTAAAAATAAGTGGATCATTTGTTTTGCAGGTTATGTTTTGAAAACGAGCTTCGTCAGGGACATAATGTAAGGCTTGTTTACAATGGAAGAATTTTACAAGGTGACAACAACTCTTTAGAATTCTTGGGATTAAAGAATGGTTGTGTTATTCATGCACAGGTCTCCGAGTATCAAGCTGACTCAATTGTATCTGATGACTCTGGTTTAGAAATTGGTAATCTCTTTGCTCCTTTTATAGGTGTTGTAATTGTAAGTGCATGGCTGTTAGTTTTTGTATATGATGAACTATTTAATACATCTAGTATTATTATTCTAAGTTTCCTGTCAGGAATATTTATATTCTTCACAAATTGAATTTTGCTGTTGGTATAATTTTAGGGGAATGCATTCTTATAGTTGTTGGTTAATGGTTGGGGCATGCTGCAAAAGATTACCATCATGCTTAACTCAATACCACCAGTTCTGCTGAAAGATATACTCTGTTTCATGATATACCTGTTGTTTAAAATATACACTGAGACACACCAATGTATCAGTAATATTGAAAATTATTACGATTCCTATGCAAAAATGCCAAAGTCAGCACAGTGTTTGCATAAAACGAAAGCTTGGCAAATATGTAAAATTTGATAACTAAAAATGGTAATTTCCCAAACTTAAACTGTAGATGTAATATATTGCTTATTCTTATGTTAGTAAGCTATGTTTGTTGTTATACAATTCAAACAATGTAGAAAAAGTAGGGATTGCGCGTACTTACTAAAACGCGGAACCAGCCAAAACGACCCAAAACCAGCCAAAATGACCCATAATTGGATCAAAACGACCCCGAATCACCCAAAACTAACCAAAAAATGTCATTTTCACTTATATAAGGGACAGAAAGCCCCCTCAAAATACTCAATTTTCTTCAAAACATCAAGCACAAAACTCATGCCATAGTCAATAGAAGTGATGACTCCTCACTTCTATTGACTATGCTGATGCATTTGCGAAATATTTGCTTTTAGTTGTGAGCAATTGACAATGGCCTAACCTTCGAAGAGAGGGAAACCCAAGGGGGACACTTGACTGAAATATTATCATAGAAGAGTTTTCGATTCAACAAATGCAGAAAAATTCACCCTTTTTGAATTATGGTCGAATTGGCACCCCTTTACGCGGGTCCGCGCGTGCCCTTACCGAATTTTGAAATAGTACCTCCTCCTCCCGCCTTTTTTGTAGGATCCGTATGATAACCGATCAAGTGCCAAATGTCGCTCCCGGGGATATGGATACAAAAGTGAAGTTAACCCTGATTACTTGGGCACTAACACTACTATGGAAGCAGAGGGGTAAATGTTTTTAGCCAATCAGCGAATTTGTTTTCATCCTCGCACAGCCAATCATGTTGCTCGTAGAACAAAGGAGAGGTTGGCAGAAAACCATCAGGATCGCAAAAAAATCCTCGGCGTCTCGCTACCCCTTAAAACTGTGTACAAAAACAGCTTACATAAGAATCACTTGTTGCAGGCGATACTGGTAGTTTTTATGAACTCGGAGCTATTTTCTGGTAGACAAGGG
>JACTAT010000159.1:80293-98387 GCA_014526335.1 Chrysaora quinquecirrha
ATTCGCTTTCCATGGCCTTCTTGATCCTCTAACACAAAACAGAACTGCATGCAAAATTTCAAATGATAGTTTTGTTCGAATCCAAGTAATAGCTTAAGAGTATGATTCGTTTTGCTTTGATGCCAGTTTGTTCGCTAGATTACTTAAAAAGTTTCTGCATTCGGGCCCCATGCCACCATTGGTCCCCATTACAAGTGGTGTAATTGCCGCATGTTTGACTTGAATTATTCTTTCCATGTACGCTCTCTTCTTTTCTAGCTCATGCTGATGGAATATTCTTTCAGTTGATCGATTTCGGATGCTTGCAGCATTAACATGCGTGATTCTAACATCAAAGAATGCGTTCTGGCCGAAGTGCCAGGAACCGTTTGCTTTAACATCAAGTCGGGCTTCATTTCTTATATTAGCAGATCGTTAGTGAAACCTTTCATCATCTAAGGGAAGAAGATCACGCATTGGATACGTTAAAACTTTCACCACATGCACAGAAACTTGGTAATCCTTATAAATGTAGATTATATCTAAGCCTCAGTGCATCTCGAAATTCTTTCTTGTTAAGATCAAAGTCATGCTCCTGAAAAGGCATTGCATTTAGCCATGAGCTAGAACCTTTGTCTCTTGCTTGCTGAATAAAGGAGACAAGATCATCTGATGGTCAGAGTCTATCTGGGTAACCCTTCCTTTGCACATTTCCTGTTGTCTGATATGATTTTGTGTCTTTATGTCTGCAGCCCTACGGATATCTTCATCACTATTTTTCATAACCATACTTTGAGCAATGATTGAATCCACATGTGGCTTTGTTAGTGTTGTTGAGCTTTCATAGTGCTGAGGAGTTTCTATCAATAAAGATGGTATGCTGAGTCCCCCGTCTCTTGATGGTAATGATAGGAGATGATTGAAGGAATCAGGGTAACATTCCGGTATGAATGTTACCCTAATTCTGAAATCTGTTAGTTGACTGTCTTTCATTTTTTATTTCACTGCTTTGCTTCACAATAAAGAAAATCGGTATTAAATTGGTATTAAGGACCCATGTGATCGGACTTTGAGAATCTGTAACCTTTTTCAAATAATTTCTCGTTGCTGATCAATTATATTATTCCATTTATACGAGAGTTTTCATTCCTGGAAAACTTTGCATAATGTGTCATATATGAGCCTTTTCTAAAAAAAAACTTTGGGATTGGGATTTTTTTTGTATTTATTGGTATTTTGGTAGGCGTATTGCTTATAATTGCATATGTCTTATACCTACCTTCCTGTGTTTAAGTGAACGGGAAAGCAAATTATTTAACTCTATTCTCGCTTTCTCCATTCATGATGGTCCAAATGGATTTTACTCTGCTTTCGTTAATGCCTTGATTGTTTTTTGCCTGAAGCCAACGTTACGCTGTCACAGAAATGTCCAAATTGATTAAGCAGAACTCTAAATAACAAAGCTGAAACTAAGGCTTGTCTTTTCAACTGAAACAAAATAAATTCACTTAAACAATTTGTTCCCAGATGGTAACTCTGCTGTATAAAGGGTTATTACACTGTATACTTTTAACGATCAATACTTTTTCCAGCTGCTAAAGCTAACAATCCCTAAAACAAAAATATTTATTTTTTAAAGCCAATTTAGGTCAGCAAAGCTACTAAAAAATCACCGACCCTTGTATTAAAACTTATTCAGCGTTAAACAGACATGGCAACAAAGCTAAGTTAAACTTAACAGTTTCCTTCTTTGGACAGTTTTAGCCGATTATTTTGACTATCACTGATGAAACGCACTGTTGTTCAGTTTATTTGTCAAGCAAAATGTTCACTACCTTTCCAAGAGGAAAATGGAAACAGTTTTAGCCTAAACAAGAGCAATTGCAAAAATATAATAAACAACTTGAGCTAAGTTGTGAAATTCTTTAATGTCGGTATTTCTGTTGCCAAATCTTTAAAATTATAAAAAAAGGCATCTTATAGCTGCATTTGGCTGCTGCTTTCTGCAAGGGGCGCAAATGGTTATAATCAATAAAATCGTGGCTATTAAGGTTTTTTACAGAAAATTTGGTGTGGACCTTTCAAGAGTAGAAAAAATCAGATAATTTACATGTATGAGAATTGATTTCCACGTAATCATTATTCATCTTGTAGTATACATTTTTTTATCATTGCTCACAGTGCACCAAAAACGTTGGCGTCAAAATTCAAAGTACATCAGTTCCGAAAATTTTCGGACACTTTTAATTTCGGAAAATTTGTTTGTCCAAAAATATTAATGTGTAAAATTTTAGGTAGTCCGAAATTTTAAGCGTCCGAAATTTTATTTTCACCATTTTTCTCTTACTTTGAGAACAAACCAGAAAGAAGGCCTCTGATTACTTTTTTTTCTTTGTTTGAAGTATTTTACCAAAATCACCCCTATTATTATTATAGTAAATGTTGTTCCAAAGGCTCTTTTGATTTTCAATTTTCTTAAAAGGCAATACTTCTGTTGGAGTGTAAAAAACCATCACAACAAATCGTCATGTTTATGTTTTCGTTCCGCCAAATCCAACAAATCATTTTAAATCTTAGACCTAAATGTTGACGCGTTTGCAAATCAGTTTCAAAAGCGAAAGTTTGAGTACTGGTATGCTCATTAAGTTACCCAAGAATCGATTAGTGGAAGGGATGTGATAAAGTCTATTTAAATTTGGTTAGTTTTATTAGTTTTACAAAGAAATTTTCTAAACGCCTTTCCTTTTCTGTCGTCCGAAATCGTAATGGAAAATCGTCCGAAATAGGTAAAATATCGTCCGAAAATTTTAAGTCCAAAAATCAAAATAGAACACAATCTTATTACTGTACATGGATGGTCAAATATAGTCATTCTACTTCTGGATTCTGGTAGGAAGCAGAGGGAAACTTGCAACCGATTGTCAATCGTGACATTTTTATTGTTTGATAAATTCGTCACGTGAGTTACCTAGCAGCGAATCGATGACGATGTTTTGTTATTGTGTAACGAATTGGCCCGAGCTTGCGAACGTATCGCAATTAAGCCTGAAAAAGTGACTTTCTGACATCAGAAATCTCGAAAAAGTTACGCCGAAAAATTTACCCGTCCCGATTGAACTCGATAACATAGTGGCTCTGCCACTACGCTTTGCCTTGGCAGTACACACAAAAACTGACAGAGAACTGCAGATCAGGAAATTAAAAAAATTGTGCTCTACATTATCTTAATCAGACTGCACTGAATTCCCCCTTTTCGTTAAGACGGCAATATTTTCAAAAGCACTGCTTGCATTGACGCAGCGCAAGAAAAAAAGTTTTCGTAAAAACAAAACTTGTGCGATGTAGACATTAACGGGCAAGAGAATTAGGGAATTAATTGAACTCATTATATTGTGTTACTAGGTGATCAAATGGAGTGTCTTCTGGTTTTACCAACAACGCATAATTTCGGATTAAAGCCACCCCTAATTGTCTGGCCTCATGGTGAGTCCAAAATTAGCCATTCTGCATTTTTATTTACTTTTTAATTTTTTTTTCTTGGTTGACTTCAGATGCATTAGAATAAGGTTCGAAAAAAGGTGCTCCTTTTTATGATGCATTGCTTTCTTAACTGAAGAAAGGGGAACCTAACAAAATTCAGAATGAAACCATTGTCGGCTGTTAACAGGCATGCATTGCATCCAAAATGATACGAAAGAATAATGACAATATAAAAGAAAAAATAGGTAGTTCTATCTTGCTATGATGATCGATTAACAATGCATATAAGGTACTAAAAGGGCGGATACATAAATGGAAACCAAAACCGTTGATGGTAATTTAAACTATTACGAACCTACTAAACGTAATACTTAAAGCAAAGCCTTTCAGATTTACATCTTCATAAAAGTGTTTCTCAGTAGATTCTAGGGAGACACACTCTGATGAAGATACGAATTTGAAAGGCCTTAGTGCGCTATAAGTTTAACGTCAGTAAGTTCGTAATAGAGTCCTTGCGCCCAAAGTGGCCACCTTGCACAATTTGAGAAAATTCACTGGTCTGCAGAAATTTATAAAAACAAAATCTTTGAATCTTGTTATTTCCTCCTAAAACCCACCAAAATGTCTGCTGATGCAATTTCCTTTATTTCATGAATTTTTTTTCGTTTTTTAGCGCGTAATAATCCGATAAAAAAAAGAATCATGCAAGGCCTACTTTTGTTTCAAGTGCGAGTATTCCTCCATTTTATCGTTTGTTTTTCAAAGTAATGTTTCCTTTAAGTCTCCTTTTTCCATATCTTAACTGTAAACAAACTTTAAAAGATCTTGAACGACACTCCAACCTCTGACTTGAAACATGAGAAAAGAATTTTGAATTATTTTTCGTCTGAACTGAACAGGGTGAACATTTTTGAAAGGCATTCAATTTCTTGAACTGCGCCCAAACTGGCCACCCTATGTGATGCATTCTCGAATTCATTGGTTCGTTTTCCAACCATGTTTCTTTTCTTGGCTGCGGAGGCACTCAACAGTAGTAAAACCTAAAGGCCACTTTGGGCGCATTTCCTGATTTAGGCCATTTTGATCGCTCTCTGCTTGGATTGTTGTTTTTGAGAAAATGAGTTGAAATATCACATTGAAATTCTGGCGGCACAAACAATAAATGAAAAGTATTTCTATGGGGAGTGGAAGTCTGAGCAATTCTCTAGAGTTTTTATTAATACTAATGTTTGAAAAGGTGGCCACTTTGGGCGCAAGGACTCTAGTTTATATATACATCAAAGTTTTTTGGTTTGTTTTTGTGCATCCGCCTTTTATACCTTTATATTCGTCATTATATTCAAATTATATCTACCCAAATAAAGGTTAGCAAAGGAAGAGGCTTGGCCTTTTTGCTTTTATTTATAGCTTTTAGTGTGTACTAATTACCGCCGATTGATTTCCCTTCTAGTTTTGCATTTTCTTATGATTCTTGTAATCTTAATAGAGCGGTAGCGAGTACCGAGTTTCTATCACTTTCACAGGTGGCCCACATACAGTTATGACCGCTGACTTTATCATATACCAAGCTTCATTTTCAAATCTTGGCTTCGCTGTCTTGTTAGGTAAGAATGGGTTATTTTTTGTGTCATGTTCATTTCGTATTGTTTTCAAAAGTTTGTGCTTTTGCGCGACTGCTTAAAATCTTTCAAATTCAAAGTCTAATACACATTGCATTTTGCTGTGTTAGACTTTTTCCTAAGTTTAGCTATGGAATGCACAAGGCTGTTAATCACAGTGCAACCATATGATATGAATAGGATTTTTGTACGAAATGTTTCAACATCTTTAAATGCAACGCATCTTCCTATATGCTTCGATACATGCCAATTCAATACATCAATTTTCTTGTCCATTCACCTGATCCACGAAACTCTTTGTGACCAAAATTTCTTTTGAACACAATATTTCTTAGTAATTGATCCGTTTATAGTCGATACTGCACTGTAACCTAAATCACACTACAAAAATCATCTTATTCACTTTAAAAACCCAAGAAATAAGTGCAATGAAAGTTGAATGGTTTCACACCAAACAATTGTCTTAAACGTACAAAGTTATATGTAAATGAGAAGATTCAAAGTAACATGCAAGTTATGTTTTTCGTTTTGTGTGTTTTGCTTCACAATGCTAAGATTTGAAGCGAAGAAAAAGGACATTTTGGGCTCAGAAAGTTTTTCCGCCCTTTGAAATATTTTTCGTTTTCATATTTCTTTCAAACCTTCACAATATGCAAATAATTTTCCAAGTGAAGACGATTCGAACATTTACCATTCACAATGGCGCACTTCAAAAGTCAAATGCTGAAAAAAAACTACCGTGCAAGGAAGTTAGAACAAATTAAACTGTCTTGAATGAGGCTTAAGCTTGTTTGCTGACAGTTATCTGAACCCTTTAAAGTTATCATTACTTGGGTCATGACAATAAACTATTGACAGCTAATAACCTTTTTTTTTTAACTATTTACAGTTAATTATAGAGGATCCACTGGTTTTGGGGAACATCCTTTGAGAAGTGTTCTTGGCAAAGTCGGAAAGCAAGATGTTGCTGATGTTCAGGTATGTTTTTGTTTTTACGTTCTATACATGCAATTGACTTTGTGAATAGCCGATCTAAACCTTGTTCTAAGGTTAAAGGCAGTGTATCCTTCCGTTGATAGGTTGGGGATAAAAGAGTGATTTTATAATGAAATAAAGCCAGTACTTTATCATTCACTCACGGCTCACGGCCATGAACAGAATGATAACAAGATACAACCAGCGAACCAAGATACCCTGACTTGTGCATAGTTTATACGGAGGCAAAGTTACGATATTGGTACAAATTCCTATGCCTATTTCGTAATGCTCCCGGAAAGCAAATGCATTCTTTTCTTCGTCCTTTTGCCTCCAATACACTTAATCTTTGCAAGGCATTCAAACACTCTGACAATATTACGCCGTAATTTAAGTTTATGTTGATCAATCGGTGAAGTATTTATATTGGAAGAACCACAAGTTCATGGATGATAGTATACCGTTGTTTTCTACTTCCAAGAATGTAGACAACCGACGAGATTCAAAGAGTAAGACTATCTCTGTTCTCTTCTTTTTTTATTGTTTCTTCTTTCTAAAAACTGCTCTGTTTCTGATTTAACACACCCTTCACCTCTGCTTTCGTATATCCCCCGGAAGAACTTAATATCAGTTGGTCACAGGTTTATTGTGCTGTACCGTGCGACAGCATTAAAGCTAATGAAGTAAAGCATTGTTTTAATTTGCAAAATTTGGCAATGATTGTTAGCTTTCGTCCTTTCGTTGTTCAGCCGTCAAATTTTTAAGGATTGAGAGCTCATATGGGAATGTGAACTGAGATTAATTCAATTAAAATCCCGATTTTTTGAAACTTAATTTAGTTATCATAAACACACAAAGGGCATAGCCTAATCAATTATTGTTGGTCAAAAATTCGAGATTTGCTTTGAAAGTAGTACTTGACCGTTTTGCCACATCACAAAAGATTGCTTGACACGCAATAACAAGCTGTGTTGCGCAGCGTTTTGAAAATAATTCAACAACATTTTTGCTTCGTGCAAGGAAAACAATGTTTGGAAAGCAATGTTTTTTGACATGGCCTAACGGTCAAACATTTTGCTCGACAAGCAAATTGTCAAGATTTGACGACCAATGTTTTATCATCGGCCTAAACTCTAAATATTCTTATTCTAGAGAGCTGCAGAATCTGCGTTGCAAACAGGTAGATTCAGTAAAGAAAATGTTTTCATTCTTGGTGGCTCGCATGGCGGTTTTTTATCTGCGCATCTTATTGGCCAATTCCCGGTATCTATTTAGTTCTTCTTTCATGTTTTCGACAAGGAATTATAAGTACTATTGTCCCGAGTTTTCTTTCTAATTTTAAAGATTATTAAATGAGGCCTAGTTTTTTTTCGTTTTCGTACTTGACAAACACCTTGCTCTGGCTTATGTAGTTTCCTAAACTACTATTTCAACCTCTCCCCTCATATTCCTTTCGCTTCAAGTGGTTATGACGCCAAAATTTTTATTGTCTAATTTTACGAAACAAACATTGCTGATAACAATGGTGTAGTTTGTTTTTCGATTTGAAAATTTTTTCATTGCAAAATAGGGGATTTACTTCACCCACTCTGCATTAAAAAGTTTCCCAAGAAAAACGCGGTCAGATCACTGCGTCCCAGACCTCTGTGACGTAAAGTGTTTGTGTCGGATCTCGGGATTAACGGACCAGCCTTAGAAGTTCAAGATTTCATGGTTTGTGCACGCCCGTTTGAGCTGATGTTAAAAATTTAACTGCAGCCCCTCTAACAATGTTTAAATATATACCAAACACTATTTTTTCTTATTTTTGTATTTTGCCTGTGCGGCGAAAGAAGCATTTTTCCAGCGACACCCCGAAAGTTAGTTACAAGCCATAATGTGACGAAAGTATGCTGAGGTTTCATTGTTCTTTCTAACGTTGTAATTGTTTTTCTGATCTGCATGAACAGTTTAACTTTAATACTCAAATTACATTGATATTTTCATTTGGAAAAAAGTTTGGATTTTGAGGAAATAAAACTGAAGGGAATATAGCGCATATACAGGTATCGTTTCGCGAAAGTCTTGTATTCTTTGTCATGAAAGCATCTCTATTACTAGGAAAAATCCCCATTTTTCTTTTTCTTTTCTTTTGTTTTCTAAGAAACCTCGTCGTACAAGAAACCCATAAATAACTCAAGCCGAAGAAACTCGCCTCTTAGAATGTCAAATCAAATCAAGATATCATTTTTATGTTCGAAGAATTCGAACATATTGGTGTGCGGTGGCATGTCACTATCTAACTAACCAACGCTTGAACAATGGAAAACGTGCAACAATAGTATAAGCGTCTCAAGAATGCCATTAGGGCCATTGTCTCGGCCATTTATGCGCAATTTGCGGTTAGTTCTTCTCAATCACGGCCAGCAAGCCCCTTTGTCGATTTAAGGTCATGTGACAATTTTTGTCCTTGCACAAGCTTGATTGCATATGACTCATGGCTGTTTACCATATGAAACTGGCAAATTGCCACCTTGGATTGGTAAATGACATTTCACGCATCCTCAACATTGCTCAGAGTCTTGGCAAAGAGCGGCAATTTCAAAACAATTTTCAAAACCTTCATTATTATCATCCTCACCATAAAAATCGTCATAATAATAATAATAATAATAATAATTACCATCATCATCATCATCATGATCATGATCATCATCATCATCATCATCATCATGATTACCATCGCCATCATTGATGGTGTGGCTGCGGCAAGATCTAAAGGAACGGCACCACCACCACAATCACCCCTACAACCATCACCACCACCACCCCTATCACCACCTCTACCACAACCACCCCTACAACCATCACCACCATCACCCTTATCACCACCTCCACCCCCTATAACCACCACCACAGCCAGCCCTACAACCATCACCACGATCACCCCTATCACAACCACCACGCCCCTTATCACCACCACTACAACCACCCCTACAACCATCACTTCGACCACCCCTATCACCACCAATACAACCCCCTACAATCATCACCACGATCATCCCTATCACAACAACCACCCCTTATCACCACCACCACAACCAGCCCTACAACATTCACCACGACCACCCTTATCAACCACGATCCCCCTATAACCACCACCACAACCACCCCTACAACCATCCCCACAATCACCCCTATCATAACCACCACACCCTTATCACCACTTCCACAACGACCCATACAACCATCACCACAACCACCTTTATCACCACCACCACCCCCCTATCACCACCAGCACAACCACCCCTACAACTATCACTACGATCACCCCTATCACAACCATCACAAGCACCCCTACCTTCAGCACCACAACCACCTCTACCACCACCACCACATCCACCCTACCACCACAATCACCCCTACCAACAAGCATCATAATCATCGTGGTCATCAACATCATCATCATAACTACCACCATTATCATAATAATCATTATCGTCATCGTTGTGCATACCGATAAACATCTTTCATCGTTTGACCGAAATAGCTATATTCAACCAGAGTCGTTCTTCGAACATGCCCATAGGGCCCTGTTTTTTACTCACGGAGTGAGTGAGTCTGTTGGAGTCGAGGGCAAAATCCTGTGTTCTGTGGTCCAATTCAATTCAACGTTAACAATAGAAAGTTAATGAAGCGTTTCACGTTTCGGACGTCGCCATGTTGGATTTTGCAGTTGCTGCGAGACATTTAGCGAGAGCCGAAACACTGATCAGCTAGGAGATGTAAATATTCAAAGATCTGGAAACATTAAAAAACTTTTCTCTTAAGATGATAATCTAGATATCTATGCTTTTTGTCCCAGCAATCCACAGAATACCTCTTTTAAAAGCAGCACGCACAATAGACACGCACAATGATGTTTATTTAGGCCTATTGCATATTTGTCAAAGAATCGGCATGAATGCGTCAGTCATGATCTGAGATGACGGAAACAAAACTGTAAAACAGAATCAAGGCAGCGGGGCACCAGGCAGCGGGGGTAGAAGCAGCAAGTTTATGCAAAAAACAACTGGAAAATCATAGAATTTCATTAGCACTTGAATGAAAAATCGTTCAAAAATCAGTCGAAAAATCGGCATGCGATCGATCATAATATACTGCATACTTCAAGTTTCAAACACTCATTTTGCAAATTGTAAATTAGCTTAGCTTAGCTGATGTACTTTTCCTCTCCTTTGAACAATGGTAATGAACTTTTTAAAACGCATTTGGTGTTAATTACATAGATTTCGACTGCCTGGTTGCTCTCTGAATTTGAAAAGGATTTTGTTATTATAAGTTTTTTGGAAAATCCCTTCAAACTACACTTTAATGCCTAGAAGATTGAGGGTCGAAAAGCAGGTCATGAAGTGAGCTGGAGTTTTCGAATTATTAGATTGGTAGCACTGTGCACTGTCCCTCCGTGAGTCACCTGAAGGTTCTTTTCATTGACTCACGGAGTGAGTCTGTTGGAGTAGAGGGCAAAATCCTGTGTTTTGCGGTCCAACTCAATTCAACGTTAGCAATAGAAAGTTAATGAAGCGTTTCACGTTTCGGATGTCGCCATGTTGGATCTCGCAGTTGCTGCAAACAATTTGGTGAGAACGAAGACACCGATCAGCTGGGCATTATAAGTATTCAAAGATATCTGGCAACATTCAAAAAGCTTTTCTTTCATGATGAGGCTCTTCATATCTATGCTTGCTACTGCGGCAAAAAACAAAATTCTACTTTTAAAAGCAGCACACACAACAGACGCGAAGCTTTCACTTATTAGGCCTATTGCTTATTTGTTGCTTTCGGGTAGACTGGCTACACCAGTCCCTCCCGCTCGCTGTAATTGCTGTTGTTGTTGTTCAGGGCAGCTTGGGGGAGGGACTGGTGGACAGACAAAGAGCTTCTAAAAACGGACAAAAATTTTCAGCGGAGCCGAAAAATTGGAGTCCCAATCAGAATCGAGTATTTCAGTTTTAAACATTAAGCCAATCAACTTACAACAGTTTCATCCTTCATCCCTGCGTGGAAAAAAATCGAAGAATAGACATAAATAACGCAACAATCAATCAAGTAAGTTCAGTATCGAGTGAGAAACAACAACGCCCAACGATTTAGTGTTCAGTGCCTTCGAGACGAAGACTCGTAATAAATGCGCGGCGTTGAAATTTCATGAAAAACATTAGTAACCCGAGAGAATAAGGAAAGCAGGAAGGTACAAATTTCAATCCATCCATCCTCAAATAATCTCCCAGTGAATTGATTCTGAAAGAAGAAGTAACTCTCAATACTAACGTCAGCCTGTGCAAGTATGTTTTTAATTAAGCGAGCTGTGATTTTTTTCCAAATTATCCGATTCAAATACTGTGCCTCCGTGAGTTACCTGAAGGTTCCTTTCATTAATATTATTTCCAATTATTTATAAATACATAATATTGCTAAAACTCTTCAAAAACCTAGGAAATGTTTAATGAAGATAGATTTTCGCTACTGTGCCTTCACGAAGAAGGGCACCTAGCAGGGATAGGACCAAAGTTATGGACCAAAAATCTTATGAGTGAAAAATGTAACTATAAAGATGTTTTCTAAGAGGAAGATATTGCAAAAAATTACTTTTTGCACAATTTATGCTTACAGTTTAAGTTTATTACCTATTTTTATTGATAACAGTTTGAGTACTTTTCCAGACACTGTTCGCTTTTCGCATGGAGAGATGTAAACCGACGGACGTTTCATTCATTTTAATTTTGTAGTTTTACTTGAAAAAAATTTTTCCAGTTCTTATGTTAAATAAAGTTATAATTTTACTGGATTTTTCGGGAAAATTAATATTTCGATATTCTGGTTCGATTCATAATCAAATTGACTCCAGCCTACTCTACCACCGTTTCCTTCTCATGCACTGCACTCAATGTTATCCCCCACACACATCATGTTATCCCTCCACAGTACTGATGTTATCCCCCCACGGTACTGAACAGCCTCCACTGTACTGATGTTATCCCCCCCACATGCATCATGTTATCCCTCCACTGTACTGATGTTATCCCTCCACAGTACTGAACAGCCTCCACTGTACTGATATTATCCCCCCACATGCATCATGTTATCCCTCCACTGTACTGATGTTATCCCTCCACTGTACTGCACAACCTCCACTGTACTCAATGTTATCCCTCCGCTGTACTGAACAGCCTCCACTGTACTCAATGTTATCCCCCCACACGCATCATGTTATTCCTCCACTGTACTGAACAGCCTCCACTGTACTGCACAGCCTCCACTGTACTGCACAGACATTACCCCGGGTGCTTCTTCACCAAGGTTTTCGAAAACATCAGCTTCTTAAGGCTGCTACAGGCTTCAGAAATAAGCAAAAGCGTTCTTCTTGGTCATCTGCTTTTTATTTTGTTCCAAAAAGTGATAAAACTGTTGTTGTAGTGCGATTTAATTGTCAAAATATATTCCATTTCGTATTGCTCGCCTCTCCTCTTCCTCGTCGACACAAACACTTTACGTCACTCGACCCAGGCTGCGGTGACACTTTTTTGGAGGGAAATTCAAGTTAGAAACCCCGATTACTTAAAAACTAATGATTTTTGAGATTTTTCATTTCGATGTTCGTTATCAGCATACTCGAATTGGTCAGAATCAAGAAAATAAATTAGGTTTCATAACCACTTTAACTTCTTTGCCATCTTGAATCTAGTATCGATATATGTGTCACCCGTATTAAAATATTTTTTATTGAATTTTGAAGAGTTCGTTCATAGGAAGCTTAATGTTGTTGCTTCTTATCTTGGAGGTTTTTTCTTTTTTTTATTTTCTTGATCATTCACTTGCCGATACTCCTACACATATCTTTTCATTAACCTTTATCTACAGGATTTTTACAAAGCTTGCGTTTTACGAAATCCTGTTATAAACCTCACATGTGAGTCTCGTATTTTCTCGTGTACTTTTTACATGTAGCTACTATTAATCTATATTATTTCTGTAAGATCTTTGGGCGCTAGTTCCCTACATCAAATCACAGTTAATTGTTCATATAAAAAATCAATACCACAAGCACTAGGGCAGTGGAAGGTCAAGGAAGTGAAATATTAAGTTAGATACTTAATACGATTTTAGCATTGATAATACGATATCTTGGAATTTTGAAAAATCTCAATAATAACAACCTTTTGATGAAAGGGTGGAAGACCAATCGCCGCATGGCAACATGTCTTTTCTTCTTGGTATTACACCTTGTTACAAAAAACAAATGTTAAATTGCAATGCAAGAATCAGTGATATGAAAATAGGCTTAATTAATTTCGGCTTATCGTGAGTAAAAAATTCTGCCTATTTATTTATGTATTTTTCTGATTATTCCTTGCCAGATATGGTCTAAAACTAAACTACAGGATAACATATAAACAACGACTTTAACAATCTAACATTTTTTCTGTTGATGTCAAAGCCTAGACTTATTACTTGAGTGCCAGTTATCGCTCATCAGACCGAGACTAATACGAAACCGAGGTCGCTCAAACTCGGACTCATAATATTACAGCATTTTTCGGGACTGGCCGCGGCCAAAAAGTTGGCGCACATTGAAACGAGGCTGGTTCATACGAGTCCTATTGTCGAGTCCTATCCCGGCTGCAACAATAACATATGAGTTATTGTTGCAGCCGGGTGCAATCTTAAACACACGGATAACTTTCATATTGAAAGCAAAAATAAGTTTTTGAAACAAATAATCAGCTGACATTCGATCTTATAGTTGGGTATTATTAAAGTAAAATAAGAACCTTAAACTATAATACTATCAACGAAGCACCTGGATGCAAGAGACAAACACACGGATACGCAACATGCAATCAGATAAACCGACGCTATGTGTTGTACCTAAATGGGTCAAACAATAGTTATTGTTGCACCCGGGTGCAATCTTAAACACACGCATAACTTTCATATTGAAAGCAAAAATAAGTTTTTGAAACAAATAATCAGCTGACATTCGATCTTATAGTTGGGTATTATTAAAGTAAAATAAGAACCTTAAACTATAATACTATCAACGATTCAATTTCCTTAACAATTTGTAACAGATGCACTCCTCAAATTACAAAAATGGGTAGCTAAATGTGTAAAACAATACTTTTTTAAAGGTGGGTGGGTTTGTAAAAACGCAGGGGCACACTCATGTATTTTTTAGGGTCTGGTATCTTCCCCCTGGATTCTACCTTGAGAAATTGTGACAGACTAACCAACCCGAGCATTATAACACGAGCCCTAGTAATCACAGCCACCATCTTTAGTTGTCCATAAAAATACAAAAGCCCTAGGACCATAAAAATACATTATCTTGTTGTTTGCATTTTTAAGTTGATACTTTACCTAAAAAGGTTTCCTCCACGTACTGAAATACAAAATGTCTTGTATTCGTTGCAAGTGCAACAAATGTTTGAATCCGCTTGGTTGACAAATATAATGGCACACAGAATCATAATTCTCAACATTTCAAGTCTGTCCACGCCGTCCACAGAATTTTCAGTCATCTCTTTGTATCACCATTCCCTCACTGATTCTATCCACGTTGTCCACACATAGTGGGGGCTGTCTATTATACAAAAAATCATTCTCTATAAGTCTATCCACGCCGTCCACAGAATTTTCAGTCATCTCTCTGTATCACCATTTCTCTCAACTTGCCCTTGTAACGTGAGTAGATAACGTCAACTGGGCATCATAATTCGAATGCTGCGTTGTTTGTAATCGTTTCTATGACGTAGAAGAGGGCGACGGCCGCAATGATAATAGTGTCCATAGCTCGCATGTTGACGACGTCTCCACTTGTACAATGGTTTTCGTCGCATGTCCCTGCGTTCGTTGCATTTTGTATATATAATATATCATGAGTGCAGGATTTTTATGTACGATCATAATACAGCATGTGCAGGCGCAATTCGTTCTTGCACAAATACAGCCTGTGCAGGCGCATTTCGTTCTTGATCCATCGAGGGATAGCCCCTATTCGGCAACCGTTTTGGTACTAAATCATACAAAAATTTTTGAACGAATATCGAAGAAGCTGGGTTGGTAAGAGCTTTCTGCAAAACAATTAGTAAGTTAAATCTTAAGACACAGAAACATTGTTTTTCACAGCGTTTTAGACCCGGTAGATTAAGGCCATTACAACCACTTACCGTTGACATCACTGTAGCCATGGCAATATGAGAGCGAGGCAGAAAACGTAAGACCAGAAAGAAAACTGTTCTATTACGAGTCGTAGTTTGAGCGCCCTAGCATGTATTTCAATAGCGATAACTTCGACTCACGTAATCAGTCTAATCAAAGCCGTCAATCAAGTGACACTTTTGTTACCCCTTAGCCAATCATTTAATTCAGTCAATTAATTTCATTAATATTTTTGTTACAGCAATGGTAGACGTCACGGATATACCTGACTGGTAAGCAATAAGAGGAAACAATGTTACCCTCATTTTTGACTCACGTTTAGTGTTAAAAATCATGGCACGAAAATTTAAATTTTTGAGATCCATTATTTTGCATTACGTAGGAAGCTTTCGAGTGGAAACTCGTGAGAAAAATCTTATAGTCCTTGCAGAGCAGTATCTGCTGTATTGATGTTTTCTTAAAAATCGAAATACACTTCCGTTCGAAAAGTTTGGAAACGGTCGCTCAAAAATGGCCGTCAACAGCGGCCAAGTGCCTAATCCAAAATATTTTCATTTTAAAAGTCGGAGGTCATGCGGCTATTATCATGCTATGTTTCGGTGGGAAAATATTCGTCACTGCACTCGCCATTATTTTAAGTCGAAAGGAGAAGATTATTTTCATGGTATAATAGAAAAAAAACATAATAACTGAGAAGCTTTGCCTTTAAAAACCAAGGGAAAAATTTTTAGAACTACTGATCTGAAATTTTGGGAAAGAGAAGGGTTTCGTTACTCCATTGGAAGCCCAGTTGCTTTAGCTTTTCCGTCGTATTAAAAGTTTTCCTGAAATATCCCTTTTCACAAAGTAAATCAGAGTCAAAGTTTTCGAAACATTTTTCAGGTGAGTGAACTTTTAACATAACAGAAGAGTGTGGTTTTTCAAATATCGTTCTGCTCCCTTGTAAAATGACTGATGACTCCAAGATTTTTACAAAATACTGCTCATTTATTTTAGTTTTCGAAAATGTGTTTGAATTGTTTTGATCTTGCCCTATTTTAGTTGTTGAAAAGATTTGTTGTTGAAAAAGACCTGGCTCACCTGAAAAATGTTTCAAAAACTTAATATAATGGCCGCATGACCTCTGACTTTTAAAATGAAAATATTTTGGATTAGGCCCTTGGCCACTGTTGGCCGCCATTTTTGAGCGACCGTTTCCAAACTTTTCGAACGGAAGTGTACTTTGCGGGGTGGCAGTGTTTGTCTATTGTTCAAAACTGTTTCCTACATAGAACTGTCTGTTAACAGAGGCTGCATTGTGTTACACATTTTGGGAAGAATTCCAACGGCCGTGGCACACTTTCGTGCGATATGAATAAATTGAGTACGCATATATAGTATCTATTTTGCCTGTTTTCAACACATCACAGGCTGAAAAATGATGCATACGCTAAAAATGTAGCAATTTCAAGAAACAGTCTAAATTTCGTCATTCAAATTTAATCAGGTGATGGGTTTAAAGCATCAGTTCAGCGAAATAGCAACCCACCAGTATTAATATACGAGGCATTCTTTAGAATCTTTTAGCATCTGAAATCTGAAAATTTTAAGATGCTTTCGGTACTTTTGGTTTAATTCTAGTAACGTACAAATACGTCTACATGAAATACTTGTAGACACAACCTAAACAAGGAGGTTTAGAGACATTTTCTGTAGAAAAAAACGCGCTGAAAGTTTTAGGTTTACACTTTACATACATTTACGTACATCTTTAGGTTTACTATGCAGAGTTAATTGTTTCTTTCCTAGGTGTTATACCGAAGTTGGTATGACATATGCAGATGATACTATGCTTTCAGTGGATAAATATGCTAAGATGATCGAAAGTTCTCCAATTTTCCATGTTACGAAGGTAGTTGCAGGTTATTTTTACTCAATGAAGCTTTTTCAAATGGCGGCAGCCAGTCAACAGGCGCTTGTAAGAAGGTAAAATAGTTCATAGGCGGATAAGTTCAGGTTTGACGGATACGGATAATCAGAGCTTTCCAAGAATCCTGTTCACAAAGTCTCTGAGTCTTTCCAAGTTTTAAGCATTAGAATTTGATCCTTAGGACGTCTATGTTGAAGTGTTGTACGACATTTGCATATTTACAAAAAACTTTTTAACGTTTTAGAGCTAAACTCAACGAGTGAAACGCTGAATATAACAGGAAAAACCTTTGCAATGTTTTTTAAGTTTTTGGCACAAAACCTACATAGGTTTTTCCTTTTAAATGTTGACAGAAAAATCCTCTTTGCTCTTTAAGAACCTTTTTCTCTTTCAACGACCTTCAAAGGTACTTTAGAAGAATCTTCGTGTTTGAAAAACCTTCTTCCCGCCAAAAAATTTTCAAAAACCATTATTTCTAAGAGCGTAGTTCTCTGTCCTTGAGTATGCAATGGCTCCACTACAGCAGTGTTATTGGTTTGCATTGCTCTGTTTTTAACAATTGATTATTTTCACTTCGCCCGAGAATTGTTAAACTACTTGGGGAAAAATGCCCCAAAAATTGTTTAGTCACTGTTTACCTTGGTGAGCTCACATGGGGCGAATTATTTGTTTTGAAAGTAGAGTCAAGCATTCCTGTCCTGAGCTTATTGCAAAAATCATTTAAATGAGAGTGACTCGCTTTAGACACTTGAGGGGTTTATTCACAAAGCACTAAGAAGAAAGAAATGCTTTTTAATGAACATATTTTCGCCCAAGGCAAATAATTTAGCAATTCTTTAAAATTTTGTCAATTCTCTGGACGATTGTTTAAATTTGGCATTGTTTATAAAGAAAGAGTGTAATCTGCAAGTGAGACTAGCTGCCAAATATC
>JACTAT010000016.1:0-38045 GCA_014526335.1 Chrysaora quinquecirrha
AGATCATGACGCAGAAGGTAAATGAATATACTTATACCAAAAACCACGATTATAACAGTTGTTTCTTGAAATGTCTGTATATGATTATGAGGATTGAGGATCATTATGCTGAGTGCTGAGAAACGTGAAAATACTCGCAAACAGATAAGAGGCCTAAGCACATCCGAAGATTAAACCTTCGTAGATTTTATGTTTAAAATAAGCGTCCTACTCCTATTCCTTGAGTTTTTTTTAACATTTTTGTTGAATTGGTGAAATATTCACTTGTTTTCATTTTAACTTCATGATTTATGAATTCACTTTAGGGGACAAAAGTACATTGCGACGCTTGTCCTAAAATGGCGGCCAAGAGTATTGCCGAAGGTCCAAAAGACAAAAAATTTACATAACAAAGCCATGACTTCCAGATTTCGAGCGAAATATTGCAAGAGTTGTCTTGATAAAAAGCAATAAACATAACTACTTTTTGGCCCTTGACTCTTTCCTTTTTGAAAGCAAGATAGCTGATACCTTTGTTCCACGCTATAATTTTTACTGAGAAGTGTAGTTTTCACAAAGAAAACAGAAGTTATTGTGTGGAAAACCATTTCAGGTGTGTGACTATTGTTTAGGCCCAAAAGAGGGTATTTTTTTAGTGAATTTGAATTTGCAAATTCTTCTCTATAAACCCAAGAATTTGGTTCAAAATTAATTTGCTACATTTTATGATAACAACAGTTTTGAAGTATGTGAATGAAATTGTCCATAAAAGTTTCTGAAGACTCCTTCAAGTTCAAACTTTATTTTCACATTAAAGCAAGAATTTCAAAAGTTACTGACCTAGAATCTTTATCAATATTTCAACCCCCGAATTCTTCTCTAACTGTACACTTTGAGCGAAAATTTAAATGGTAATTACAAGTTTGATCTACTGTACTTTGTCTCAAAAAGCCATACATCTCTGTTTTCAAGACAACCTTTTTTCCAGAAAGTCTCGAATGCAATTCTTCCTGCGAGATTTTTGACCATTTTTTATCCAAAATGCGAAAAAAATCATTTAATTTTCATTCTAAATGAAAGTCAATGAAATTGTGAACATTTTCCTGCTAGTCTTTTGGCATCTTTAGAATACATCTGACAGGAGGTTTAATAAGTTTCCTTTATTCCAGATGGCCAAGGAAAGAAGACCATAATTAAAAAGGTTTGTAGATATTTGTGAGCATTAATATCTTTGTACTAAACTTATAGATCCCATCCTGGCCAGAGGTAGTAAAACTGCAGCAGCCAGTGATGCCAAATATATTTATTCTTACGCTGAAAGAGCAATTTGGAAATTAGTATTTTTGAATGGATAAGAGATGTTTATGTGAGCAAAAATGTTAAATAAGCTAAAACTTCTTTGAAATTTTTGACAAGTATACCTTAAGAATTTTGTAGATAAATAACATTTATAGTATTTTAGATTTATATGATTTAAAATCCATATACAATATGATTTAGGGCTCATGTGCCTGTAAAGTATTAATGGTTATTTTATAGGTACTTATTGGTGTTTCTTATGTCAATTAAGAATTATCAAATTGTATTTGTGCAGGTTTTTAGAAATATTTTTCCTTCAACTTTCACTTTGCTGGTCCAATCTTTATAGGTCATATTCATCTGTCATAAATTTTAAACCTGCTAGAAAAAAAATGAATATAGCAATTATATGATATGATATGATTTTAAAACAATTATGCAAATTCTGCATAACAATAGCATCTCTACTCTTTTGCTTAGAATTGTGCATCATGTGGAGCAGAATGTCCAATCGCCAAGAAAAAGTGTCACTGTGGTGAAGAATTTGCTGTGAAAGGGCCAAGGCCGAAAAGAAAGCTGACGTCCTCAAATCCAACTAGGCTGAAGGAATATATTAAAAAATATGTGAGACATGGTGTAATAAATACTAGTCTCTTTTCAGTTTATTAGCATTTCTTTTAAAGGCTGTATTGACTTGACTCTAGCCTCACATTGACCAGAAAATTAAATAGCCCATTGGCTTGCATATCTTAGCATATTTTTCATTATATCATTGTCTGGTTAATGAAAAGATTTATTAAAGTATCATCATTTGTGAAGCAGTGCTTGTTGATTCTTTGTTTGAGAATCAAGATGTATGATACAATTCCTTACAGGCAGAAGCTTTGAAAGAAAATTGTGGCACAAATGTTATCGTGATCTATTCAGCAAGCCACACAAGATTAGCTAAAAGTGGTCATCAATCTATTGTTCACGATGTTACAACGTTTGCAACTGATGGTGCTGCAGCAAATTTCATGGGTGAAGGAGCCATTGACACACGTCCTGAAACTGGCAAGAAAATTTTGAATCTGATGAAAGCATTCATGAAAGGTAGAGGTTGGGTTTTTCATTGCTTTTTATTTTCTAAATTGATGGTCAAGGTGGGCATTGTATTCTTGCGGATATTGATTAATGTTCATAATTTTTTAGCATTCAATGCTTAGCTTTCAAAATTATCAATATCCTGAAAAATAAATGCCAACAATTTGTTGAATATCAGCTCTAATCTTTTCAGCATCTGAATCCAAAGTAAACAATCCTGGCAATGGTAATTCACCAGGTAATATTAATATATAAATTAAAGTAATCATACATTCCAATAAATAAATTTGGAAAATTAAATTTTCAACAATTTAATTTTGATTGGCTGAAAGTTTTAAATAATTTTAAATTGGAACAATGCCTGTCCAAAATTTTGATGGTCTAAAGTTTTTTAATTCTTTGAAATAAGAAAATGCAAAGAATAGACTTTCCAAGAAAAATTAAAAGCGCATTAGGTCTTTGACAATATTGCAGATGAATTTGTTTTGAACCTTGATCAAACACCACTGTCATGTGTGTACAGATCACATAGTTACATGAAGGGTGCCTAAATTATATCACTATTTCAGCCAAGCAGAAAAATAACTGGAACATTTACCAAATCAAAGACTGGTGAAATTTCCAATACTGTGAATTAATATCCAAAGGTTTTGTCCTAAATTCTCAAAAATAGCATGCAAAAGTCTTCTGTCCAAAGTGTAATGTTTGAAACATTTCAGTCTGAAAGCTTTCAATTTTGATGCATCTTTTACTTTGAGCTCTTGTATTTCGATCAATGGTAATTAAATAGATTATTTGACCTCAGAGTATGTTTATATCATCATTTCCAATTTATAAAAGTTAAAATGACCTGAAACAATCTGTAACCAGAATTTGTAAATTTAGCAGCTCTTTTTTTTGCTTCACATTTGTAAAAAACGGTTTCGTGATTAATTAATTGGAAAAATCTCAGTTTATTGTAAAATTTTTCTTGTGTTTGTAATTTTCAACTGCTTTTTATGCTGCAAAAATGTGCCATTTCTCTTGAATTCACTGTATATACTAAAATCTATAATTCATTAAGCTTTCATTCTATATGTTTCTTCCAAAAAGGTACAACAGAAATTGTTGAGTTGCCCAAAACTAATTGTTCAGATCAATCAGAAAAAAAGTCTAGTAAGTTTGCACTTTCTTGTTCTGTTTTGATGATTGAAAATAGTTTTACAGTAGATTTGCAAGACAGATATAAACAGTTTGATTGCACTTTCTTAACTAATATTGTAATTGACTGTTCTCTTGGTGGTTCTTCACGTCCTTCCTGCTCTCGGACAACCCCTCGACCGACTGACCTGTTCAATTTTTGGTTAACATTCTAACTGGTGGCTGTGTTCTAACTGGTACAAACGTTGAAAGCACATTGAATCATCAGGACCACGCCCATATATCTCAAATCCATTTTAAAATCTAGGGTACCACCCTTGATGAAAAAGCACCATAAAACCAAAACGGGCCTAAATTTTGGCCCATTTTCTGACCTTCTTGTGTGTCAGCCTGACGTCACAATACCTTTTTCTCACCCAAAGTCCACTGCAGCCAATAGCACTCCCGCAACTCTACCTAACAATGTTTGTTCAACGGTTTGCCCACACAGTTGTCCCAAACTTTTTAATCAAAGTTTTCCCCTATTTAATCCCATGTATATGTACTCAATGGGCGGTGAATCCAACATACATCTTTTCTTTGCTATCACAGGATCATTAGATGGTGATATAATGCAAAATTTACTTAAAGCAGAAAGCAGCAGCTCTGACTCCAGTGAAACAGCTTTTCTTGGGATTCCTGCCCCATCTGGTACTGCAGATAGCTTGGAAAAAGGTAGCTCAACAGAAAGCTTTGTCATAGCTTCTAGTAAGTTTACAGTTTCTGTTTGTGATTAAATTATCAATATGTAGCGTAGCACTGGTCTTCAGCATGCACCTTGCTTGCTTGCTTACAATTTTACTTTGTTAATGCTCTCATTCATTTTAACATTTTCTTTACTTTACGCATTAAGATTTCAGTAGCTATTCTTGGTAAAAAATTTGCAAAAGGAATTCATCAGATTATTTGTTAGGCATGAGGAACTGTATTTCAGAGATTAAAAAGTAAGATATCTCTTACTTTAAAGGAAACAACTGCAGACTTCAAATAAATTTAAGTTTGAAGAAAGAGACCATAAACATTGAATTTGCAGTTTCCAAATGAAACTGTGAAGTATATGTTTATCATCTGTTTCTTCATGCTCAAATTTCTTACTTTCTTACTTTAATGGTGAATATTTCCCACTAAGATTGTTCATGGGGCTCCTGATCCCTGTTGCCTTTTTTGTGAAAATATTTATCTTTTAGGCCGAGCCACAGCTAGCCACCATTTTGAGAAATTTGGTGCAATACCTCGTAATTTATAAAAGTTAAAAACCACCGGAAACCAGCTGAAACCAGCTGAAACCACCTGAAACCAGCAGCGAAACCAGCTGAAACCAGCCGAAACCAGCCGTTCTCACCTTAGGACAATGAAACTTGTTTACAGGATTCGAGAACTCTTTTGGGAATGCGCACTTAGCTCGCATAAACAAATCCCGTTCCTCTGAGATATCTCGGAGACATCGACAAAGTTATTAATGGAATGGAACATGTGTTCTATTCAAGAGACGTTTTGCTAGTAAATGAAAGAAACGTATCATTTGTGTCAGAAGAAGAATAACCCTTTCAATCAGCCCGAGTTTTAAAAAAACACCCCTTTAGTTGTATATTAGTGCTCTTGGTAATTTTCTACAGCTTGCTTATGCTGCAAAATGTGCCATTTCTCTTCAATTCGCTGTATATACTTAATAATCTATTAAGCTTTCATTCTATATCTTCTAAAAGGTACAACAGAAATTGTTGAGTTGCCAAAATCTAATTGCTCAGATCAATCAGGGAAAAGTCTAGTAAGTTTGCACTTTCTTCTTCTGTTTTGATGATTGGAAATGTTTCCTCTGCTAGATCTAGAAAATGGATCTTAGATCTCACTCTCTTCACTTGACAGGATTTGATTTCTGGCTACCTGACTAGCTCTTCGCTGCATTATGCATTCAGAAATTAAAATGTATATGTATTCAATAGAACCTGATAATGCATTGATAATTTTGCATGGGAATACAATTTTGATGCCATTTTTAAATGAATGTATTTTATTATCTGGAATCGACAGATATTTTAGCATTATTTTTCATTGCATAAGTGATCTTATCTTTAACATCTGTATCTTTACTATTCATTAGCTTTCTTTGTTGTCACAGGATCATTAGTCAAGAACATAAAGCGAAAACGAAAATGCAGCAACAGCAAAGAAGCTTTTCTTGGGATGTCTGCCCTCCCTTTGCTTCAAGTAGTCAGGAAAAGACAGCTCAACAGAAAACTTTGTGATTGCTTCAAGTAAGTTAACAGAGATTTTGTTTTCAAAGCCAAAACCAAATTGGTAAAGCTGTATTTGAGGGGGTCAGACCAACGCACTGTGACATTTAGGAGAATAGGAATATGTCAAGCCTCAGTAAAACGTATACATTTTAGACTACATTATATAGAGTTCAGGTTACAGGAAATGAAACTGGACAAGTTGAATTAAATTAAACAATTACTACCATGATTGTTAGTTGCAAATAAGGGAAGTTGAATGTATGTTGTTTTTCAGTTTATACTGCCCTTAGGGTACTAGGCCAGATTTGACGGACGCTGGGATTTGCTATAAATCACTGTTAAAACATGTTTTAGTTTTACTTGGCAAAATTGGCTGAAATGAAAACTACCCGTGTACACTATTTGTTCATCTAATCTTCTAAATATATTTTGACTTCTGCGAATGTAATGCATTAACTCCTGCCACTGAAGCAAAATGGTGCTAATTATTTTTTTGCTAATTAAGGCCTCAGGATCTAATCACTGTACTGTACTGAGGTTCAGTTGGCCAAAAAATTCCAATTTCCAGTCAGTGACAGTGTATCATGTTATTAAGACCATGGCTCTTTCGAATTTACATTTCAACTCAATTTGATCATGGATATTGCAAACCTTTACAAAATTAGTCAACATTTTCCTTTCATTATTTGCCAGACACATCCGTAGGAGATTTAAGAGAATGAATTAGGTAATTTTCAAATAGATTAATTGCATCATATTATTGTCTTTCTTTCAAGATAAAGTAACAAATATAACAAAAATTAAACAGATTTGGTTTTTTATTTCAATTCACTTCATCCCCCGTGGCTTAGAATGGCTTCTTTACCAAGACAACAAAATTTCCTTTTGTCAGAGTACGGTCGAGGGCAGGCATTTAAAAACTCAAAATCTAATGATAATGATGTTGAGTAATTACCAAGAGTAATTTTGAAAAGTCAATTTTGTAAAAAGTAAGAAATTCAAAGTAGTTTTTCATGTTTACTGCATTTAATTCAAAGATAAAACTTCTATGTGGCAAATCTCGCCTCTCCTTCAATTAAGCGGAAAATGCAATACAAACAAAACGGAAATTAACAAGCTACCCAGAAAGTAAACAAATATGACTTGATTTAAACTGGAGTATTTTGTTTCGGATTTTTTTATCTAAGCTCTGGGAAAACCAGGCCAATAAATCTTAATCATTCTCCAAATCCCGCTGATACTGTTCCATTATGTTGCCCGGAAAGTTTGCTGATTTTTTTCATCTCCTTGTCACAGGTTCAGCAAGTCAGGAATTGAAATCTAAAGAAGTCTGTTCACTTGAAGACGAGAGCAGGAGCAGTACATCAGAATTTGCAACGAATATAGATGGACCAATTGATAATTCTATTATCAAGACAATATCAAATACTGGTAAAAAGCTAACACTTGGTAAGCTGCAATGTCATTCATCAATTCATTCATTCAACGACCATGTCCTGTTCTGTTAATGTAGGGTGTAATTTTTCCATTTATAAATGCAAGTTTTGCGAAAATTGATTCTTTTATAGTACTTTCTTCAGGAGATATTCCCAAATTCTTAAAATAAGGTTTTTCAAGTATTAAATGTTGTCCAAAAACTTCAGAAAATCTATATTCATAACCTTGAATCTGTTGTAGATGAGATTAACTGGACATGGGAAACTATGAAGGGACGAAGAGTGCAGATTCTATGGCCAACACTGACTCCAAATAAAGATGAAGATGATTTGTGGGGTAACAAGTATTGGGAGGCAACTTTTACTAATGAAACCTTGCACTGTGTTGATATTTGCTATAATGGATTCTTTTCAGATCTCGATGGAAACAGATCCTTCAATGAACTTGGAAAATGCACCACCACTACGTCAAAGTCCAATTTGATTAGGAACTGGACAATTAGAATATTACGACACTAATACTAACTGGTTATTTTCAAAATTTTATATTTGCTTTCAAAGGTCTGATCGAAAGGTGTGAAATCGACCGGACCTGCGAGGAAGCTCGGAATTTTGGCGCTCAATTTCTAAAATTTGTGGCGCCAAAATTGCGTTCAGTGCAACTTTGATGTTATTCAAACAGATTTCTGGCGTTGAGTAAGATACTTGATTTATACAAGGAGTTGATAGAACTGAGTGAATGCTTTCTTTAACAAGTCTGTTTTTCCAGTTCTTATCCTCGTCAATCACTTTTTTTTATTCCCTTAATACACTTAAAAAGTCGCTTTCAAGGCCAAAAGACAAAGTTGACGATCTTGAAAATCAAACGTGGTATACAAAATACCATGTAGAGATTGTCCTAAATCAAATATAGGACAATCGAAAAGAGAGACAGGAACTAGGCTGAAAGAACACAAATCAAATGTGACCCATGGTCGAACTGACAAAAGTGATCTTGCCAATCATTGTAAGACGGAGAAACACCAGATGGATTGGGATAACATTTTAGTGATTGATGAGGATAAGAACTGGAAAAACAGACTTGTTAAAGAAAGCATTCACTCAGTTCTATCAACTCCTTGTATCAATCATCTTGAAATCCCAGAAATCTGGTTGAATAACATCAAAGTTGCACTGAACGCAATTTTGGCGCCACAAATTTTAGAAATTAAGCACCAAAAATTCCGAGCTTCCACGCAGGTCCAGTCAATTTCACACCTTTCGATCAGACCTTTGCAATAAATAGGCAAATAACCACATTTCTCATTGCCCGATGATGGTAGACGGATCTCTCCCGAAACGTTGCCCAACTAAATATCAAAGGCTTGTCATGATAAGTGGTGACTATCATGTCTAATACGGATCAAAGTGTTAATTTGATAATTTACGGTAGGAAGATTTTTCTTTTATTTATATCAAAGCAATTTAATTAATATTATATGTTTTTTTTATGTGCGAAACTGCCTTTTCCAGTTTTCCAGTATCAGGTCGTCTTCCTGGTTTGTTACCAATGCATTCTTGGGTAAGGCTGCGCACATAGCTTGTTATGTTGCCAACTCCTTTGGCATGCACTCTAAAATGCCACATGAGGACATATCCCATGCAGTATATGTCACTGTCAAAGGAAAGTGATATGTGACCCTGCTTTACATCACACGGAAGACAACAAAGGTCGCCAAATCTCTCAAGCATTCTTGGTCCATTCACTAAATATCCGTCTGTGCCGTAACACGAATTGCTGAACCCACACAACACCACTGTATTATTGCCAGTGTCTACCAAAATGTTACTCGGATTGATGTTGTTGTGAAGTACTTGTTTTCTTTGCAAGTGCAACACAATCTCTATAAGTGATGTAACACATCTGCCAAATTCTTCACTGGTTTTAAAGACCACTGAATTTAGCTGCTGACAGGTATGATTGTGTGCCGACAAGACCAATTTTGGAGCATAGCCTCTCACGACACCAAAGGCATGTGGTATTCCTGGATGACTACTTAAAAGCATAAGGATGTGATATTCCTTGCACACAGCTGAGAATGTCACTCCTTTGTATACTTTTACAGCACAAGAACTTCCCTTAAACATGGCATCGTAAACGTTAGAATTCGGGCCCTTTCCGATCAAGAGTCCCATCGACAATTCAGCTTCATCAATGATGCTTACTCCTTGTTGTAGGAGTGTCTCATTTGATTGAACTCTGTTGTCCACAGTGGCAGCAGAGAGTAGGTTATAGCCTCTAAAGTTGGTTACTTTATTTAATTTCTCCATGATATCGCGTGATTGCATACCGCTGGCGTAATTAAATTTCAGTTGCATTTCATCTACCATTTTTTTCATCTTCTTGCACTTTTCTTGTGCAAACTCAGTCTTCTCTTGTAGCCTTTCTATCTCCAATGCCGATCTTCTTCTTGAAACTTCGCACTCATCGTGCTGACATTTGTCTCTCAGGCGTGTCTTAATTTCCTGTAGAATACAAAATGTTGATGTACTTGCTATAAATAAGCAACTATCCTACGACTTAGCATTTGATCCTGTGGGTCACCCACAACACAGCATGAAATAAACAGTCATATCGCATTTTTGATAGGAAATGAGTGGGACTTGAATATAACCAGTTCTTCCTCAATCTTTTTTGACGTATTAGTTACTAAGTATTTATAATGTAAAGTAGTTAAATGGAGAGCCCCTTGAAAACCAGCACATTGCTGAAGGGTTACTTGTGATGAAATGAAATGAAATGAAACGTATATATTTTGCATTGTATATTTACTTGTTTCTTCAGAACGAAATCATCACTTCCGATCAACTAATCTAGTATTTCGATCAACTATGTAGTGTGTCTAAGTAGTGTAATGTAATATTTAAATACGTAATGTATCCTAAATTTCTAGCGTATCTCTGTAGAACTGTATTGATGAATGATTGATTAATTGATTAAGAATATGGGTATTATTTAGCTGTAATGTTTCTGCGTTGTTCGTAGCGATTTAATGTTCAGATTTTGATTTTGTAATCAGGTGATTTAGTAGATGCTCTAGAGACTACGAGTTATATGATATTGCAACCCGCACTGTTACTAAACCATTCACGCTTGTTTTCGATTGGCTCAAATACCTCTGTCTCGTGATCTGGTCTCCATAACGTTGCATCATTGAGTTCTGCCTCGATCTCACTAAATGATCCTGAAGGATTCACTTGTACTGGCAAATCTCCAACTGTAAAACTTGAATACTCTTCCTCGAATTGCTCCGTTACTGCCTCTTGACTCCCTATGGCGAGCAAACAAAAGTTTTAGCGCGTAAATTTTTATAACTAGATACGAATTCTTTGACTATATGTACGGTTATCACTTAGAAATCATTTTAGAGACTCTTGTTTTGTAGGGGGTGTTTGGGTCTTACAGTGAAACGATTTTGCCAAAATCCAAACGGCCCCGTTATTATACAGCCAATCGTTTAAAGAAATTTTCTATTATAGTTGCAAATAAATAGCTATTTTTAACATTAATACGGTATTGAAACATGTCAGAACCTTAAGACTCGAGATTCCACAGATATTTTAAACATTAACTGTCACAGTATTCCTTTTCTCTCTTATTCTTCCATTATATGACGACTGAATCAAGGTTGTTGCACCCTGAGAGGATTCCCTGACCTGATATATCTACCATTTTCAAGAAAATGTTGCGTTCGACCCAGATCTCTTTGAAAAGAAAGGCCTTTATTCTTTGCAAAGGCCGTAGTCTATTCTATTTACGGTACATGCTCACAAAGCAGATGGAAAATACTGCAACTTCTTATAACTTGGTTAAGATAAGGAAAATTTAGGGTAGTTGTTCCGTACCTTCAACACAGTCTTCACCCTGACCCAGATCAGTGTGCATTTCCGTACTCACGGCATCTTGAGTGATCGAGTTGGCCTCTCCTTCTCGCGCTCTTCTTCTTCTCCTATACTCTCGCTTTTTCCAAGCCTTGTATAACTGCTTATTTGTTTTCTCAGATTTTCTTCCGTCCTCCATTTTATTTTCCCAGAAAATGCTGTACAACTGCTGCTGAATAACGAATGTATAACAAACGAAAAGAACGAATTGATTTATAACCACCAACGGTCGTAAGGAGAAGTCTGATTTATAACTTTTGTCAAAAATTATTTTCTAAGGGCGAAGGGAATCACCCTGTTCGTGGTCAAAGTGATAGGGGGGGGTCACAGGGAGGTCTCCTTTTCGACATTTCCGAAAAAAATTCCAATTTCACATTTATGCATCATGTTTCATGTAAATAATATAAATGGTAAAATAAAAAAATAAGAGTATTCCCACTCAGCAGCCCTCTCAACATACAGTGATGGAAGCCTTGTACACGCTTTTTTTTTATAAGGAACCTACCTCAAGGCCTAGTTCTTAAAGTTCCTTATTTTTGGACCTCTTTTGAGGCAATTTTAGTTCAAAAGTTCCTTAATAGTTCCTTAATTTTAGCTGCACATACAGTGGTCTTAACAATAAAAGAGAGACACTTGCATGTGAGAAAAGCTCGAGACTACTCAACGAAACGTTTGATACATGCTTAACGTACAATTTATGTGATTTTCGACTGCAAATGAATGGAACCGGCTTTCTAATTCTTGATTATTTGCAGTGATAAAACTATTCAACAATAAAAAGTTCTTTAGTTATTTTCTCTCTAGTAGTATAAGTTCTTTAAATTTTCGGGCCTTCTACATGTATTCCTTATAAAGTGGTTCCTTATAAAAAAAAAGCGTGTAAAGTCTAATATAAATAATATCCATAGCTGAGGATACTGAGCTTCCACAGCTTATTTGCATTATAAAAATTTTGTCCCGTCTTTGGGATTTCAAAAATGAAGCACATCTCATGGGAGACCCTTTTAAATTATTCCCCAGTTTTCACCCCTTTGATGGATTATGTGAGGAAATTCACTACAGGAGATTTATATGACCACATTTACTATTCGAGTCTTCTGTAGAAGTAGAGAGTAGGTGCTCATACGAGACATTCCCTTTTCTGTGCTTCTGTCTTGCTATTGTGTGATACGGCAGTTGCAGATGTGTTGTGGCTACTATTTTGTAGGGAGAGCACAGATCACAAAGCTTCCGAAGAATCTTTAGAGTCGATTATATGGAGTAATTAACTACAAACATGAGCAGTTGATTTCAAATGATGAAATTGATGTCATCATTGTTTCTTGTTGTGTTGTTGCTGTCATCTATAAGTTTTGCTCGAAACTGAATACCCTCGTAAACCAGTCGTGGGTATTCTGGCTACCCATCTGCATCTTTTTTGCTTTGCTTTGACTTCTTGAGCTTTTAACTAATTTAACCCCCACACCATACCCCGGGGGCTACTTGATTAAGTTTCATATAGTAGTCAGGGCGCTATGGTAAATGCAGCATGCAAAATCTGTGGGCAATGCAAAAAATGATTTACAACAAGTGCAGAAGCTTGTAGATGACAAATCAACTTGTTGGATCTCTCCAAATTACTTATGGGTGTAATCCGGCAGCATTTTGTGCTTTTCCCGTATACTTTTCTATATTCTTCGAAACCTTGAAAATGGCACAAATTCAAAATCACTGCATGAAAATCGAAAACAACAGTCAGAAAGTGCTTGCAGAGTACTTTAAGAACACATGTTGTTTTTGAAATTCGGTCATTCTCCTCCCAAGATATTGATTGGTGAAATTTGAGTGCCCCCCTGGAAGCACGATAAATTTCTCGCTCGTGCAAAATTGCAGGGGGGGCACTCAAAGTTCACTTCTCTATTACTCTTGTTAGATGAGCTCAAATTCAACAAACAAGGTCTCTTTCGAATGCACTCAATAAGCGTTTTCTGGCAGTAGTTTTAAATTTTTCATGCAATGATTTTGGATTTCGGTCATTTTCAAGATTTTGAAGTAAATGAAAAACTGTATGGGAAAGCATAAAATGCTGCTGGGTTCCCCTCACAAGTAATTTGGTGATGTCCAACAAGTTGATTTGTCATCTACAAGCTCTTGCACTTGTTTTAAACCATTTTTTGCATTGCCCACCGATTTTGCAGTCTGACCCCTTGTTTCTGTCCCGTAGCGACCTGACTATATGGACGTGCCATCCGATCAACAAAATGCCAACCCGAAATTTCTACCATATTCCTTAAAATATATATCCATAATTATACGAAAATAATAACTTATACACTATTATTTTATCTGCTAAAACGTCTTGTAATTTGTCAGTTCGAATCGAACTTCATCAATAAAAATGAAAACAAACGAAAGTTAGTCCGTTTTTCAGCAAGTTGATACCGATTTTCGAGAATTCAATACCCTTATCTTCACCGAATTTTAGAAAATTAACACCCATATTTTTACCAAAATCATGAAAAACGATACCCTTTTGGACGACACGTCCCCAGTACTCAAATAATATTAAGTACCCCCCAGGACCGCACCCATTACGTTTTTGAATAGTTTTGCGATATGTACCTTCATAAAACTTAAAACACTGCCAGTGAACTCTCTGTTATTTTCAGAAATTTCAATTACTCAGTACACTTTCTTTTTAATAAGAAACCGCTCAAATAGCAACTAGGGCTGAACTGATCTCTAGCAACTTAAGGGTTCAATTGAATTACTGTAAGCAACTAAAAAGTCATAGAACCAAGCTTAGAAAAAAAAGGTAACTGAATAACAAGTCAGCTGCCCAGGGGCGTCGTTGTCCCGAGAGCGAGGGAAGGAGGCACATCCACCCTAGACTGAAATGGTAGTCGGTAATTTTGAATAAAAAAGATTCCTTGTGGAAATTCAAGAGACCGACAAACTTTTATTCGTTGTGTACAGGGTTTACTTTAGTAGCAGTTGTTTTAATGTTTTTAACTGATGGTTTCCTAATGCATTGCAAAAAAAATTGGCAGGGCATTAACCCCATTTCGCAGGGCAGTCATGAATACACCACCCCCCAACCAAAACACTCTAGTTTTGCCCCTGGTCAATACTGTTAGAACGCATACAGGAGCCTTAGGAGGAGCCTTATTTTGCGGGGAGGGGGGATTAGTTGGTGGATTATTATCAATGCTTATTATAATAATTATTATTGCTGCTGTTCTTAATTCGTTTGAGATGCTCTCTTTTCAAACAACTGAAGCCGAATTTTAATAGCGCCTATTTCACGCGGGGCTTTTAAATTTAACGGGTGTCAGTTTCAGCCAATTTTGCCCCTCGGGTTTGCGAGAAACAACGTGCGCTATTGTATGCAAAAACTGGTATTGGCTATTGTATGCAAAAACATTGGAGTTAGTGGGCTTTAGACTTAACACATGTTTGTCAGTTTGTGAAAGCCCGGACTTTCTCCAATTCAATTTCGCAATGATTTGCGCCGAATTTTAAGGTTTTTCTGCAAATACTGCCCGGGTATGGTGGATGGTATGAGTCCATGTAATTATGCATGCTTTTTAGACCACTACCGAAAGCTTGTAGTCATTAAGAACGAATGTAGAGCGTCAATGTTAGTACGTGGCTATGTTCTTTAGACCACCACCGAAGCTTGTAGTCATTAAGAACGAATGTAGAGCGTTAGTACGTAGCTACGCTCTTTAGACCACCACCGAAGCTTGTAGTCATTAAGAACGAATGTAGAGCGTCAATGTTAGAACGTAGGTACGTTCTTTAGACCACCACCGAAGCTTGTAGTCATTAAGAACGAATGTAGAGCGTCAATGTTAGTACGTAGCTACGCTCTTTAGACCACCACCGAAGCTTGTAGTCATTAAGAACGAATGCAGAGCGTTAATGTTAGTACGTAGCTATGTTCTTTAAGCCATTAAGAGCGGATGCAGAGGGCCCATGTCAGTAATCAGTAATGAATGTTCTTCAGAACACCACAGAAGATTGGAGTCATTAAGAACAAATGCAAATAGTACAAGACACAAAAAACATCAGACTTATCAAAAGCAATCAAGAAATAGTACATTTTCCGCAAATAATTCTACTCAGCTTATCTTCATTTAACATTTGAAACTAAAACCGAGGCGTTTGCAAGGAAGAACTACTAAAATGAGAATGTTACATCTGTCACCTCGAAGATTTTTGGTTAACAGTTCACATTTCTTGGTTGTGTCCGTATAATTTAAAGTTGAATCAGTTGCTAATTGGTCGGTGGGGATTCCCTATGCGACTGAAAGTGGCACACCCCCTGTATAAGTTATCCCCTGTAAAACAGAGGTCTAATGGCGAATGTTCGAGTTAATGTATGTTAATTATTACACAGTTGACATCCGCTATCTCGAACTCTTAAGGTAAACTGAAATTTGTTCGAGATAGCGAATGTTCGAAATAATGGGGTTCGACATAGCGGATGATTTTTCTATACAAACTCTTATACCAAAAAAGGGGAAATGGAAAATCGTTCGAGATAGCGAATGTTCGAGATAGCGGGCAGTCGAGATAGCGGATGTCAACTGTATCATTAAGCATATTCTATGATACTAAAACAAGATTAATGAGTAAAAAAGAGAGTTACGAAACAAAACTGTTTACCAAAATTAATAAAACGATACTATTGCAATATTACCAAGTGCATTAACGTTTTGAAAGTAGTTAGCCATTAAAGTACGCATTTCTTGAACACTTTTTATCTTTGTCCAGCATACCAATGTCCCTTCACTGTTATGTTGATGCGAGTCAAAAAAGAAAATGCCACCATTTGGGTCTATTGAAAAAATTGAGCTCCTGCCCTCAACAATATACAGGCAATTAATGTAACGAGCCTCGTTACGGGCACCTTCAACTGCCCTTTCAAGAGTATTTTCAGCGGATTCGCTTGCAGGAAAGATGTCAAAGATATCTTCAATAACAGGAACAACATCCTCCCGTGACAAGTGATCGCAGACCTCTTCTACATTGGGTAAAGCAAAATTTTCACCTGCATCATTATATTCATCATATATTCGGTTTCCAGAAGCAATGCTGCTATAGATAAGAGCGATCATTTTTTGATGATAGTTCACTGGTGTCGTCGATCTTGTAAGCAAGTTGCTTAAAAGTATTTGCAAAAAGCAAATTAATGAAAATGCAAGCATTGCTTCCGTTGCGGCCTCTAAATGTTGACTGGGCGACTTCTGCGGGAAACAATGCGAGGTATACTCCTTCTTGTTGATACATTTCTAATCTGGGCAATTCAAAGTTGAGATCTGAAAGTTGTTCCAAAACGGCAACGGTGTTTTCATCCTGATATTCCTCAAGATCATCAGCCTCATCATCTGAATCTTCCCCATCATCAAGTTCAGGAGAATCTATGTCATTTTTGAGGAAATCAGTCGTATCTTCGCACAAGTTTTTAGGTCTTTCATCATTTAAGGAACCAATAAACCAGCGTTGTCCTCTCCTAACTTGTTCGACACAGTAGCTGATGCCTTGTAGTAAAAGCGATCGTTTTCCTCGACTTACTTCACAACTACTGCACAGCTTCAAAACCTAAAATAAACGTATTTTAAACTATCACAACAATCATATAATGTCTAATAACAACTTACTAAAACGTCTGCTATAAAACAAATAATGACAATTCTGAAAGCAAATACACACAAGGTAAGAAGAGGAAGTGAACAATTTTGTACGCTTTACCGCAAGTCCGAGAGACTGGAATGATCTATAGGCATTTCGAGGACATTTTAGGAAGTTGTAAAAAAAACTAAGTGCCAACTCTAATGATACAAAGAGGTAGCTACATAGGGACAAAAACAAAACATAAACGTAACCACAATCTGTGTTTTCACAAAGATGTCTGTTCAGCAATAGACTTATTTGGAATTTTGGTAACACTGGGGCTCAGGCAGCTAGAATTCCCACAACCTTTTTCAGAACTTGACAAATGCTATTATTGGACCAGAAAATTCCAAATAAGGCAGTAAAAACAAACTTACCTCTTCTGTTGTTGTCTTCCGACAGAGACACTCACTTTCTGATTCTACAAATAAAAAAAATTCTCATTGCAAAATTGAAGAACTTAATCCAGAACAAGCTAGGTTGTTGACTCGAAGCTTTCTTGAAAAAAATAGCAACGCTATCGCAATGTCCGAAGGACAATAGTCAGCATCATAATCGTCATCAACATCATGGAAATTGTTATCATCATCATTATCTTCATCATCTTCATCATTAAAACATTAAAACAATTCTCATACAATTTCCAAACATCATGAAAAAGAATAAGTAAAATAGAATAAGACTCAGTAAACAACGAAATCAGAAATGGTATATAACCTTGAAGTGTTTGGATATCTTTTTGAAGCGCTGGAACGTTTATGTCCATGTAAAACTTCAAATAGCTCTTCATCTCCTCTGCAATTATGACCTTTTCCTCTTGAAGTCGATTTATGCTTATTGCAATGACGAGAACAGCTTGCTTCAGTTGCGAATTTACTGACAAAGGGAGAAAGGGAAAGTCAACGATCCAGATAATACAAAAAGGCATACATTGCTAGAGCCAAAATTTGAATGACACAGTGATATTCTCTAAAATTTCTTTTCCACAGAAAAGTTAGCAATTGGAATTGTGGAACTGTTATAAAATGGTTTGAATGAAATATCAAAGAGCAACCAGAATAACTGTAATGTAATTTAAGACAAATTCAAAGATTGCACATGCAGTTGTATTTTATTTTACGCGAACAGACCCAAGAAACCATAATTTCATTTTCTTTTCCTGATAACCATTAGCAAAATACGGACTATAGTACATTTATTCACATTTTGGATATGAAGTTCAGTAACTTAAGTTCGAAGACTATGTGAATAACAAAATTAGATAATTGATGACCACACCTCCAACGCTTGATGTCTGCTGAATTACCCATGGAAAGTTTCCTTGATTAATTGATGACACGTCAACAACTGGATAGGCCCGCATTTCCTTGTCATTTGAACCAGTAATATTATCATTGTAATCTTGGGCGAGCTTTCTAAGTTTTTCTTTTTGGCGAGCTACTTTAAGCCGAAGCTGTCTTCTCTTTTTACAAGTATCTAGAAGGAAAACGAAATAGCCAACAAGAGTTATTTTAAGACAAACATTAACATGAATGCTACCTGTAGAAATGCTTACTATGTTTACTTTACTCATTGAAAAGAGCAATATTTTTTTCAACCTGCATCAAAACCATTCTTCACCAATATGTGGCTCACGTCTTTGGTATAAGTTAGCAATCTTATTAAACAGAAAAACAACACAATGCAATAACAGATTATCAAGTTGCAAATAGCTCTAAAACAGTCAAGGTAACCTTTTAACTCAAAATGAAATAAATACCCGTTAGACGTCCTATATTGTTGGAGATGTGCAGATTTGAATAAAATAAAGCTTCAATTTTTGCTGCTGTGCACATAGGATTTTTGTCTAAGTTTCAAAGCCTCGTCTTCAAAACCAGACACAATGCCGCAAGATGTATTTTTGCAAGGAGCTTTCTGTTGAGAGAAATAAATCTCTCCAGCAGAGTTTCAACTGGCTTTGACAAGATTTTCAAATCCAATGACTTCAAAGACAGCTGGGTTAGACTTTGAATATTCAAAACATAATGTCCTTCTTCTGGGAGTTTCTGAAGGTCTTTCAGCGTCATTATAAGCAGCATATATTCTTCGATGGGCGAAATTTCCAATGACATTAATGCATTTTGAGATACTGCAAAATAGAACAGAATGGCATTATGTCACTTAAGTCAGTGAATGATCTCGCATTTCTATTTAAAGCTATAACTCTCTGCAAAAACATATTTCAATTCACTAAACAGTCAAAGGCAAACAAAAGTCCATGTGATCTTCATCTCCATTGGTTTGCGTTGATACAATGTTGACTTTGATGAAAAGCAGTTTCATTTTTTTTCACTCCTTTGTACTTTACCTGTATGACATTTAAAAACTGATGCTGAAGGTACCGGTTGTTTTAATTTAGAATGGTTAAGTCAGTAAATTAAACCTTGAGCATGAGTTATCGCCGATTTTTTCCATTCTGCTATTGTTTTTTGGGTGACACACGGGGAAAGACCAGTTGTCTTCCTATTAAATTCTTCTTTTAGAGAATGTAGCTTGGTCTTTACCTAAAAGTGAGTAAATGCTTATACATTTACACGAGGCTGACAAAGGTATTAATAAATGTCATTATTCTACATTAGAATAAATATACTCTTATGTTTGAGCTCAAGCCGAGAAAAAGAGAAATAAAATGACAAAAGATTTTAACTTATGATTAACCACCAATACCTTAGTGGTTCTCAAAACATATTACATATTCCAAAAATTCAATATATCTCATACAGTTAAGCATAAATAACACATCATCATATAATCATGAATGTATAGATGTATAGATTGTTTTTTACACAAATTATTTAGCTTATAAAGACATTCGCAAACAATTATCAAAAAAACAAACCATCATTAAACGCTTTTGCAGACTTTTTGCCAGATTTAAAATTTTTCGTCTGTTCCAGAACATGGCAAATTCTGTTATAGATTCTTCACGATCTGTTAGAGAAATCATATAATGTTCTCAAGGCCTATCCATTCAAAGCAACATAAAACGAACATAACTACCGGGACAAGGTTTTAAGATGGAGCAGCATGTACAAATTATAGATAATCAATTCACATTTTGGAAAATGCTTGTGTCACGAAGGATTTGATCACGATCGACTGCTTTTTTACACAAAATTTCTTAGCAACCACTTAAATTCTGCTATATATTTGACTAGAGCCTCATGCAATCTTGTCGGTATCTAATAACACATGCAACTCACATTCCGGTTTCATGTGCTTTGTTGTGACTCCTGTTCTAGAAAGGTAGCTAAATATCTGCTCATCTTCTTCGCCAATTGTGTAGCCACTTCCTTCCTTCCACATCCCCCCATACAAGACCTTAAAAAAGAAAATTAAGCATAATAAGTAAATTTCATCTACATTAGTTTTGCATTCATAAGGCCTTATATATCGTAAAGTCATATTTCATTGTAATTGGAGACAAATGTCATTTAAGTCATCAGAAATTAAATGTGGCATTAGATCACCGCATTAAGCAGTAGAAAGTTAAGTTGATTGCCACGCTTGCTTAAATTGATATTCAGGACGGCCTTGTTCTTCATTCATGTATTACTAAATGTATTTACTAAATGCCTCAAACTTCAGATTCATTTTCAAAGGAAGGTCTTCATGTACCACTACATGCACGATGAACATTTCACTATTAGGAAATATGGTTTTTTTCCAAATTTGTTATTTCAACTGAACAAAGAGCTTATAGTAAAGGTTGGCAATTTAAAACGGCAGAGAGAAAACAGCTCTAAATTCACCCGCGATTTAGCAGCAGGACTGTCACATTATAGTTTTATTGAATTCATCAGGACAGAAATGCCATATGAAAGGGAATCAACACCAGTTAATTGGGCATCATAAATTTAGTGGTACACGAAGGCCTACCTTAGAAAATGAATCTGAAGTTGCAGGCATTTTAATAAATGAAGAACAAGGCCGTCCTGAAGATCAATTTAAGCAAATGTAGCAACCCGTTTGACTTTTACTACTTATTGCGGTGAGCTACTGCCACATTTAATTTCTGATGACTTAAATAGCGTACGGAATTGCTTTGAATTCACAATGCAATTAATATAAGTCATGATTGTACTCTGCAAAAAGACTGTTCATTAGAAAAGACAAAGACGTTATCAGCGATAAAAGATTGGGCATATGCCAAATTTATGGGTGTTGATTCCCTTTAAACTAGTTATAAATTTTTCGTAAAATACAAAAGGAACCTCGCAAGCTGGAGGATGCCCTTTAACATGAAACATTCCAATAGCCGGAATTTGTTGCAAAGACAGCTCATAATCAACTTTTGACAGCCACTTCCAATATCTACAGGCTACATCACTGAAATAAAACTTGGAATTTGAATGGTAATTTTTCTGCAAATAATAAGCGTAGCCAAATATCTCTCCTCGAAACATGTTCACAGCCTTTTGTGCAAGACAGTGTCTGCAGCTGACAACTTCAAGACCAGTCTCATCTCGTTTGCCACCACCTACAAAGGTGTTTCTAGCAGCTTGCCACTGAGACGAACCACATAAACTTCCATCATCATCCTGAAATTTAAAGATAATAACTTTAGGGATACTAACATTGCCAAATATGAGTCCAAAACAATTTCTTTTCATCCTTTAAATAAACAAGATTCCAAGAAGAAAGTCTACAAAAAATTCCTGTAACCAGTAGTTGCAGTTTGGTGACAGTAACAGCATTTTCAGCATACAATGTTATCCTTGTTAATTATATCCATTTTATGTTAGCTGTTCAAAAGGAAATATATGCCATGAGAGGGATCAAAAACAAGAGTCGGCTATTTCTTCCATTTAAATCAAACACAAAAATGTATCCCCTTTATAACATGATTGAAGGGACCATTAGATTTTAGAGTTGGTATGTTATGAGGAAATGCTATTAAATAGAACTTATGATCAGAAGGACTTATAAACAAACACTTCATATGAGAAGGACATTATAAACAAACACTTTATCAGGGAGTAGATTATAAGGAATTATATTAAATCCAGTTTATACTAAAATTTTTTCTTCTGCTAATACTTCACTAACTTTTCACGGTCTGCAATCTCAAAAGGTGGACATAATTCAGGCTTTGGAAAGCAAAGAGGCAAATAATCATACAGACCATCAAAACCATTCCCCCAAAATCTGCATAATTCAATTGCTCAAGAACTCATGCAATTCAGTTTCAAAACCTCAAAGTTATGAGAAAAGACCAGCAGATGTACTTACCTTGTACTTTGATCTTGAGCCTTTGTAGACATCATTTACCAAATCATTCACATGGCTGTTATCACAAATAAAATTTTCCCCATAGTAAGACTGCCGCATTCTCCTAAAAGAATCAAATGTATATCGGCAACAAATTAACACAGAGTTTTTACTGTCTTTTAGACAATGATCTAAAATTAGCATTTTTATGACCTAATATGCCTAAAACTCAGAAAATATAACACTCCTGGCCGTAAAAACATTGTAGCAGGTGGCCAGTTGAATTGCCCTCCTTGTCAGGTCAGATGGGCAACAATGTCAGGAAAACACTTTCAAAATGCACTGATACTAGATATTTTGTTTGTCCGATCAATACAATTCCTATGACACAGGTCAGAACAATGAATGGGTTTTCTTGAACCATTGTGTTGAATTGTAATTCAATCGTCCACCTAGAGCAAATGAGGTTGGAGTTGAGGCACGCACAGTGATTCCAAGCCACAAACAGAGAGGCTTGATATATCATTTGTCATAGCATTATGGATGAGCTAAACAATCATACAATCTACTCAAAATAATTGTCAGACAACTCACCGACCAGCACTTTTATAGCGATAGGTTTTCATGTTCCCATCAAATATTGCAGCATGTTGATTGACATGGCAAGAAGGACAGGTAAACATGTCAATTTTTCTTATAGTATTTAGCTCATACTGTAAATACTTGTACTCTTTAAAAGAATTTGAAAAGGCTTCTCTTTGAATAATGCCAACCTATTAGATAAAAAGAACATGTTAAACTATGCAAACATTAGCAAAAAATAAATTATTGAAATATATTTACAAAGAAGAAATTTTTTACAAAAAACTAAAATACAGAATGACATCCCATGGACAGATTAAGTCCCCTGGACTTTTAAAGTCCTCTTAAAGAGTGACAGACCTTGCAATTCCTCATAAATTATTCAAGAGACATAAGAGGCCTTGGTTTTAATTTTTAAAAGGTTTGATAATTATGTATTCAAGCTATGTTGGCTTTTTCCTTTTTGCAGCAGATTGCTATTGTCTGCTACTCATCAAAATTCATCAACAGCTTGAAAATGGCCAGCTTATTCAGGAGTGAGTTATTCACAACAAGAATCTCCTTTCTTAACAGAAGAGGCAATTTATGGAATCAACAGCATCTTTTTGTTATTAAGAATATTTGGATATGGGAAGAGAATAGAAAATCTTTTGTATGATCTCACTCTTGATGTTTCATCATGATTCCTTCTCATTATCACAGGTAGTGGTTATAAAGTACAAACATCTGTAAATGACAACTAGAGGGATTATATTCTCAGATATTCTATTGAACTTACTCTGCCATTTGCAAGTGACAAATCTTGTAAGCTCTCTATGAACCCATTCTCTGAGGAGCCAGGCATCCACAAATGGTAGTGGTCCCAGCATTGAAACAGATCTTCATCAAAAAGGTAAGTCACTGTATCAACAGTTCCAGGCCAAAAGTGTGAGCCAATTATTATTGAAATATCTTTAAATGGATCCTTTGTATATCCACATTGCAAACATTCTATAGTGAATTTGCAGAGGTCAAACCTTCCTGAAACATGAACAAATTTTACATTGAATATTACTAATAGTCTAAAACTCTGTTAATCCTTTAATAAATATCTCAAATCCTAGCATGTTTTACTTCCTGTTTTGTTTGGAAAATACTTCTGTTGTCAAGATTTAGCTTTGGTAGTCCAGTTTGGAAAGTATTGAACAAACACAGACAAGAATTTTAAAAATACAATTGGTAGGTAGGTCATATTTCTTAAGAATCATATTAACAACAAGGAAAACAAGAGCTAATTGACTTATTTATTTTGCAAAGCAAAGTGCAATCAATGCATTGACTATTTGTGGCTTGCCCCTACTTTTACTGCTCTTATTTTTTGTCACACACAAGTTATCAGCAAAACATGCTATGCTTGTTATAACTGCTAAGTGTATCATATTTATTTCTAATATTGGCTGAAACGTACCTAAAGTTGTAACTACAATGCATTCTTGGTTGTTGCGAGTTCTTTCCCATTTTCCTCTACTACAACAATTGTCACAGTGTGTTGGCAACATTAGTTCTGGAAAGCGAGCTGAAATATAACATGAATATTTTTAAATTAAGTTTATATGTTACCATTATTCAAATAAACATACTTCCATTCATTATAAGTACTAACAAGTGCAAACTTTACAATCGGGAAAATTAATATGTGCACTCTCTAGCTAAGCCATCACTTATGATATAAAATGGGATTTATTCAGAAAACTGGATAACTAAGATTTTCAGCTACTGTCAAGTGATTTACAAATCTAATTTTGTTAAACTTTCAAAACAAAGGTACCAAGCTCTCCCCTAGTAATATTTTATGTAAAGTCTGAACACTGCACATAACATAACTGGAATTTCAATAAACAGTAGACAAAAGAATAAAATTTCATATAACTCATATTTGCATACTAATATCAATTATTTTCATGCCATCTGTAATCCCTTGACAAGGTGCTAAATTCTGCAACTGATTTTCTGCATAAACCAGCCTATCATGTAAAGGGTGAGATGAATGTATCTTATCATCACAAAACAGCAAAGATACTGATACTTTCGACATTGCTTGCAAACTATCACACCGCAGTTTTCATTGCACACAGAGCATAAGCTGTTATCAGGTATCTGCTGTGACAATATACTTGTATTAAGAACTTCTCCCCTGACATTTTCCCATCTTGTTTGTGAAGATTGTGCTCTTTGGTACCAAGTCCGCTTTTTTTTTGCCTTTGCAGTTGTTGATTCAATGGCATCTATGAGTGGGTCGCAGCTTTGAAGAACATCATATAAATCTAATTGGTAAAAAAAAAAACAGGCAAAGTTGTTTAATATATGAAATGCGAACTGTGTTCCACAAAATTTACAAAATAAGATGTGTGAGGTAGTTCAAAAAGAATGCAAGTTTAGAGTCCATTGGTCTGAAAAATGACAAAAAACATTTTATCTGAAAAACATCAACATTGGTCTTTGCCTTCGGGGCTTAAAAAATTAAAATTGACAAAAGGCCAGAGAAAATCCAACAATCATACCAAACTTAAGTTTGGATATGCATGATTCAACTAATATATAAATCTTTTCATTATTGTGTGAAATGAAAAGCACTCAAAGTAATAATCTATAAGTATCTTAGAAAGAAGAGGTATTATTCAAGCAATCAAAAAAACACAAACCATTTTCATCATCATCAGACTCAGTATTATCAAATGAGAACATCTCAGTGTCAGCGAATCAGGTTGGTCTGAAGCTTCACAATATAGACTATCTATAAAAGGACCATAAGCTTTTTCTTGACAAGATCATGAATATGCAACTTTGTTAAACAGTGTTGAAGGTGAATTTGTTTAATGGCTATGACATTTCTTGATGACTGTTATTTGTAAAAAGCTGCCAAACTGAAAAATTGTTGGTCCTCTTCATTTCTTATCCAGACCCCCAAACACCCCTCCCTCAAGAATGCATTGTTTATTTGTTTATCAATGGTTTTTATTGTTTATAAAAATAGTGAAATTGAGTTTCCTGAAGTTTCCTTGAAGTTTCCTACATCTATATATCAAATAGGCAGAAATATTGGCAAGCCCTGCTTCTTTCAGATAGAGATAGAGGAATAAAGTGAGTTACCATTATCTTGACTTCTACAGCCATCCTGACTTTTCTCAATCCTCCAGTCACAATTTTTCTTGGGCAATGGACTTTTCGCCTGCCTGTGTTTGCATCAACAGACCCATAATGGAAAACATGCTTTTATACTGCTTCCTCTGAGATTGAGTTGAGCTTTTACTTTTGCAGTTGACTCGTAACTTTTGGTCAAATAATCAAGCTGCTGCAGAATCTCATCAACTGTGCCACTCTCTTTCACTTTGGACTTTGATGCTAAAAGAAAGTTTAAGAATGATTGGAAATAGAATATATATCAAGGAACAAGCAATTTTACATGAAAAATTCAAACAAAAGTATTGTTGTTTATAAAGAAAGGAGTGGGGCCCAGGGGTTCTCCTATATATTTAGAATAAACATGCACAGGTTAAAAATAATTTTGTCACAGTTTCTGAATTTTTGCCAGTTAAACATACGGAACCCTTTTTGTCTCAGGCAGTAGCTAGCTTCTATGTATGAGAGTTCTTATGATAATTTCTCAAGTAGCTGCCTAAATATTAGCATATTAGCTACGTAATTAAGCTACTAATACACATTTTTGTTTATGAGAACACCTGGCTACGATTTCAGCCTGCCTGTTTCCTAACTTCGAAGCGATTTTCACTAAGCGGGCACCTCAAGAAACATGTTGAAAATGCCTTTCCAGGGAAGAGCTTTGCCCTGGTGAATTTCGCTTTGCGTATCTCAAATAGTTTCAGAGATAGCAAAAAGTTTGACCAAACTTCAGCCTGCTAATACTTATAAAGGCTGTTCTTAAAATTATAAAAAACGCAAAAATATAAATTCTGAATAATATACTATAAATACTTAGCAAGACTGTGATTGTGACACCTGCATCTTTGTAAATGGCTGGAAAATAAATCATGTTTCCTGACCCAAGAAACAACTTTGCTCAAATTCGATACTGAAAAAAGTAGCCTGAACAACTGTCCTGAATATTATACCTTCTTATGATGTAAATCGTAGACTACCTAAAAAATGAATTTTGGAGTCTCCCCGCCCAATTTACCAACATTTTTGGAGTCCCCATTCAGGACTTTGCTGCTGTTTTAGTTTAGTAAATCAAAAAAGAATCTATTCATAATAGGGGATACAATATTAAGTGAGAGTGAAAGTGACTATTCTCGATTAAGATGTCTCAAACTCAAACCTGAAGAATCCCTCTTCCTTGTTGGTTTTTCCTTCCCCTGCTGCCGCCCTGCACCTTGAGATTTAGGGTCCTTGTCTGCCATAACAAAACCTCATTTGTTGCATTTTCTAGTTGTAAGCCTGTGCTCTTTGAGGCTCGAGTTGCAGTTTGAGGATTACTGTGTGATATTTCTTGCTTTGGTATACTACAATACAATTCAGATTACAAATAGAACGAAACTAGCTACCTCGAAACTTTATAAGAATCATGATGACACAGCACTCTGCTTAGGCTAAGGGTATGGCGTCCACAAGCCCACAAGCCCAAGAAGGCCCTTGCGGCCTCTGCCGTAACCTTTACCCGTAGCCTCTGCCTGGCCTCAGTTTTAACAATGGATAAAATGCAGATATAAATTACACCACATGTAATTTACATGGGAAAGTTACAATTTACACTTAGTGTAAATTATAGATGTGAGGCCATGTTGTGACCGAGAGGAGTCAAGGGAGTGAAAGGAGAAAAGGGGATAGAGGAATAAGTGGGAAATCCATTGAAAAGCCGAAGATTATTAGCAACTTTGAAAACGTTATCAAAGTTCATGAATCAGGAAATCTTACTTGGTATTGTGAAGCAACTGGAAATCCACAGCCAAATATAAAATGGGAATTACCATTCAAGAAAGCTAACAACAAATACATATTTCACGGAAAGGGTGGTTTGGAAGTTACAAATATACACAGATCTGACAGTGGTGTCATTCGATGTATTGCAGAAAACATTTTAGGTAAAGACATTGGTGAAACAAGACTTGATGTTCAATTCAAGCCTCGTGTTTATCTTCCAATGAAAGTGGCAACAACAAATGTTGGCTTAAAGTTCGAAGTTGCTTGCAATGTCAGTGGTAATCCGAGACCTGATGTAACTTGGAGGAAAGCACTGGGCGTAATCCGTGGTCGCCAGATCATTTCGAGGGATGGAAGTTCACTGAAGTTACAATTACCGCGACCTGATATTGTTGACACGGGGGCTTATATCTGCTCCGCAAGAAATGAAATTGGCTCCTCAACGGAATCAATTTTGATACAAGTGATGCCACAAGAAAACTGCTCCAAGATGAAGAAAACTGGAAGTGTCAAGAATGGAGTCTATGCAGTTCGACCGGACAACGGACAACCTTTTGATGTTTACTGTCAACTAGAAACCGATTCTCATGGATGGACAGTGATTCAGAGAAGGTATGATGGCTCTCAAGACTTTTATCGGACATGGAATGATTATAAGCATGGATTTGGTGATCCAAGTAAAGAATTTTGGTTGGGAAATGACAAAATTCATCGTTTGACAAAAAAGAAAAATATGATGATCCGTTTTGATCTTGAGGACACCAATGGAAACAAAGCGTATGCTGAATATGATTCATTTTACATTGGTGATGAAAAAAACAAGTATCTTGCACATGTTGGAGCATACAGTGGAACTGCAGGAAACTCTTTTTCAGTAAATGGTCAACGGTTTTCTACAAAAGATAGGGATAATGACATTTCTACATCAAATTGTGCAGTGTCTTATCACGGCGCATGGTGGTACAGTAAATGCCACGCCTCTAACCTCAACGGGAGATATCTCAATGGAAATCACAAATCATTTGCAAATGGAGTTAATTGGTATGCCTGGAAAGGACACCATTATTCACTAAAAAAGACCGAAATGAAAATAAGAGAAAAGGCTTAAGTGCCATAAGCCAGCTAACAAACTTTTTTGTATATAAAAGCTTTGTGTAAGTGAGTGTACATTAACCTTATTATTGCGATAAACAGCGGAATCATTTTCGGGCGTACTAAAAAGCTTTTTTGAACATCAGAAACAAACCGAAACAATGAACTAAGGCGGATTTTATAACAAGATGCGGCTCGAAATGCACCAATCGGAAAGAGAAGCTGAGTTGGCATTGTGTTTTAAACACCAATCAGTTGGTTGGACACAGCGGGATGACGGATAGAATCATTTGAATCAACCACTTACTTGAACTCTTCAAATCATTCTATCGGTCTTCACGCTGTCTCCAACCAGCTGATTGGTGTTGAAAACACAATGCCAACTCATCTTCTCTTTCCGACAGGTGCATTTCGAGCCGCATCTTGGTATAAATTCCGCCTTAGTTCATTGTTTTGGTCTATTACTGACGTTCATACTTTGAGGAGTGTCCAACAAAAAAAGCTTTTAAGTATGCCCGAAAATGATTCCGCTGTTTGTCGCAATTTTGAAGTTTTTACAGCTCAAAGATTATTCACCTTATTAGTCACTAACGAGGTTCAAGTTCTCGTTGCTTGAATGAAATTATTAATTCTTATCATTGTAAGATGCGTATGATCAGCGAATACCTATATGTTGCTGTTCCTACCGCTTCGGCTTACTGACCACTGTTCCACTACTGAACTGAACTGGGAAAGCACTGACTTAAAGAAGATCCACTCCAGGGTATTGGCTTACTGTAAGCAGAAAGCCAAAGAGGCAACTGTCTAGTTATCCAGAAGCTCAATTGATATGGCGTCGTCGGGTTCGGACGTATCTGAAGAAGCAGCAAGCATAAACGAAATTTCTTGGATTGAATTCGAAAAGGTTAACGAAGCAATAGAGAATAAAAGAGATGTGCAAGGGAAAGAAAGACTTGTCGAAGAATCAACAAGTGCCTATCTGGCAAAGTTAGGTTTTCTCAATGACATTGTTGCTCTTCAAATGGTTTCAGCAACGCTGAGCAATTCTCTGTTTTCTACCCTATACGTATATTTTTCCAACGTTAGTTTTCACATTAGCTGAAAATGGTGGATTGAACCAAATTATTTTTCTTTTTCTCTTTTTATTGTTCTTTGCTTGATAGATGTGGTCACTGACTTTAGTGCTGCATTAAAGTTTTTCTGAAATCCACTTTTTTTGAGCGCTGTTTCATACGAGGGTATTTCTTTGGCATATGTGTCTCTATGTGAACACAGGTCTGAGATTCGGCGGTACACTACCGTTCGAAAAGTTTGGAAACGGTCGCTTAAAATGGCCGCCAACAGCGGCCAAGGGCCTAATCCAAGAAATTTTCATTTTAAAAGTCAGAGGTCATGCGGCCATTATCTTGCTAAGTTTCGGCGGGAAAATGTTCGTCACTGCACTCGCCATCATTTTAAATCGAAAGGAGAAGATTATTTCGATGGTATAATAGAAAAGTACACAAAAACTGAGAAGCTTTGCCTTCAAAAACCAAGAAAAAGATTTTTAGGACTACTGATCTGAAATTATGGGAAAGAGAGGGGTTTCGTTACTCCAAGATGGAAAATTTTGCAGTTATTTGAAGCCCAGTTGTTTTAGCTTTTCCGTTGTAGTAAAAGTTTTCTTGAAATATCGATTTTTACAAAGTTAATCAGGGTTAAAGTTTTCTAAACATTTTTCAGGTGAGCCATTTTTAAAGGGTCTTTTTCAACAACAAATGTTTTGTCAGGTATTAGACTAAAAAAGAGGCAAGATCAAAACAATTCAAACACATATTCGAAAACTAGAATAAATGAGCAGTACTTTATCAAAATTTTAGAGTTATCAGTCATTTTACGAGGGAGCAGAACGATATTTGAAAAACCACACTCTTCTGTCATGTTATAAGTTCACTCACCTGAAAAATGTTTAGAAAACTTTAACCCTGATTAACTTTGTAAAAATCGATATTTCAGGAAAACTTTTACTACAACGGAAAAGCTAAAACAACTGGGCTTCAAATAACTGCAAAATTTTCCATCTTGGAGTAACGAAACCCCTCTCTTTCCCATAATTTCAGATCAGTAGTCCTAAAAATCTTTTCCTTGGTTTTTGAAGGCAAAGCTTCTCAGTTTTTGTGTATTTTTCTATTATACCATCGAAATAATCTTCTCCTTTCGATTTAAAATGATGGCGAGTGCAGTGACGAACATTTTCCCGCCGAAACTTAGCAAGATAATGGCCGCATGACCTCTGACTGTTAAAATGAAAATTTCTTGGATTAGGCCCTTGGCCGCTGTTGGCGGCCATTTTTAAGCGACCGTTTCCAAACTTTTCGAACGGTAGTATTGTACGATTGATCGTTCTTTAACGTTCGATCGATTTGTAATCGTTAACATCTGTGGTTGCTAATTTTGTTATTATGCCTGATGATTGATATAACCATGAAGCTCAGAGTCGCTTAATAAATAGTCTTCAATTTGCAGAAGAAAAACGACAACTTTTATTTTCGAACAAGATATGTTTCGGATTACTCAATCCATCTTCAGTTAATGAGAAATTAGAATAAAAACGTTGCATTTATTACAAAGCTAGGTAGCACTAATAATTTAAAGAGGCAATTGGCCTCAACTGGTCAATTTTTGTACGAATTAACACTTTCTGTAACCTATCACAGCTCCAGAAAATCCTTAATGACATGAAATGTGCGTCGAGTTTGTGCACGTCCTGTATTTATCAATGTATTTCATTACAGCACATTTTTATGAACATGAAAAATTAAAGTTCCTACTTTTACCCACAAGAGTGTTTATATATGTTAGCATTATGACAAAATTTTATATGTGTTAGTATTATGGCAACATAGTAAGTACTACATAGTAAGTAACTAAATAGTGCATTGTGTATATAGTAAGTATTATGACAACATTTTATTGGCCTTGAAGCTACGGTTTTGTAATAAAAACAATTTCTAAAGCGGGGTTCCTTTTTTCTGGAACACCGTGTGAACACCGTACATACAACTATATCTCCATAGAAACACACAAAAAGCATGTTTACAAGAATGTCCCTCCAGGGAGGGAATAATTCATACAAACGTGGATAACTACATTTATTTTCTAATCCATCACTGCGTGATGAAACGATAATAAATATTTTATCCTACAATCTCTGAAGAACAGGAAGCACGAATACAACATATTAGGATGTGCGGTATGATATGCGGTATGATATACACAGCTAAGATCACCAAAGAAAGTGAGTAAGTGGGATTATGCGTACAAAAATCGAACGATAATCATAACCCCAGTTTCAGAGGAACCGACAATAAACTTTTTAAATTGTCCTTAATATACTCAACTTTTGCGTTTTCAGACTTCCATCATCCATGACGTTTTAAGAGACGATCTTTGATGCCAGCATCAGCAGCTGCAGTTGCACCTCCTGATCTAAGGCTAAGACCGAATTTTTTTATTATCAAGGCCTATCCTTTCAAAAGCATCAAGAAATATGATATTGACTTATGTGAACGCAACTTATAATTTGATGTTTCCTTTCATAAGACACAGCTCTGAAAATACATCCCTCTGATAAATATTTGATACTTGCCATAGCTATATATTCTTTCAATACAGATAAAAGGCAGGATCGGTCACAGTCATCATCAAGTTAAAGTTATTATAATCCTAGCAGTTTATTATGCTGATGCCAGCTAACTCTGCTATACAAACTGAATCACTGGAAAAATACAATCTCGTTTTGCGTTTTAAGTGAAATGCATTTCAAAGTAGTAGCGAAACGCATTCCTTTTCAATCGGACTCTTTTGCATAGAGGTCACTTCCACATGCGACACCGGCCATTCACACCATAGTTCACATGCGTGCATGAATGAAACCTGATTTTGTCAATGAGATGAAGTATTGTTTTTCAAATCATAAAATCGGCCGACACTAGCCAACTATTTTCATTTACCGAATAACTTTTTACCTTAAGGGGTTCTGGAACGAATATCACCTTCTTTGAAAGCCTTTTAGTATTTTGGATCCAAAAAGCTTTTTCATTATAGACTCCAGCGAGCTATGAAAGATATCATCCCATTCTTTTCGACTTTATATAAACATGAAAACACGTTTTGTCATAAGTTTTGCAACATTTCCTATCCCAAAATGACATTGACAAACTTTCCCTGAAACAGAGCACAGAGCTCTTGCAGGCACTGCGAATTCACAATCTCTTATACTATTTAATGATAGAAACAACTGATTAAATTCTTTGTTCAGGAATACTTTAGGATCCTTCACTTGCAATTAAAAACGAAAACTAACCATTCACAGGAGCATTTCAATACCCAAGATTTTGAACGTCCTTTAACCTTCTGTCATTTTGCTTCTTAATTGCCCTTTATTCGGCTTATCTGATTCTCCGTTCATCCTCCGAGTCTGAGGCTGTGTTGTGATACTCGTCAACCAGACCCCATTCAGCCTCTGAAGAAACTGCTAAGCTAATAAATTTATTTCTATATGTCAATTCTTTAAAAGCATGCTTGATACTTTTGGACAGTGAAGAGCGGTCTACAGACGACAGAGAATCTGCGAAAATTTCAATGACTTGTTAATTAAACTTAAATTGTTCTTTGTTACCTTAAAACGGAATTCAGAATTTGATTGACATGCAAAAAACTTTTGAATGTAACCAAGGAGGGCGAAGCGCGGGAGGCGAATCGCCCAGTGGACAGTTTTCTTACCTGTGATGCAGAGGACTGGGTCGGGGCGGGAAAGCTAGAATAGAAATTGCGAATGGCATCTTGTGTTCTTCGTCTTCTTCGAGGAAAATATAACAACATTACGAAGGAAAGAAACTCTAACATTTTTGTGGAGGAATTTTCTTTCGTGTAATTAACTGGAGTTTCGGATCTGGCAAAAAGAAGATGAGTGAAAAAACAAAACAACTTGCATTATTTTACCAAGGTTGCTTGGCAAGATAAGGCCCATGTCACCTTCTAACGTAGCCATCATTCTTAATCATTAAAGATTTAAAATTCAAATTCATGTTACATTAGTTTTTTAATTTAACCTGACACCCGCGATGCGGGTGAACATTAGTACCAGTTTAACCTTGGAAAGACAAGATACCACTCAGCTGCCTTTTGACTTGATACCATTTAACTTGCAGCCTTCTGAACTTTTGCTAGAGTCCGGGGAGGTTGTGGGATGCCATGGGGAGTCCTCCCCGGACTATTAGTATATAGGAAGACCCGAATAGACTGTCTCTTTCTGACAACAATATGTCGGTTTTTCATTTTAACGTTCTTTGTTTGTGAGTGTTTTGATTACTGTTTGTATGATATCTTTGAAATATAAATACAAAAAGCAACAAGATACGAAATCAAGGCCAGAGAATCCAGGATTCGATTCAGATGTCTTCACCTCTGAATATCCCCCATGATGGCAAAATATGCCAAGAAAAGCTTAATCACATAGGCAGACCATGCATGAGGTTACATTTTCATGCTTAAAGCGCAAAATTCCTCAACATTCCTGAGAGAAAATTGAAAGCCTCCAGTAGCCAAGAGTTTTACCGTAGCTTAGGCCAACATCTCACCATCATACTTAAAGGGCTATTATTCGGATAAATGAAGCTGTACAGTTGTAAACCTACACAGCAATCAAAAGTAAGAATAATCAACCTAATACAACCAGTAAAAAAACTTACCTATCCAAGATTTAGAGCGGTAACAGTAAAAACAAAATATCACCCTTCAATTTTACTCGGTCCAAATTTTCACGACACAGCTCGCTTTCGCCTCGAACTGCAATTCGAATTCTGCACCACACATTAGAGACCCACTTTTCATTGGTCGTTTCGCCTCCCGCGCTTCGCGCTCCTTGAATGTAACCAAGAATGTCCCATGAGCGGTAGGTTGAACGCGAGGTTTGTAAAACTAGGGAACGATGAAGGGAGTTGCGAACCAACGTAAACTTTTAATTTTTGGCATCAGAATGAGTGGATCAAAACCAAATCCTGTGCTCTGTTTACCGCGTTATTGTTTACTTTGTTAAGGTCTTGTTTCTATGACAACCAAGGTTTGAAAGAGAGGTACTTTTCCTTATGGTCGGTTACAGTAATATTTTGGTTAAATAGCGAAGAAGGTGCTTAAAAATATGAGAACTGTTCAAAATAATTTTTACACCATCTTGCTGAGCATTGAATTCAGTGTGAATTTATCATAAAAAATCTTTGCGTTTCCGCATGTTAATGCATTTTTCTCTAGTTTTTGTGCTCGAAGGCAGTATTCCCCATAATAGTCGAATTAGGAAGAAATTTGTTCAACACAAGGTCATCCATATCGTAAATACGCATTTAATGATATTTATCGTCAGTGAAAATGTTTAAGCATTTTCCAGTCTTATGCCTATCAGAGTTTTGAATTAGCACAGTTTTCTGCTTTTCTTCCATGAATGGGTGGATAAATTGAAACAGGTCCAAATATTGCACTTTCCGCCTTACGCAATTGAGACGTCACATTCTATTTCTACTGGTTAATCTGGGACCATCGAACTTTGTGCCAAAGTTGATCAAGGTAGCTAACACGGTTTCCGAGACAATTTTTGAGGCTTTTACCAGTTTTGAGTCGAAAGCCCAGCATGGACAGGACGGCGAATGTAATAACTGTCATTAGACGAAATGTATTTGAACATATTTCCGCTTTTCCTGGCGATTTAGAAGTTTATCCGTATATGGTTATAGATGTTTTCGACGAACGGCTGCGATTATGGAAATGTTTACAGTTTCATGATACATAGTTTTCGATACAAAATTGGTATAAAGCAGCCAAAATGTAGTTAAGGTTCAAATATTCTATCGATTTTAGCGTTAAGTTCAAGTTTTTACCAGGGCTTTCACCAGTAGGATGAAAAGTTTCACCCCCTGTCAATTTTCACGATCAAAGCCCTTATAAAATTGGGAACTTTGAGCGCATGTAAGATGAATAGCACAATCGCTAGGACAGTGAAAATTTGCACCTAGACTAAGTTTTAGATGCTTTATACGCTTTTAGTAAAATTCGATATCTTGCTCAATCTCGGCTGTCTTTCGTCGAAAGAGTCTTTTGATTTCACAGTGTTGCGGGATGTGAATGAGAGGGGGAGGTCTTTTGGGGTGCCCTTGCAACCCAATTTAGAGCTTAGAGAATTTAGAAAGGTAGTCTTCAAATCTAAGATCTCTTTTGAATTTTTCCAAAGATTTCTGGAGGATCTTGATGAGGGTGTTTACATTCAACAAACAGTAGAAACCGTTCTTTTGAACCCCGACGGCAAGCAGTTATCTGTAAGTTTCGATATCCTATATATCAATTTTATGTATTACAATTTCTGAAGTCACTACATGTCATCTTAAAGGAACTTATTTTTCTACAACTTTTCTTGCAGTGTGAGGCTCTTTATCTATATGGTGTCATGCTACTGATTGCAGACATGAGGTTTGAAGGTGTGGTTCGTGAAAGAATGCTGGTGGCATATCATAGATACTGGTATTGTATACCTTTGTCTTATCTTTCCAATCATGCTATACGATGCTGCCGTACCCAACTGACTCTATACTATCCCATCATCACTAAAAAAGTATACTTAAAATCTTTATACTTTATAGTTCTGTTCTATGTACTATAAAGTTTATCTATATATCTCTCACTATAACGTTACTTTCCCATACACCGATCTTTCAGCAGAGCAATCAAAATATTCAGAGAGAGAATGATATTAACGGATGAATTTATGTTTATACTTTCGAGCTTTGTTTGCTTCGTTGCGTATAATCACTATATGTGACTCCGGAACTACACGTAAGATGTGGAGCTTTGAAGAATAAAAACAATGAGAAATTTCTAGAGATTGCATTGAGAATAGATTTCCTGCTAAAAATTTCTATGTAGAAGTAGTCAGGATAGACTTTAGCTAATATTCGGTTCCATTCGTGACTTTTTTTATTTTCTATATTTTTAATTCCTAGTTCTGAAATATACTGTAGTCTTTATGTTTTTTTGCAAGAATTTAATGCCTCTATTTATGGAATCCTTAGCTGATAAAATCTTTTGTCTAATCCAGTTCATCTAGGGCATCAACAGATTCAAATACTGATGACGTGTGCAAGCTTCTCCGCAGCACTGGCTATTCTTCTGTTCCTGGTTCAAAGAGGCCACCAAAATATCCGGAAGAATTCTTTATGTAAGTCATTTTTACTTTAGACTTTTTTCGAGAAATGCATGCTTAAGCTGTTGAAACCGTGCTTCATTTTTGCACACATCCCGCACACATATAAAGATGATAGTTATTGCTTCAATTTCAAGCCTTCAAAAGGAAGACAAGGTGTTGAATGGCTTCTCTTTGCTTGATAAAGCTAAGCAACAGTAATTGTATTTGTGAAATATTATTTTGTTCAGCTGTTAATAAAGGGGCCAAAAGTATGCAATTCTCTCCCTAAAAAGCTGCACTCAGTAGTAAACAGCTCAAAAACTGGTCAAGATATCGTTTATTGATAAAATGCGAATTTTCATTCTGCAGCATTCAGTAGAATACAACACTTCGTGCAATCTTGGTAGCTGCTTAATGTTAGATTTTATCCTTGTATTTATAAGTTACCATTCTAACAATTGCCACTATTTTTGTTCACGTGAAAGCTCCCGGTTAACATCGTCTAACATATACAAAAAAGCAAAATAATTCAAATGCTATGTTTTAGTTTTCAGTTTATTTCGAAACAGCTAACTTTGAAATTGCAAAAGCAACTTCTTGAATTGATGAAACTAAAACATAAACTAATTTGAATTCTTTTTCACCTTCGAATCGTATTTGAATTCGATTTGTTCTCTGTTGCTAAATGTTAGATTAAATTAGTGCAACATCACTATTAAAATACTAACATAACACAATATAACAGACGCAATCACAATTATCAGCGTCGGGTACAAATTTATGCTAATATCCTGCAGATACGCTAAGCAACATTACTCAGAGTGGCAAGTCAGAGCAAATTGGTGTTAATGCCGACAGAAAATTTTAAAAGTCCACTCACAAAAAGGTGTAGAACGTACTTCTCCTTAGTGTTGATACCCATTTCTATTTTGCATATTTTCGGAGATCTTCCTTTCTCATGCTTCTTTGTTCTTGTATATCAACCATTTAATACCTGGAAGTCAATTCAAAATCTGTTCTAAAGTACTATAATGTAACAAATGATTCAACAGAATTTCTTGAAAATGAAGATTTTTTCGGTCGATGTGGGATTTCTTCTGAAAATTGAGATTTGAACATCTCCTTATTTCGTCCTATTTTGGACATAAATTCTTTTAATGATGAAATTCATTATAGGAGAGTACCCATATCAAGTACTTTTAT